>JACMZG010001863.1:31780512-32043012 GCA_018340805.1 Microvelia longipes
ACCCCACAACCCCCCCAACACCACACACCCCACCCCCACCCACCCACCCCCAACACCCACACCTCCACCCACCCCACCCACACACCACACCCCACGATCAACCCCCACCAACCACCCACCACCCAAACCCACCCACCCCACCAACCCACCACCCCCACTCACCACACCACACCCCACCCACCCCCACACCACACAACCACAACACAAACCGACCCACACACCCACCCACACCCACCCACCCACACCCCACACACCCCACCTCACAAACCCACCACCACCCCCACACCACCACCCCCACCCCCACCCACCACCACATCCCCCCACAACCAACCCCCCCACTCACCCTCACCCACAACACCCACACCTCACACCCCACTCACCACCACCCCACCCCACCACCACCCACCCACCACACCACCACACCACACCCCACACACCCCACACACCCACACCCCCCCACCCACCCCCCACCACCACCCACCACCCCACCACCCCCGCCAACCCACACCACACCCACACCCACACCCACCACACCACCCACCCACACCACACCCACACACCCCCCCCCCCACCACACACCCCACCACCCCCAAACCCCACCCCACAGCCCCCACCCCCACAAACACCCACCCACTCCCCCCCCACAACACCCCACCCCACCACAACACCCCACACCACACAACACACCCACCCCCCAACACCCCCCCACCCACCACCAACAATCACAACCCACCCACGCCCCCACCCCACCCACCACACCCCCACCCCCCACACCACACCCAACACACCACCACACCCCCACTCCCCCACCCCCACACCCCACACACACAACCCACCACCCACCCACCACCACCCCCAACAACACACCCCCCACACCAACACCCTACACCACACCCCACCACCCACCACCCCCCCCACCCCACACACACATCACCACCACCGCCACACACCACCCACCCCCACCCACTCCACACACACCCCCACCCAAATACCCCCACCCCAACCACACACCCACCACCACACCCCCACCACACCCACCACCACACCCCCACAGCCACACACCCACTCCACACACCACCCCACCCCACACCACCACACACCACCCCAACCCCAACCCACCACCCCCAAACACCCACCCCACGCCACCAACCCCCCCACCCACCCCCCCACCCCCACACCACCCCCCACACACCACACACCCCACCCACCACACACCCCCACCCCACCACCCACAACCCCACCACCACCCCCACCACACCCCCACCCCACCCACCCACCCCCCCACCACCCCCACACCACCCACCCCACACACCACCCACCCCACCACACACCCCACCACCCCCACACACCCACACCCACCCACACCCACCACCCCCCACACACAAACACCCCCACCCCCACCCACACCAACCCCCACAACCCACCCAACCCCACCCACCACACCCCCAACACCACCCACCACACCCACCCACCACCCCCCACCCACAGACCCCACCCACACCACCCCACACCCCCCACAATCCACACCCCACCACCCACCCCCACCCACACCCCACACCACCCCCACACCCCCACACCCCCCCCACCAACCCACACCCACCACACCACCACACACCCACCACCACCCAACCCCCCACCCCACCCCCCCACACCCACACCACCCAACCACCACCCCAACCAACAACATCCAGCCACCCACCCCACCCCACCCACAACACCACCACACCCACCACACCCACCACAACCCACCCACCACACCCCCACACCCCCACAACCACCCCACCCACACCACCCCCAACCCACAACAACCCACGCACCCACCCACCCACCCCACCCCCCACCCCCCACCACACCCCCACACCACCACACCCCCAACACCCCCACCACCACCCAACACCACCACCACCACCCACCCTCACCCCACACCCACCACCAACCCTCCCACACACCACCCACACCCACCCCCACCACACCCCACCACACCACACACACCACACCCCACACACCCCCACCCCCCACATCAACCCACACACCACACCCACCACCCCCCCACCCCACACCCCCACCACCCCCCACCCACAACCCCCACCCCACACACACACCACACACCACCACACACACACACACACACACACCCACCAACCCACCTACCCCCACCACCACACCACACCACACCCACACACCAACCCACACCCCACCCCGCACCCACACCCACACCACACACCCCTCAACACCACACCCACCCCCCCCACCCCAACCCACCCCAACCCCCACCACACCCCACACCACACCCCACCACACACCCACCCACCACACACCCCACCCCCACACCCACCCACCACACACCAAACCCCCAACAAACACCCCCACACCCGCCCCCAACCCACCACCCCCACCACCCACAACCCACCCACACCCAACCACACCAACCACACACCCCCACCAACCCCCCACCCACACAACCCCCACACACCCACCCCACACCACCCACACCCAACACCCACACCACCCCCACCCCCACCCATCACACCCCCACCAACCACCCACCCCACCACCCCCACAACACACCCACCACACACCCCACACACAACCCCACACCACCCCCCCAACCCCACCCCACCCCCACCCACCCCACACCATCCCCCCACCACCACACACACCCACACCACCCACCCACACCCACCACCCACCACAACACCCACCACCACACACCACCCACCCCCACCCCAACCCCCACACCAGCACCACCCCCACACCCCCCCACCCCCCCACCACCCACACACCACCACCCCACCCCCACCCACCCCACACCCACCACCAACCCCACCACCCCACCCACCCCCACCAACAACCCACCCCCACCACACAACCCACCCACCCACACCACCACCCCACAACCCACACCCAACACCACACCCCCACCCCCCCAACCCACCCCACCCACCACCCACACCACCCAACACCCCCACCCACCACCACACCCCACCCACACCACACCCAAACCACCCCACATCCAACACCACACTCAACCACCACACCCCACACCCACACCACACCCCACCACCACCACCACACAACAACACCACCACCCACCCCCCCACCACCCGCCCCCACCCCACACACCCACACACCCACCCACCCCACACACCACCCCCCACACCCACACCCCACACCTCACCCCCCACACCACCAACCTCCCACCCACCACAACCCCCACACCACCACCACCACACCACCACACCACCCCACCACCCCACCCCCCCACACACCCACACCCCACACCCCCCACCCACACCCACCCCACACCCCCCACCACCCCACCCACCCCACCACCAACCACACACCACCACCACCACCCACCCACCACCCACAACAAACATGCCAGAATCTATTATCCGATTCACATTATTATGAATTTTTGAAATTTTTGCTGGATCATTATTGTGGATTAATAACGTCATAATACACGACAGCACAACTACACCTATAGACTGATTTTTGAACAAATGTTTAACTCTCTAGCATAAATACACTGGAAGCTGAGATGATAACAGACACACATACACATATAGACGGACAATTTTAAGAAAACCACTTAGGAGGCCTTAAAACACCTGAAACGGATACTTCCGGTGGCATCCCGATTTCAAATTTTTTGCAAAAACAATACTTTTCCTATATACCTGCGGTATAAATAAGGAAAAATAAAAATACAATTTGAATTTTATCAGCTTTTTAGATAATATACGATTTTATGATTTTCATCATCATTTTTATTAATTCATTCATAACTATAAATATTATTATATTCTCCACAGACATTTATTTGATTTTTAGAAAATATAAATAATACATGCACATACAAGGAATAGATAAATATTTATGTAATTATTTGTTCACTTTAATAATGAATTATTATTAACGCTAATAGTTATCCTTAACAATTCACTGACAAACTAAATATTTATGCTGTAACTGTTACCTAATATAGCAAACGATTTTTTTATTTCACAAATAGTCATGTAAATTGATACTTTTAGCAATAAAAATAAGTACATGAATCAAAATAACATTATATTATTAAAGTAATAAATTACAAAATACGTGAATATATTTTATAAAGTAAATATTCATCGTAAATATAAAATATACTCTTTTGATTAAATATTACAAGAAAAATAAATGAATTTAATGGGGGTTTGACAGCGAAACTGTAATATTTTAATATTAATTTAATTTTACCATAGAGTAATTTAGAACTAGAGGTCAAGAGCTAGGCCTAAAAAATGTGACTCATTTTGTACTACTTCAAACCAAATTTTTTTGAAAATTTACCTTTAATATTAAAGGAAAAGCACAGTCTACCTATCCAGAGTGGAGCCCTTCATATGAATGCGCTCGCTCAAAATATTAAAAAATCGCACCGATTCCAGTTATCTTGTAATAAGTGGTTCCCTGTAGGTCGACTGCACAACTTTAAGAGAACTTTTTTAAAGCTAATAAAAATTCTTATAAAACGAGTGTTTTTTCGTCAAAATCGGATAAATAAAACTAAAGTTAAGACATTTGTTAAAAGGTCAAAAAAATGCACTAAAAGCCAATATTTTTCCAAAGAATTTCTTTATTTATGGTTAATTCAAAATTAACCATTTTTTAGTTTTTGAAAGAGCCATAACTTTGGTTTCAGTTATCCGATTTTGATGATTAAACACTCGTTTATAGAAAATTTTATCATCTTTAAAAATGTTCTCTTCGTGTTTTGCACACAACCCACAGGGAACCACTTATTTCACAAATTTTGTGCATGCGCAATCATATGAAGGGCTCCACTCTGGATAGGCAGACTATGTTTTTTCTTCATAATTTAAGGTATATTTCAAAAAATTTTGGTTTCAAGTAGTAAAAAATGAGTCTCATTTTTTCAGGTCCAGCTCTTGGACTAATAGAGGTTCCAATAGTTATGACAATAATTTTCCATTTATTTCCATGTTTTGATGATATTCTACATTAGTAAGACATAATAAAACCTAAACTATAGTAATGTTATATTTTTATTAAAGAAATATTAAAAAATTATTGCATGATATTGAATACAAATAGTTAAAGTAATTGTTGAAAGTTTACTTGTTCAAGTTCATATACTCGAGTTAAGTTAGATATTAAACTTATAAATCTACTACTTTATAAAATGTCCAATGTTAAGTGCACGCCTTTATTAACCCATAGGCAGTTTTAGTATTATACTGCATAATTAATATCTATATGACAATAAATTATACTCTCCATTTTTATTTGAAAACCCAATAAAGAACTTAGTTCTATATTTGAATCCTTTACTACCCAACAATACTTTTATTCCTTTTTTGTACACTAAACGAGGATTCTAGGAAAACTATTAAAACGCCAAGGATTAAGTTGAATTTCTGAACAAAGCTTTGAATTAACACAATTGATAAGTACTACATTATACTCTAGTATGTACTATACATATGCTATGCACTCTATTATATAATACTTTATTAAGAAGTTAAAGAATTAATACAAAATAGCATTCTAGGAAGTATACTTCGTATAATATTGTTTAAATATAATATTTACTTTGTTCAGAGGCAGGAGGTAGAACCTCGGTTCAACCTCCTAGGGGTCACCCCCCCCCCCCGGCGATTGTCGTGTGAACGAGATTTCACCTACGGGTCGTGTGAACGTGATTTCTCCTGGGGGTCCCCCCCCCCCCCCCCGGCGATTGTCGTGTGAACGGGATTTAACACGGGGTTCAACACTGAAACTCAATTTTCAAGGTGAACAGTTTGGGTTGAACTTTGTGAACAAAGTAATTGTAACATAGTAGAAATAGAAATTTAAAATACTTTGAGAAGACAAATATTAGGTTACAAGAGCACATTGTGATTTTTTTAAGTAAGAAAATAAAAAGGAACAAAAAACTTAATATCTTATGTTACCATGAACATAGAAATAAAGGATTATTACTTACTAGTGTAATTTATTGTAATGTATTTACTAGCATAATTTATAGTAATGTACTCACTAACGTTATTCATTGAAATGTACTAACTAGCGTAATTTATTACAATTTACTCACTAGTGTAATTTATTGTAATGTACTTACTAGTGTAATTTATTGTAATGCACTCACTAGTGTAATTTATTCAATTTACTCACTAGTGTAATTTATTGTAATGTACTTACTAGTGTAATTTATTCAATTTACTCACTAGTGTAATTAATTGTAATGTACTTACAAGTGTAATTTATTACAATTTACTCACTATTGTAATTTATTGTTAAATAATCTAATTTATTGTAACGAAGATAAGTGGTTATTATATATATACATTTTCTCTTAATCTTAAATTGTGAATCTGAAGGGGAAGATTGTGCTGCCTAGTTTATTGAAGGGTTTGTTCAAAAAATGTACAAATAAACCCAAATAAAGAACAAAGTAGAAATAGACAGCAAGTGGAATTCATCTTAAAGATAATAGTTACGGCGAAAGCCTTAAGAACCAGTTAGTCTTTAGTTAAGTCTTAAATCTAAAGGAGTTAAGACTCTTAACTCCCGAAGCGAAGCCAAGGCAGTGGGGAGTAGGAGACCCCTTGGGAGTGAAAAGTGCTTTTTCACTTTTTAAAACTAGTCAAAGGACATAAACATTATATACCACTCGGAGAAAAAAGGTTATAGAAATGGCAATGCTTATTTCGTCATATAACAGAGGAGAGGTTTGAATCAATCCTAAGACAACAGGTCGGACTCCTTTATAGCCTAATTATGTTTATTAATAATTCGCCTATGGTTTTATTTAGTTTATTACTAGGTTGTAACCAAGAGTGTTATAACATAACTCGAGTGAGTTAAAAAAGTGTCATAATCATGCTTAAATAAACTAATGACCCAAATATCGTTCTGTCTAAAACTATTAAATTAGTTATACAAATAGTTAAATCGAACTATATTAGATTCCTAAAGAAAAAGATTGATAGAATTTATGCAACAAATTCTATTAAACTGTTCGACTTCTTTTAATTTTAAATAAATTATAAGAATAATTTATAATTTAATTTAATTTAGAAAGTCTGCTGCCATTCAAATATATTTCAAAATGTATATCAATAAAAAAAGGTATAAATGCCAAGCGAATGATATACTTGCTAATGCAAGGCAAGTTGTAAGCAGCACCTGAGGGTGTCACGGTAGAGTTTGCCCCGTGTTGCAATGATCAAGGTGATTAAGCAGTGCGTTAGATCGTGTCCAATGCGAACTTACCTGAGTAATGCACTGTACTAGTCAAGGTAGAGGCTGACACCCCCTATATCTCGTAGTAGGAAGTCACTAGCCTTGAACTATAGAATTAGAAGTGCAGAAGGGTACACGGACCTCCACAGCTGTTACTATTTCTATTCTATTATACATCCCGTTGAGCCACAATTTTTTAATCTCTCTTTTACTCTATCTTTATCTCACAAACCAACACACTACAATGTCTGTGTTCTTATATCTCACACACAAATTCACTGCAGACTTGAGTTTTTACTCTTCCTCGCCAGAAAAAAGTAGTTAATAGTTAAGTTTAGAATTGTTAGCATACTTATTAGATTACGATTTAAGCTTTAGAATTACAAATCAAAACAAAAGGCCTTCGTCCCCTCTTTGCCGCCCTGCCGAGGCACGATGCGCCTCGGCCGCGCCTACGCCGACGCAGCGTAGCGCTAGGGGCCAATTGGCGGCCACCGCGGCCCCATGGTTGTTTTACTTTGTCAGTTCGTCTTTAACTGGTTTAAACTGGTAGCATACTGTCACCCACAGCAAATTTTCAAATTTATTAGAGGAAAAACTTGATTTGTTTACGTGTCAATTAATGACATAATGTTTTGTTTACATATATATATGTCAATCAATTAATCCAGAAGTAATAAAAAAAATAAAATAAAATTGTTTATTTCCACCAAAATAAAATACAAATACAAATTACATAAATATTTTTTTACAATATTTGATTATTTAAAAACATATTGTACAAATACATTTGTGTTTAATTAATAATTTGGCGAGGGCCCTCAGTAGGAGTTAAAACTCCTAGAGCGAGGGTAAAGTGACACTGGTAATACACTGAAACTTTGTATGTTTTTGAAACATACATAGTTGTATGTGTGTAAAAAATGTTAGACCAATCTAAACGCCATATTAAGATTTGTTATTATTTTAAGTGTTTGTGGTTAAATGACGTCACACATACTTCATAAACAAACAAGGTTCAGGACATTAAACACATTTACAAGGTGGGTTTTTATACCAAGTTTCATTTCGATCCAAGTAAGCCCATAGAAACGTCTAGGACACAGAAATCCCGTACATACATACATAAATACACACACACACAAATATATATATATATATATATATATATATATATATATATATATATATATATATTATAGGTATATATTGGCAATTTAGGTAGATTTTTTGAAAGGGGTCTCCTAATCAAGGTATATATATATATATATATATATATATATATATATATATATATATATATATATACACTTGATTAGGGAGACCCCCTTTCAAAAAATCTACCTAATTGCCAAAAATTACAAATATAACAAAAATATATACACAAATGAAACTATACAAATTACTAAGAAAGTTAAATATTAAATTATACAACTTTTGTATGGAATAACATATTTTGGTATTATGTATACTTTAATAAGTTACAAAAAGGTTTAAAGAAAAAATGTCTTTTACAGATCCGGCTTTCAATTTTAGAACGGTTAAGACACCCTAAACTACCTAGGTAACAAGGTATACCGTACGGTCCTAAATAACAAGTAGTAACAATTTAATATTTAGTTTGTAAGTTACTGGCAAACATATATATTTTTTGTTTTATATTTTTATATTTATGTTTAACGTTTATTAAAAAACGATTTATACATTATACATGCTTAAGGCTGGCGTGACCGACATGATAATACCTTAAGGGCAATCAAGTCATTTTAAGGACTACATCGAAGCGATTCCGAAGTCGTAAGAAAATGTACCGAGGTGGTTACCTTAATAATATCCTAACAACTTCGGAGAAAAATAGAAATCAAGTACGAGTAAACCCAAATTTTACTTTACAGAGCTTAATCCTAATAAGTAGACTCAAAATATTGAGCCATTTTGAGATTTTTCCACTCAAACAAAAGTTTGTGTGGAAACGATTTTCTTTGAGTCGAAATTTTCAAAAGTAGAATGCAACGAAGTATTCGTGAATTCGATTTAAAAATGTATACTTTACAGTCAATCGTTTAGTTTAAAAATCTTGACAGGTCAGTTTAGACACCACTGATTCTTAAGAAAAAAAATCCCTGCAAGAAGGGAGCGAGAAAAAATTATTTCTTGGCGATGTTTTTTTACATTTCTTTTGTGTAAAATATTATTTTTAAGATTAATTTGAAAGTAGTTTTCAAAACGATGTAAACAAAATAGAACTACAAACAAAGTGAACGATTGCCGGGAAGAAGGTTTTTTCCCTACAGCGGTTATTGTGGTAGGGATTTTTTTCTCTTTTTAAGTGAGAGGTTGACAGCGGCTTATCTGATTGGTCAATCCCCAAAATACTTATGACCTTGGGGATTTTTAAACTAAACGATAGACTGTAGTTATTGGCGGGCATTAACGATCTTTTTCTCAAGATAAACACCTGTTTTAACGAAAAAACAAACGAGCAGCTGGAAGGAGCCTGTGTCATGCCCTGGCTACAGTTCATTCCTCTCATCTTCTCATCTCAAAAATGCTTAATGTGCTAATTAAAATGTAATGTTGTTTTAACTTTTTATATAATCAACCGGAGGTGCCCATAACTGCCATAAAATGAGCTCAGAAGGCGAATTATAGTTAAAGCGAAAAACAGAATTCCCCTATGTTATCGAATGTCCTCGTTTCAGCACCTGCAAATCTTAATAATCAAATAATATCGGGTACGGGGTATCTCTGGATTTTTTCCCCACATTATCGCGTCGGTGCCTGACTATATGAACTTATAATGTAGTATATCTTCGGACTACTATAACTACTATATACTATATCTTCGTCGTCCTTAAAATACAAAGATCAAGTTTCAATTGGTCCACCTGCTGATACTCTATGCTTCCTCACTAAAGTGGTCCTTATCCTAAGGATAAGGACCTTCACTCGTTTTTAGACCCGATCCTCGCTTTAGGAGTTATAATTCCTACTGATGGCCCTCGCCAAATTATTAATAAAACAAATATATTAGTACAATGTGTTTTATAAAAAAATCAAACATTGTAAAAAATATTTGTAATATGTTTTTTTTTTGTGGAAATAATAGTTATTTATGCCATAAGGCTGAGAAGTGTGTCTTTATGTCACGGCAATTAGATTTACCGACGAGCGAAGCGAGTCGGGAAAAATTGCCAAGACATAAAGACATTCTCAGCCGGATGGCATACACTATTTTTTTTGAGGTAGCACTCATTAACTAAAGCACTCATTAAAAAAAATCAAAAAATAGCACTCATTAAACTGCGCTGTAAACTTAATTGAAAAAAACAAACTTCCAATTATTATTAACTCCATATTATCGTCGTCATTAAATTCATCCATAGCTTCACACTTTTACTCAAAAATGTAAAAGTTTTTGAGTACAAATAAACACACAAAAATTGTCAATTAGAACACCTTTTATAAAAACGAAAAAAAATTAGTCTACGAACAAAAACAGAAACAAAATGAACGTTTTTAAAGAAAACTCATGAAGGTTTAACACAGATTGTTTTTTGAACACGCTACATTACAGTAATGGCGGCAACATATGAATTACTTTTACGTCCTAGGAGTTTTTTTTACATACATTATTGTCCTCGGAGGTGAAAAGTACTAAATAACCTCCTAAGACAATAATGATAGGCTTCTCAACCTAAAAACGGTCCAATAAAGTGCTCAATTACGTACTACCTCAAAAGAACTATTTTATTATTATTCCTTAATAGTAACCTAATAAAAATGAAACTATTTATACATTTTTTATACATAAAAGAATACATTTCAACTCAAATGGATGGTTTAACCAACATTTTTACGTTTTTTTAAGTATATAAATCAGATAAAAATTGAACTGCGGATAATGAAATGGAAATTGGTCATTTGTTGGTCTGTTATAGGACTACATACATTTAAAAATGATCCAATGGTTTCTTATTGTTTTATGATTTTTTGCTGACACTGGACGATTAATATTAAGATGTCCTAGAAAAATTATTCCACAAGACCTAAAATTAATGATAGTTCAAACGTTTCAACTTTGTACATAAGCACACTGGTTTAACGAAATTTAACTGACACAAATAGACAGACAAGTTAGGAAGGACCACTCAGGACGTCGTAAAAATATCTGGAACAGATAATTCAGGTGAAATCTCGATTTTAGACTTTTAACTAAACAATACCAAGGAGTACGTATGTATGCTCCTTGACAATACTTTTCCTATATACCTACCAACAGTAAGAATGAGAAAAAGTAAAAAGTTTAAGTCAGGTATATATGAGTGACAATGCATATTTGCAATTGTTGTAAACACGCAACTAGCCAAACAAACTCGATTCCACTTCACTCCCGTCATCCGAACAACCTCATAAGCGTCCTTTAATGATGAAAAATCACTTATAAACGAAACTCCGTACAAAACTCTATTACTGAATGAAGCAAAACTAATAATTAGATTTAGGGATTACAGAAATTACAATAACACACTTTGGGTAAGTAATCAACTAACTAATTATATCTGTTATAGGCGGAGAAAGTTGGTGTGAGACAGGTGAACAACAATGCTCTTGCCATAACTGCTTAGCATTGTCAGCTAGCATAGGAGAATGCCCAATATGCTTAGGTGCATTAATAGGCAGAGGAGTAGCAACATGTTCATCATGCTCGAATATAACATGCACATCCTGCTCAGCAAGACTTCATGCATGCCCTTACTGTAGGCATGCACCACCACCAACTAGAAATACAGCTCTTGAAAGAATAATAGCTAATTTACACATTAACTCTCCAAGGTATTATTTCTTATCAGCAACATCAATATTGAACTTTACTTATAGATCAAGTATAATTTTGTAGAAGGGCAAGTTTATTTTAGATGCAAGCGCAGTGAATGTTTACAACAATGCAAAGCAAAAGTTATATGTTGCCCACTATGTTTTACAACAATGCTTCAACGCATTCTTTTTAAAATCCAGGAAAAGTTTCAAACTAAGTCAAAAACTGGACTGCTGAGCAAGAAAGAAAGCGAACCAAAAAGTTGGAAATTTATCAGGCTCTTTTCCAGAAATTTACCTTCTAAACGTTTTTTTTTTTTACAAAATAAAAATATTTTCCACTTGGCGCAAAGTTATATAAAAATATCAATGTAAAAAACCAGAAATACTAGCACAAATTAGTTCTGGAGAAATTGAATGATGTACAAAAAAACTTTTGAGTAAAAAAACAAATTATAGATTTATATTTGTTTATTATTAGCAATTAGATTTATACAAAAAATAAATAAATTGCCAAGTCCTAGGATTAAAAGTATATTCAATAAACACTCTAGGTTTACTGTACAATTTTTGCTTACAATGGGAAAGAGATTACATAGTTAAAATGAAGAATATTACACAAAACTATCTTACTGTATTATTTTTTATGAGATTCAAAAAGAGATTACAAATTTTACTAAGGAATACACAAAACTATCTTACAGTAATATTTTAGCTTTGTTTTGAAAAAAGAATACAAATTTTACTCAGGAAAATAACAAAAAACTATCTTTGTCTTCAGCAAATTATGAATATATTTGAATTTTTATTTTTAGATGGCAAAATGACAAGAAAGAATGTGAAGGAGATAGTAGTAGTAGTAGTACCTGTTTACACTGGAAATGTCCTATTAAGAGGGGGTGTAATTGGAGAGGTCCTGTTAATCAAGTAACTGATCATCTGACCGAGGGACATTCGGTAGCTGTATTGGGCGGAGCAGGGATTACAGTTGAAATTGCTGGATTTAGAGCTAAGGTAAGCTTCATCTCAATATTAGAAGAAATTAAAAATAAATTAGATAGATTGAATAACCAACCCCTGTACAACATAGATATTAATTTCACTATCTACTATACCGCAGCGTTTCTCAATCTTTTAGACCCACCAAAAAATTTGATGGTAAATTCCAATTGGCTTAATATTTTGTTTGATTTTGCATTATGGCCGAATTAATTAACTAAACAGGAACTTACAGAGCACTATATTACTAGAATAGTAAATTAATATTTGGTTATAAAATTATAATACAACTCTAACAGTTGCTTATTTTGTTAGAGAACGTGAATAAAGCAAGCCTGAAATGATTGCAGAATTATGTTTTTTTCTGAAACAGGCAACAAAAATTCAAGGTGGATAGACGACCTAACTTCTTATCAATGTCTATTCAATTTTAAACATGATTAAACTAGAAAATAAAGTATATTAAACATTTTTGTTTAATACAATTTTTCAAAAGTATACCTAACTACATATTCCTTAACATTTTATTTATCATTAACAATCATTTTATCATGACTGAAAAATAATTGTCAGCAACCCAATTTTGGGTCAGTCGGGACACAAGTTTTTTGTTCCTATAGAGGATGTATTTTCCTCAAACTTACTCATTACTTAGTAATATTACATACTCAACCAAAACCTTTTTTTTTCAAAGTCAGCAAATAAAAAATAATATTCAAGGACGAAAACAAATTGGGATGTAATAACCAAAAAGGTTTAATTCCAATTTTGGTGTTATATATTCTTATTAATACTAAGGTTGGGCACTAAGAGGAATAAAATAACTACTGCTGTCTACTAATTCACTATATTTCGCCTTCTACCTCAGGGCATATTCATGTAATAATTTAATTTCTAGCATCTTAATGCTAATTGTCAATTACGATATAAAGTTATAATTTTAAAAAAGCAAATAAATTAAACGGCAAGAACTGTAAAAAAACATGAACAAGTGAGTATAAATACTTTGAGTATTTATACTCACTTGTTCATGTCAATTGTCAATTGTTCATTGTTTCTCAAATTGTCAATAACGATATAAAGTTATAATTTTAAAAAAGCAAATAAATTAAACGGCAAGAACTGTAAAAAACATGAACAAGTAAGTATAAATACTCAAAGTATTTATACTCATTTGTTCATGTTTCTCACAGTTCTTGCCGTTAAATTTATTTGCTTTTTTAAAATTATAACTTTATATCGTTATTGACGATTAGCATTAAGATGCTAGAAATTAAATTATTACATGAATATGCCCTGAGGTAGAGAGCGAAATATAGTGAATTAGTAGACAGCAGTAGTTATTTTATTATTTTATTTTATTAGTGCCCAACCTTAGTATTAATATAATTAATATGAGGAACAACAAAAGAAATTGTTATATATTCTGTTCTGTTTTACCTCTATAACCATTTAATATTATAAATAAGCTCCTAGTTTAGAAATTTACAATTTAACAATAATGCAGGCGATTAATGTAAAAAAGTAAAGTCATGGGAATGGAATTTTCAGTTTTATGTACCTTTACCTCTTTTCTATTTGGCCGTTAATATGAGTGAATTGATTAAACAGATAAAATAAAGATTTCATTAAGAGTTAATTTGTTATATTATTAATATTTCTTGTATTCTGTTATATACAGGTTGCACAGAGTGTGAGTAAAGAAAGAAGATATGTCGTAGCATTGGCTTGCCACAATTCTCTCTTCCTTGTCAAGGTAATCTATTTTTTTAATTCAGTAAACCACCATATTCAGGCAATTATTTTAAAATTACATTCTAGATTTTAGACTTTATTTAAATAAAAAGAGTAATAAAGTCAGGTACAGAGTACCCGCTTTGCTTGTCCTCAGAATGTCATGATTACCCAAATCTTAAGGTGGTTTTACTTTGGTCTTGCTACGCTCGACTTCAGAATAAATTGGTTATCTAAGGGTCTTATCACTTTGGTCTCACTGTGCTCAATCTCAGAATAGAATGCATTGAAGATCTGTTAGCATGTTTGGCAATCAAATTCTAAATTAATACTTTATAAGATTATTGGCTCTAGAAATCCTCCCTATTTCCTTATTAATAAATTACACGGGGTACCTCTGAACTTTTTCAAAGCTACGTAGGAAAAGTTATGAGGTACCCCATGCCTGATTTTTTAATTATCAATTAAACTTAAATTTATTTGTCTAGTATTTATTTATTGTTTTGTTTATTCTTTCTGAAAACAGGTTGCTCTAAGAGAGCGATCATTGGCAGTAGTATTCGTTGAACTGACAGAAACCCAGGGGCATGACAGATTTGGTGCTTGGTTAGAAGTAACATCACCTTATAGAAACATGAAAGGAATAATGCCAGTCTCAACCAAACCTAATAAATATAGGTAAGTCGAAATATCTAAAGACCATTAACTATATCATTTATAAGTGGTGTTTAGAATTAATTGATACTAATTTGATAATGCTTACACTCATTTATGAGTGCTTAATACTTAAGACTCAACCCGCAAAGATGATATACATATAAAAGTATTGATACAGCTCATATCATAAAACTGGGAGACTTGTTACCAAGTCTCTATATTATAAGCACCCAGGCTCTTAGCCATATCGTCATCATCAACTATATCATCATAGGGGGCAACATTTTTTTGCCCAGACAGGGGAGGCCCTCTCTGGCCTCTTCCTGGCTACGAGCCTGTAAGCAGCTCATTGTAAGCACCTTATAAGAGTGTAAGGTTATATTAAACCATGATTGTTTAGTTCATGCTCGTGTTTCATACCTAAATGTTCTATATTTCTCGCTTTATACAAGTTTTGTTTTGTATATACAGTGTGTCCCCAGATGGACTTAGCAATACGATTAAATGACAAATAATTTCATTTTTTGAAAAAAGTCATTCTTGATAAAACCTCCTGCGTGTTTTCAAGCTGATTTATCATATTTTTATTTTATTATTTTTAATGGTAGACTCAAATTTTGAAAAATAAACAAAGAATAAAGAACATATTTGAATTATAATAAAGAACACTTAATTTTGATTTTTTGAAAAAAGGATTCTTAATGAAATGTTTTATTGTCCCCCCGAGACAATTTTTCCATAAAAAATTAACATTTTCAAAATGTACCCCCTCCCTTCTCCACTTCAAAATTTGGATATTTTAAAAGTTGTTCTATCTGGATAAATAATATATGGCTTTAAAGGTCATGACTAGTGGAACAAAAATTGTAGTATTGTAAACTTCGGTTTAAGTAACACTGAGATATTTCAATAAAATGGGAAAAATTTGAAAGTGAAGTGGGATGGGGTAAATTTTGCCCCCTAATTTACTCTTTGTTCATTTTTTGAAAATATCAGTTTTTGAGACTACCATTAAAAATATAAAAAAAATATCTTTTATCAAGAATGAAATTTTATTTTTTTCGAAAAATGAAATTTTTTGTCATTTACACATATTGTTAAGTCCATCCGGGGATACTCTGTATTATTAATAATTTGTTAAATCTTTGTACGTCCACTTTAAAAAATAATATAGTGTTTGTTTATTTTACTAATTGTGAATCAAATATTTTTTTATTGGAAATTATAAGAACTGTTGCACAAACTAAAAGTAGGAGGAAGTAACTATTAATTTAAAAACTAAAAGTATTTTATTTTATTTTTTTTCAGAGAACTCATGATTTCCTGTGAGAGTTTAATGAGCCCATGGAAAGTGTCTCAGGACACAGTTAGGATTGACATAACAATCAGACCTCTCAGCTGACCCATACCTTCTTTCATACCTACTTCTCTTCACTCACAAGTTTAGTTCATAGAGAAGAATTTTGTTTTATTTTGGAAAACAGAAGACATTTTTTTAAAGAAATAATTTTATTTCCTACAAGTATTTCTTTATCATAAGTTGTAAATCTACTTGCATTTAATAATCATAATTTGTAATTTATTAATTGTTGTGGAATTTGCACAAATAATTCAGTTATCCAAATATATTAGTTAAATAGGTATTGACTGTGATATTTTGTATTAATTAATTTAATAAAGAAAGATACCTACAAATGAAATGAATAAATTAGTTAAACAAAATAAATAAAAGGTATCTTCTTATTTAAGTGTATATTATAAGTATATTAAGTCTTATAGCTATGCTAAAGTCGCATGAATGCGAAAGTTTATAGCTGAGTATGGGGTTTCAAATGAAGGCATTATTAAGAAAGGACAAAAATCTTGAATAAAGACAAGTTGGTCTATTTTAGCAAATTAAAAAATTATAGTTTGTAGATAAAGTTTAAAGATAGTTTTATGTATTTTGTATTTAAACCCCTCACATTACACTTTAACTTTATTGTGAGTAAGATAGTTTAGTTAAGCAATAGTGGATATGAAATATCCTGAAATGTATATACAGGATGCACTTGTGATGCCTGACCTGTCAGAGCACTTAAATCATAAAGTTCAGAAGTGGGAGAGGGTAGAGAATTAAAACTACTCCACCATCGTACTGACCAGAATAAATCTCACTTGGTGGGCTTTTAAGGCTCCACCCTTAGCCACGCCTCTTAGACCTAATACGTTCTGCAGAAAACATATTTAGTTCAGCGTGCTCAGAACGGTTGGACCTTGTGAATGCATCCATACAGTATCAAAAAAGTTAAGTTCATGTCTGTATCACATCTGACCCAACTATACTCTTCCTATCATCTTTTGCAAGAACATTTATAATTAAAAACGAACAAATAACAAATTTGTTTTTAGTTTTATGCCTTTTAATTGTATGTTAATTTTTAAAAAACAGAAAAGACATGTTACATGCTTATAGATACTCATAAAAAGCATAAGTACCTGAGAAATTGTTTCCACCAGGAAAATGTATTACGATTTATTGAACAATCAAAGAACTATAATTGTTGAAACAACTTTGGAGCTTCTGGACTGTTACAAATTATAGATAAGATGATGAAGTTTCAGTCCTTCTTTAAAGTATTTATTTATCTAAATATATCAAAAGCTTTTCATATATTTAGATATATATGAAAGGCTTCAGAATACATGAAGCACAGGTATTCTGGGCTTCATCAGTTCCTGATGTAGCCCATGTAAAATGTAGAAAAAGAAAGAGGTTGTAATCAAACAATATAAACAAGCTAAACTAGAAATAACATGATTTCTTAACATTATTTCATGTTAAGCCATTTATATTTGTTTTATATTTCTCAGTTTAGCTTGTTTATATTGTAATTATTGTATGTTTACAGCCTTTTCTTTTTTGTTAATTTCAAGAAATGATGAAGGTCATTATTTAAACTATTGTCCCTATATTGGCCTCCAGGGGTCCTGGAGGCCAGGACCCCTTGCTAAACTTTCACATAAATTTTGATAAATAACTATTTTTAAAAAAAGGACAGAAGTCTTGATTATCTTATCTATAATTGTTGAAATAAATAAAAAATGATTGATGTTTCTATAATAATATCCATAGCTCCTTACTCAAGTTTCTTTGTAATAAGAATGAAATTGACAGCTGCATAAATATTAGATTAAGGTTCTAAATATCTAATAGTTAAGATATACATTAAAAGTTGTATTGGTCTCCATTACACATTAAGGAATAATGTGTAATTAAGAAGGGCACTAATCAAACTTTGTTCGTTCGTTCATGCTTTTCCTTAATGTGTGATGGTTAATAGTTAAATAGTTAAAATATATTATTTTTTCTGTATGTTGACTAAAAACTATTTATTGCTCAAAATCCAAAACTAACATTAAATTAGAGGGAAATAATTCAATTAAATTTTCTTTCAAATAAAATTTAAATAAAAAAATAAATTGTAAAATAAATTTCAAAGAATAAGAATTAATTTATTTATTTTAAAGCATAGTAGTATTGGTCAATAATAATGTATTAATAGGCATATCTTAATAAACACCAGTTACCTAAGGAATAGTAACAATAACTGCTAATTGATTCCTTTTTATACAAATAAGTCAAATTGTATTGTCTTGTAGTGTAACACTTATACTCCTCGGGCTATAACTTTCAACATGAAAAACAGCTGTTTTAATAGAAGCAGCAGGCGTCCAACTTCAGAAAGAAAAAAAGTAAACCATAGTACAATGCCTTGGTGGGCGTGCTCTAAACACACATGTCCTGATCCATTTAATCTTGTATGTTCCCACAAAGCCATTACATTTAATGTTAATTATTATTATTAATTATAGTTACTAATTATTGTAATTAATTCTTCTTAATTATTGCGAGTCTTTTACATTCATCATATTTTTTGTAAGAATATGTTTTTAAAAGTTACATAATTAACAATAATTCAGATTGAGTAAAACCGAATGCAATGAAATAATAATATTAAAAGAAACACTGTTCAAAGTAAAAAAGAAATGATAAAAATCTAGTTAAAACAGTTTGTTTTGAATAGAAGAGAAAGATGAGAAGCAATTGAAATTGCCTCTTTGCAGCCATCGGAACTTTTTTCTTCCCTTTTACAGCGTTACAGGCATTTCATTTTCTCCCTTCTAGCCATAGAGATATATACTAGAGAGGGCATAGTCTATCTTAGTACTTTGAGAGGCCTAAAACATCTTTTTGGGGCTCTCAGGGACTCTGTGTAACTTATTGAAACCTCCTTCAAGAGTGAGTTAAGGTTATAATAAATCAATTGTTTATGGCTTCCCGCACATTATTTGTGTTTTTTGTATTTTAAACGTTCTTAATTATATGTTACTGAATTTTTTTCTGTCAAAGGTAACCAGGTTAGTTTTTCAATGTTTCAAAATTCAACCACTAAGGCCCGTCTAGTAATATATCTCTACGCTTCCAGCTGATTTTTAGTTATGTGACCATGTGGAAAGTTATAGCCCAAGGAGGTAAAATACCTCAGATTTAATCTTCAGTTTCAAACAATACATATCAGAGAACAGGCTTAATTGATATATTTATATTCAATGCACCTATTATGCGTTTAGACATAAAAAACCAAAAAGATGAAATTGTTTTCTTTATTTTTAGATTTTGCTAAAAAGGATTGAAATTTATTATTTATTTTAAATCAATAATTAAAAAATTAAAAGAAATGTTACTTTGTTATAAAATTAAATAAAACTTATTATTTGTCATTCAGGTATGGCAGAAAAGGATTGGGAATTTAACAAAATACATGGATACAATAATTTAAAACAATAACAAATATCTTTATTTAAAAATAAATAAAAATTATTTAAGCATAAACCATAGTTATAAAATAGACACAATTTTTTTATATGTGAAGAGGGTGTTTGAAAGAACTAATACAATTCATCTCCCTACTCTCACTATACTCCATCGTAACAGAACATTTTAAGCTGCTTGTCCGAATTCTTACGTGTTAAAAGGATCCTACAATTTCTAATTCAGCAACATTTTTTAACAAATTTGGGATATGAATAAATTTATTTCTTAAAAAAGAATTTGTTTAGAAATGACGACCTTACATTATTTAAATTTGTGACTACAAAATCCAAAATTTCAAAAACTGCAATTCCATTGGAATTTAATCTTTTGGAGAACGCATTGTCAAAAATGAGCCCTCAGACTTTAAAAAAGGGGTGTCCATTATAGGAAGCACAAAAATATGAACCATCCCACCTTACTAATAGAAAATATTAATTCAACTATTCATGTTTTTTTAAAACTCGGTAGAATCAAATAATATAAATATTAATTATTTACTTATTATTGTTTTCAAGCAGTTATTTTAGTTACCAAAACATTTTTGTAAAATAAATTAAGAAGGAAGTAGTAAATTTTTAGTTTTATAAATAATAAAAAAGTTTTATACAGATAATTTTTTTAAGAAACTAGATTATATAATCTTTGGTTGTAATATATCACACAAAATATAATTTTTTAATAAAATTCTTATAATACTTATATCAATGTAGTTAGTAAACTACATTTAGCACAAATCCACTACAATAAATAAAAACTAGATCAATTCATTACAATATGACATAGTCAGTAAATTACAAAGATTATTTTTTGTGCGTTAATCTCATATTAATTAATTTAATTATTTATTATTATTATTTTGTTCACCTTATAAAATACAAGTGTAAGTATTTGCTATAACCAATGTATAATTTTTCTCTTGTATATATTTACAAATAAGTTTTTTTTTTATTTAATGAGTCATAAGTAGAATGTAATAGTTTTGTTTGTATTATTATTACTTTTGTAAACAAGAAATAATAAAAGGAAACCAACAAATTTTGTTTGATAATTTATTATGAACCTCCAAGCATTTATTATAGAATGTAAGTAATTTGCTTATATTGCACATCAAAAACTTTCTAGAACTGAAACATAACTTAGCATATAGGAAGTTGGGAAGGTTACCGAGCTAATTGTTAGTGAAAAATGTATGGCCATCTTCCCAAGTTATGACATCATAATTTGAAGTTAAATTACTAGTTTTTAGGGAATAAAAAAATTATATCATCTGGGCAGGTTAGAGGCCCTAAATCTTATAAGAATAGGGTATTTTTACTTTTCCTCATTTACACCATAGGTATATAGGAAAATTATTGTGTTAGTAAAAAATCTGAAACTAAGATTTAACCTGAATTATCCATTTTGGGAGTTTTTAAGACCTCCTAAGTAGTTTTCACAAAGTTGTCCGTCCATATGTGTGTGAGTGTGCGTGTCTGTTATAATCGTATCTACCAGTATATTTATGCTTTTGAGTAGAAACAATACAAAAATCAATCTTAGAGTCCTTTGCCTCGGGGTCCTTGGCTTTGCTCGGAACATTAAAGTCATGACTCCCTCCGCTTCGCTCAGGAGTAAATTGTCATACCTTCCTCAGTTTTGCCAATGGATTATTAAATACATAATTACCTCAGCTTCGCCTCTGCAGTTCCTTAGCTTTTGCCTTAGGAACCAACTTATAATGGATGAAAGGAAAAGTCACGGCTTTTTCTAAAAGATTGTCATATTTACTACTACCAAGTATAAATGGAGATGGATAATGTGGATACAGTAATTGCCATTTTATACTTTGTGATGATATTATGAACCTTCTTTTATTCAAAGAGACCTGCTTGATAAAACTTCTAGAAAAGATAAAGCTGCCTTGTTCCACAAATGTGTAATTAAATAAGAATACATAAATCATTATTTGACTTGTATCATCCATTAAAGCTAAAAAGGGTTAACGAGAAATGTGCTCATCTATTCATTTGGAGAACTATGCAAGCCTTTTAAGTTGAGACCTCCCTGTACACCTTTAAATATGTGCACATATTTATAAATAAAGTTACTATTTGGCACATATTTATGTGTTGTAGTATGTAATGAAGTCAAAAATTGATTTATGATTTTTTACATATTTATACATTTGTGAAACATGGCGGTATTTTCTTTGCCAGAAGGGTTTAACAAGCAGGGCTTTTCAATTAGTATTATTACTGCACATGTCAATTGAACAATGGACCCACATAAGAGGTCTAAGTACCTTGGAAATAATTTCTACAGGAAATTAAATTAATATTAACAATAAATTATTGTTAAACAAAGCTAGCAGTCTCATCTATGACCTATTAAACACCCGCAAAAAGATTTTTCCAGGAAATGAAAATAAAAAAAACCTCCTATTTTGGACTTGTTTAATTATTAACATTACCTCCTAGTTGTATAATACAAATAGTAACAATAAGAACTAATTTTCATTGATACATTTGATGTACAAAGTTAAATTGAAAATAAATTGTCAAAAACATGTAAATTATGGTACTCTTTTACCTAGTTACCCACCCCTAAAATCACTTAAAAATAACGTATTTTGGAGTGTTGGTTAGGGAAAATGAGTTAAATAAAACATTTTGTATTTGCAGGCTATTTTATGTTATGAAAAAAAAAAACAATAACAATCTGACCTTATAATTCAATAAATTGGTTTATTCTTTTATGTTTAAAAAACGTAATGTCAAGATGGAAAGATTGTTTAAAACATATGTATTGCAGGGCTTGGAATTTTAAAAACTGAAAGACTGTGCAGTGAGTGTGGGAAAAATATGATGTTAAGGGGACCCCAAGAAGGCAAAAATTATGGGATTTGGAGGTGCAGAAATTTGTGGTGCCGTTGGTCCTCCTTATTTCATGTTGGATGTCCTCATATCTCATTCCACCACGACACCAGAAATAACTCAGCATAAATGCTTCTTTAAAAGTAACTTTAGCATTTTCGAAATATGTGCCAGTTAAAGCACCTGCCGATTTCCTGCAATTTTTCTTTCTGCACCTCCAAATCCCATAATTTTTGCCTTTTTGGGGTCCCCTTAACATCATATTTTTTCCACACTCACTGCACAGTCATTCAGTTTTTAAAATTCCAAGCCCTGCAATACATATGTTTTAAACAATCTTTCTATCTTGACATTACGTTTTTTAAACATGAAAGAATAAACCAATTTATTGAAATATATTAGGTAAAATGTATCTTACCTTGCAACCATCCATAAAACTCCCACTCGCTGTGCCGTTCCGTAAGCAAAATCACATCTCTCATATTCATATTCTTTATTATTCATATTCTAATTATTATTTTAATACACCTGACACTCCAGTTTGGCGTTTTAAAACAGAATGTAAATTCTTTGACATTTTTTATTTTTGTTTGACAGTACCTGTTTGTATTTTTTTCTGTCATTTGAAAATAAATTGGGTGGGGGAAGGGGGAGGGTTGGATAGCAGACTACAATTGCCTAATAGCACCTCTTTACATAGTTACCAACTTTCAGTGGTTGGTGGGTAACAGACTACAATATTGCCCAATAGCGCCTCTTTTACATAGTTACCCACCTTCACTGGTTAGTGGGTAACAGACTAAAATATTGCCCAATAGCACTCTTTTACATAGTTACCCTTCACTGGTTGGTGGGTAACAGACTACAATATTGCCTAATAGCACCTCTTTTACATTGTTACCCACCTTCACTGGTTGGTGGTAACAGACTACAATATTGCCCAATACACCTCTTTTACATAGTTACCCACTTTCACTGGTTGGTGGGTAACAGACTACAATATTGCCCAATAGCACCTCTTTTACATAGTTACCCACCTCTTAATTCTTCCTATTTTCTCTCTTCCCCATTCTTAACCCCATACAAAAGCCCCATTGCTTTTCAACGTCCCCTATTGAGATTGTAAATTATTACTTTATACTTTTCAGTTTTTAGGAATTTTCATAATTTAAATGTTCATTTTGTGCGTAACTTTTTTATTTGCTCTTTTCCCCATTTTTCTCCCCATACAAAAGCCCTAGTGCTTTTCGACGGTCCCATACTGAGATTGTAAATTAGTACTTTTTATTTATTGGTGGGTAACAAACTACAAGTTTTCCCTATGCTTCCTTTTTTCCTTAGTTACCCATTATTTGGTGGGTAACCAGGTAAAAGAGTGCCTAAATTATTAACATTACCTCCTAGTTGTTTAATACAAATAGTAACAATAAGAACTAATTTTCATTGATACATTTGATGTACAAAGTTAAATTGAAAATAAATTGTCAAAAACATGTAAATTATTAACATTACCTCCTAGTTGTTTAATACAAATAGTAACAATAAGAACTAATTTTCATTGATACATTTGATGTACAAAGTTAAATTGAAAATAAATTGTCAAAAACATGTAAATGATCCTTGAAATTAACCACAAGAGAGTGCACATTAATTAAATAATGATAACTAGAACCGATTTCCAATAATAAATTAAATATATGAACGTAACTAAAGTAAACAAACTTCATTAAATACACAGGTTTCTCACTCAACTTTTAACACTTGAAACTTCAATAATACAACAGTAAAACTTAAACTTAATGGCTCATTGTGAGCATACAACATTTTAGATCCCAAATATAAGCATCTCCGGTAAAGAAACTAACTAATAATAAAATAATAATTTTAAAAAAAATCAGGTATGGGGTACCTCGGAACTTTTTCTCATCACAATGGATTCGCTATGTTCATCCTCCATATTTCAGACTTGCTTCGCTCATCCTCAGAATATACAAGCCATTAAATGTATACTTCAACACGTCTTTGGACTAAATACACTAGGAGAGACACACACTAATGATAACAGACACACACATGCAGACAGACAACTTTGTGAAAACCATTTAGGAGGTCTTAAAAACTCCTGAAACAAATAATTCCAGTGATATCCCGGTTTCAGGTTTTTTTGCAAACACAATACTCATCCTATATGACTACGGTATAAATGAGGAAAAGTAAAAACTAATAAAAGATAAAATTTTCCATCTAGTTCTTTAATTCTCCATTATCTAGTTATTTAATTTCTTTTGCCGTTAAAATAATGAAGACCTTAACTTTTCCTTCCATCCCTTATTTCTCAGGGAAATAATAGCATTCTTTTGCAAAATATACATTTTGAAATTAAAGTTGATAAAGAAAAGAAACTGATAGACATTAACAGAGGAATAAAGCAAGGCGATGTGGAATCAGGAAAATCTTTTATAAAAGTACTTGAAAAGGCATGCAAAGAGTTAAACTGGGAAGGAATGGGAATTAAAGTTTATGGAAAATGGCTAAACTTATTAAAATTCGTAGACGATTTAGCAATCATTGCAAAGAATGTTGAAGAAGCTAAAGCAATGCTCTACGATTTAATAGAAAAAGTAAAAAAGATTGGCTTGCAAATAAATGGTAGTAAAAGCAAATTAATGACAGTAAATATAGAATGTAATACAGAAGAGATTACAGATGAGAAAGGAAATGCATTAGTTAGAGTAGATGAATATATTTATTTAGGAGTAAGAATAAGTAGTAACAGCCAGGAACAAGATAAAGAAATCAGCAGGAGAGTCATACTAGGCTGGAGTGCTTTCATAAATATAAACATCTGTTTCGATCCAATGTAAAGATAGAAATGAAAGAAAGCTGTGGATGACTTGCATACTACCTGTATGACCTACGGAGCGAAGTGTGGACCATGACTAGAAAAACTTAAATAAACTACGAGTTATGCAGAGGAGAATGGAAAGATGCATTGCTTGGGATTACGAGAAAAGACAAGAAAAGAAATGCATGGATACGAAGAGACAGGATTGGAAGATATAGGGCATACAGTTACGAAAAGAAAGTGGAATTGGGCAGGACATATCGCCAGAACGCAAGATGGAAGATGGACCAAGGATATGTTGGATTGGTACCCAAGAGACCTAAAAAGAAGCAGAGGTAGACCAACACAAAGCTGGGATAAGGAAATGAGAGAAGCTTGCGATGTGACATGGCAAGAGTAGCAGGAATGAGACAAGAATGGAAGAGAATGAAAGATATCTATTGCCAAGTTTATTTAAAAATAAATAAATTAAAAAAATTAATAAAAGATAATAAATTATAAAGTATTAAATAAATAAATTAAGTATAAATAAGTAAATATATATAATAAAAATAAAATAAGAAAAAAGCACAATTATATAAAATAGTTTTTAAATTGTAAAACTAAAGATATTTGTATTGAATTACTAACAAAAATTTAAATATATAAAATGCATCAATGCAATTACATATTTTGTACTTTATTAAGTACGACCACGGCTATAGCCGATTTGTAGCCATTATTAAGATAAAAATAATAAAATAAAATAGATAAAATAAAGTAATAGATAAACAAAATAAAAGGTAAAATTATTATAATTTGTAAAAAGAAGAGTTTAATTTTTGTATAATTTTGAATTATTACTTTTATACTTTAATCTTATGTATATGTATTTAAGCTACAATAAATGGTTATTATTATTATTATTATTATATTACATTTTGAAACTTGACAAATGCCATTAAAACAAGGTGTCATATTATAAGGTAGAGGGCAAAGTAAATTTATCCACTTCGGGGTGATTGGGGCATTCACCCCGAAGTGGATAAATTAGGATAGGGGGCCTATCCTATAATCTTAAAAAAAGACAATGAGATTGAAAAAGCAGAGAGAGATTAAAAAAATAATGGTGTTATATAAATCAGTTGATCTTAATATGGGTGATATCACCCCAATTTGGAATGCTAAAGGGTAATAATAAATTATTGTCCTCTTGGATAAAAAGAATTGCTTTCAAAAATTATAAACCCCTCCCATGTTAGATTAATAATTTGTACCAGCTAATAAAAATCGGACCCTAGAATATTCTATCAGAAAAAAATATTGCCCTTCAAGGATAATAAATCTTCCCTAATTATGAAAATCGCACCATAGGGCAAAAATTGCCCTTAGGATAATAAATTGCCTCCTTTTAGAAAAAATTGCCACTCCATGACCAAAAAAAATTTTTTTTTACAATAAAATGGTACAATAAAATAGCACTCTAGGATACAAAAAATCCTCCCTTATTTAACCTCCAAACATTCCACCATATTGGATTCTCTACACTTATTACACGCTCGTCCTTAGAATGTGGAAACCACCAAATGTATATTGCAGTGTCGCATGTTTCCTTTGGGAACTGGTTTTAGTTAATTAGAACATCTAAAGTTATTCAAATGGCACATAGTTCAATGGTGCTAAAGGGTGGGGAGGTACTTACACTGGTTGGCAAATGCCCACTACCTCTGCACTGGTAATGATCAAGTGGCTCATAACAGCTATCTATCCACATTTGTCATTTTCAATCTTAAGTTGGGAATATAGTGAAATAAAACTAATATTCTATTCCACTGTAGCTGGGAATTCAAATGGACAGTAATAATTGGCATTCTTTACTCACCTTGGGCATTGCAGAACTATTGTGACAAAACTAGAAGGCACATTTAAACTCTTCTGACAAATATAAAATTACAAATGCTGATACTTACACTAAATATACTAAAAACAAAAAGTAAAACTGATTTCACTCAAATCCAGAAGAATGACAAGCACGAAAACCGGCTGCATGAACGAACGCGCCAATCTTTAAAATAAGTTACAGTCTTACCAGAATGTTTTTCATTTACCTGTATCTTTATTTAGATTTTTAAAGTTTAATCATCTAACTTTTTGCCGCGTTCATCACATTTAAAATTTGACTTGTCCAACAGCAATGAAATGTCAAAAATCAAGGACACTAAGTTAACATTCATTTACATTCATACAAAAAAAAACAAATAAAAAGCGTAAACTCCTAGTTATCAAAAGTAATTAATGCCCGTCATAATTAAATTTGGGGCATAAAGATTGAAAAAGTAACCTGACAACCTTCGATAAAAATATAATAAAATAATCGGTACAAAATTACAATAATTTATTTAGTAAAACGTTAAAAATTCAAATAAAAAGACAATGGACGTGCGGGAAGCCGAAATCAATTGACTTATTAAAACCAGAGAGACTTAATACTAGTATTACTCTCTTTGGTTAAAACTTTAACTCACTTTTGAAGGAGGTTTCAATAAGGTTACACAGAGCCCCTGAATGATGTCTCAGGCCTGCTAATGTATTAAGATGGGTTTTGCCCTCTAGTATATATTAGAGTGCCTGTATAATCATTTATACAGGCACTCTAGTGTATATCTCTATGATATTAATAGTCAAAGGTGTTCAGGTTATATTTTCGATATTTTAAAATTCAATTGATACGGCTTCTCTAGTAATAATATATCTATGCCCATAAAGAAAATTTATTAAAAAGTATTTCACATGAAACATTAATTGTAATATATCACATAAAAAGCTTCTTAAAATTATTTTCAAACTTCCCATTCAATTTTCTACTGAAGACTTGTACCAAACAGTAGGTCTGTTAAGCATTAAAGCACTTTATTATAAATGTAGTATTTTATATCTTTCTAAACACCAACTATGTACAACTAATCCTGTAAATACTTCATATAACCTAAGAAATAGCTCTAAATATAATGTTCCTTATTGTAATAAAAGTATTGGTCAACATCACATAACTTTTATAGGACCTGTTTTGCTAAATAAATTCCCATTTGATGTAAAAGAAAAAATAACTAAGTCTTTTAAAAAATTATACATAGTTGGCTAATCTCTTACTCTCAACAGGAGCTAAATCGCTAGGTCACATTATAGAGCCTAAATAAAATTAAAAAAAAACTTTCAATGTTCAATAAAAATAAAAATAAAGATGTGTATTTTTATACAACTAAAGTGATATATATATTTTAAGACTTGTTTTAACTTACTAGTTATAAATGTGATATTTATGATAATTTACTATAGACTGTTCAGTCAATTTTTTTAAAAAAAATTTATTGTTTAATAATTTTATATTCTTTACTAATTTTGATAATTTTTAATGCTCCTCCACTCTCAGGCTTAGCCTTGTGGTGATGTGCTCTATTGAATGTTAGTATTAAGAAAATTTATATATATATATATATATATATATATATATATATATATATATATATATATATATATATATATATATATATAAGTATAATACCCTAAAAAATGTACTATAATAAATAAAAGGATTTTTGAATTTGAATTAAAAACAGTGCTTATTTGTTATTCTTATGTTAAATTTATTTTTCTTCAAATTAGTTTTTATTGGCCACAGTAAAACTGTATGTACAAGTAATTTACAATGGCCACGCTGTAAATTACTTGTATGGATAAGAAGAAAAATAAATTTTGCCTCCCTTACTTTTTCAGAAAAACACCAGATGGGGCAAAATAACTTGTGGTTGTAAATGACCAACTACTTTCATAGTAATTTCTTTATATTTTTAAAATATATTGTAATTTTTTTTGGGGTCATTTTAAAAACCCACTTGTTATTTTGCCCCATCTAGTGATTAATAGTTTCTTTTATATCTTTCAGATGCTGGAAGATCTCTCTTTACATGACTTCAAAGCTTTGGAAGAGACAAGATGATTATTTGAAGAGACGTCGAAGAAACAAATGAGTCAAATCTGTATCTTATGAGTATCATTTTTCTTTCTTTATTGTGTTATTCATAACAATAAAACATTAATCTAAGAATGGGGTGGTTTAGGGGGCAGTTGAAGCTCATGATATATGGCTTAAAATTGGCAATAATTAGGGAATTGGGTTTAGGGGGCTGTTGAAGCTGATGATATGGCTAAACAATCAACAATAATTAGGGAATGGGGTAAAGGGAGCTTCAAAGCTGATATTTTATTGTATTACCAAAATTCCTATATTTTGTTTTAATTTTCTTATTTGCTATTTCAGAAAACACTTGATGCAGGCAAAATAACTTGTGGTTAGTTTAACAAAAATTTTAAGTAAAACTTGTTTTTAATAAATGATATTATATAAGAATAATTATTGGATTCTTTCAAAACAAAAAGTTATTTCGCCTCATTGAGCTATTAATTGTTTAATTTTATCTTCCAGATGCTGGGTCTCTGAAGCTTCGGAAGACTAGTAGACAAGCTGGATTCAGAAAAAAACATGGCCTCATTATCAGCCTCGAGTTCTGTCATCTATTTTTTCTAAGTACCATTTTATATTATAATTTTATATTATATTTTATATTATTACTCAAGAATTTAATTAGATTACTCGGACTAAATCATAATTAAAATGTCTTTGATCACAAATGTAAGTTGTTAAATTTTTCATGTACTATTTGTAGGCATATTAGTTATTCTTTTGAATTTATCTGTCGATATTTTAATTTTCCTCACAAGAACTCAGATTGCAAATGAAATCTAAAATATAATTAACTGATTATAGGGAGAGGGTAGATCTTTTAATTTAACCCGATGTTATTAATGATACTTTTTTAATTCAAGAAATGTTTACGAAATGGTTTAAATTTTTATGGTTGATCAGAATTAGTGAGCCTTTGATAATAATATTTAGTATAAGTTTATCATGTTTCTCACTAATCATGCCTAATAGTTTTTGACTTATTCTCCTTTGTATTAAAAAAATTGCATAGCCTTCATCTTTAACTGAGATGAACTGCACCCAATACCGTTGGTAAGGGGCCTTTCCTTACTTCTTAAGAATCTTTTTCAATCTAACAACGGATCACTTCTCATATTATGGTCCTTATCATGATATGTAGAGTTGTTTTAATATTTACACCTGAGAGGGTGAATGCAGCAGGGTTGATGATGTGGCAGCCGGGTTGTTGATGTGGCAGCCGGGAGCTGGCTTTTTGTTGGGGGGAGGGGTAAAATCAGTGTTTTGGGGTTAGAGTCAATGTTTTGGGGTTAGAGTCAGTGTTTTGGGATTAGAGTCAGTGTTTGTGGGTTAGAGTCAGTGTTTGCCGTTAGAGTCAGTGTTAGGGTAGAATCGCTTTTTATTACATTATAATAATATGTACAATTTCTAAATTGTTTCTAAATCTTCACGAGTACCGCAGACGTAAGCTGTTGTTCATTTTATTTCTGTTTATAGTTAGATAAATGTTTAACCTCTTATTTATCTTGCTTTACTTCTTTTAACGATTCCTGTGCTATCTGTTTTACATTATTTCAACATGAATCTGTTTTGTCTTGTGATTTTTGTAAGCACTATTTTTATCTTTTAAAGCTATTTATAAAACTAATTTATTTTATTTATTTCTTCTCTATTGTTTTTATTCCTGAAATTCAGGTTTTATTCTTATCAAAGATTTTTCTTTACTTCAATGTTTGTTTTTTTTTTTTAACATTTCTTAATGGATGTTACTAAGAATACTAAACATATTAAAGATAACTTGGCAATATCAGAAAGACATGGGTAAATAACATGAAGTAAATCATACCCAGTATAAATAAATTAATTAAGAATAACAGTGGTCTTGGGGTTTTCGGGGTGGTTAGAGTCAGTGTACGGGGGCAGAAGTAGCTGAGGCAGCAGGGATGAGGATGATGTGGCAGCCGGGTTGATGATGTGGCAGCTGGGTTGGATAGGCTACAGTATTGCGGGGGAGGGGTAGAGTCAGTGTTTTTGGGGTTAGAGACAGTGTTTGTGGGTTAGAGACAGTGTTTGTGGGTTAGAGTCAGTGTTTGTGGGTTAAAGTCAGTGTTTAAGGGGGTAAAATCAATTTTATAAATTTATAACTCAGCCAAGCTTCGTGAATAATAAAATAATTCTTGCCATGTGTTTTTTATTTTGGTATCAATAAAGCCAGTTTTTATAATCTTTGTAGAGTTCGAATCTAAATATATTATTTTTTAAGTTCAATGTTATATTTTAATAAGACCTAAATCAATTAGAGCCATAGGAAAGAGTGGTTAAGGCTTGCTTGCATAGATAGGGACACCCAGTTGGGACTAGGTCAGTTAGGGACGAGCTCACGCAGTTAGGTTTAGTTAGTTAGATATTTTGGTTAGGTAGGCTAGGGACCAAGATCTTATTAAAATATAACTATTTAAGTCATCATTATGTAACATAATTATTTTCTCATTCTTTGTTGCTTATTCAAATCCTACTTTTCACAAGTAATGTTTTATTTTTACTTTAAATAATCCATATGCGTAATAGCTATTTTTTAGATAAAAAGCTTGTCTGTGTTATAATTAAACTTTTATGGGGGTAAATTATATGTTTTGATATTAGAGTCAGTGCATGGGGGCAGAGTTGCTGAATTCAGTCTACTAAGAGGAACTGTTGAAGCAGCAGGGAGAAGAAGAGTGCTGATGCCACTTTTTGTAGGGTTAGAGTCAGTGTTGTGGGTTAGAGTCAGTGTTGTTGGGTTAGAGTCAGTGTTGTTGGGTTAAGTCAGTGTTGTTGGTTAGAGTCAGTGTTTTCTGGGGGTAGAATCAATTTTTAATCAAAATCAAACCACTGTTTATTCTTTAATTTATTTTTATTTGGTTATTATATACTTTATATTTTCTATCCATGTTTTAAAAGGTATTGCCAAGATCTCTTTTATTACTTAGTGTTTGATTAAGGTGATATTCAATATTAAACATTAAATTAACAAGAACATCATATCATTGATTGGAACAATCTCTTATAATAAAAATAAAAAGAATCTTAGGATATCACATAAACAAAGGGTTGATCTCTGTCAAATAAATTAAGTTTAGAACTTTTTAAGACAAAAGTACTGATACAAAAAATTAGAGGGAAAACAGAAAACTCTGTTGGACTCATGTAATTCATATAGTATCAAGAACTTAAGAGTGAAATTAAGATATGTTTTTGATAAGCAATTATCAGAAAAACTTTAAACATAACTATGATGAAACTGCGTCTGCGATTCGTGTAGCGAGAGAAAAATTTAGAAATGAATTTGCATATTATAAAATGTATGAATTATTAGAGTCAGTGTTTTTTGGGGGTTAGAGCCAGTGTTTTTGGGGGTTAGAGTCAGTGTATGGGGGCAGAGTTGCTGAATTCAGTCTACAAGTATCCTGGAAGACAAATCAAGGGAGGAAGGCTGCTTTCGGATCATTTGTATAAGTATTAAAACAGATCCTGTTAGATTGATTAAATTTCTGAAAAAGATAAGTGGGCTTCTTATTATGAGGCATAATTATTTTTTAGCAGGTATCCAGGGGTTATTCATTTTTATAATACACAGGTTATTAAGTTATTATAAAAAACTGTTTTGCATTATTGGTGATTATTATGATAAACACTTCAGTACTTTATTTTATTATTATTGACACCTAGGATCAATCACGTATAATTTATAAATTTTAAATGATTTCATCACTAAATTTTTCCTGACTCAAAATAGTTAGTTAGTAACATCATTGAAGGATTAAATTTTAACATTTATTTCTCTTCTTGGGTTAATTTTCGTTTTATATTTTATTTTTAATGTTGAGTCTTGAAAATTAGAAATAACAATAGATATTTTCATTAGAGTTAGTTTATTTCTACTTTTCGCACATAAAAAAATTAATGACAGTAAATTTGTGGATGAATATGTTTGAATTATGTTTTAGTTATTGGTATATTGGGTAATTTTTTATGTAGGACTTGAATACATAGAAATCACAAGTTCAATTTTTTTTAATATAATTCTGACTTTTGTATTTAATTTGGTTTTAGTGGTAAAAATATTTAATATAAATATTATTATCACTAATACCTAACTGCCCTGTTTATGGAATATTATTTTGTTCAATAGTAAATTCATGATAGTTGAGTGTAAGTGTAATATCCCATGTTGTGAGATGAATGGAGAATAAAAAGTATAAATATTTTGGTACTGGATTTTTTTATCATATTTTTACTCTACATTCTTGGTAAAAAATATTTACCAACTATTTGTTCTTTTTATTTTAAGCGATGATTATTTTTTTTTCAAAAGTCCCTATTTAATCATCGCGGTGTGAATGGACCTCCTCAAAGGTGTTTGTTTAATTTGGATAATTTTTACATAATACCATGTATTTTACATGATTAAATAAAAAAATTATCTATTTTTAAATTAAACGTAAAATAATATCAGTGAAGACATAAATAGTTTTGAAAATTAAATTTAGAGTATGTCTATTAATTTTTGACTCCTAGATTGCGGGAGATCTCTGGGCTTTAATTGGTTTCCGCGAATAATTATGAAGTTAATAAATTACTACCAACTATGTCAAAATTAATTACCCTAGTTGAGGGGACGTTATAGAGTTATAACTGTTTTACTAATGATTTAACAAACTTCTAGAGATTAATGTCACTTTTTTAAACAAATGCATTTTAACCTCAATTAATTTAAACGATAAAATGACTATTTAGTGTTGCCAATTTTAGAACCTGGAAACTTTTTGTCAGTAAAAAGTGTTGGCAACCGTAATTTTTTTTACTAAAATATGGCTCTGGGTGTTGCCATCAACTAGATATATAATAGAAAAATACTATTTGTCAACCTAAATCAATAAATGTTTGCAAAGAAATCTACAGGTTGTTCTAATTCAGCAATATGATATCATTAAGCTTTTTGTGGGCAAAGTAAATGCAAAAAAATATAAATTTCACTGATATTATTTTAAAGCATCTGACCGTGACGTGGTGAGGAGGCTTACAGACTGTAGTTAGACTTACTTTTATAATTTGTAATTTATTACTATATAATTATTTTGTTTTTATTAGAAAATAGTTAAAAACAAATAATTATTTTTATAAAATATGTTGTTGGTATTAGAGGAATGATATTTATCTACTTTAAGTGCTTCACCTTTATATCTGTTTACTAACACAGTATTTCATATCAGTTACAAAGAATAAACATCATAAAATATAATAAAATTAATTATTTTTAAAAGAGAGAAAAAATAGAAAAAAATGACAGCAATAAAAAACAATACATAATTATAAAATACTGAACACAATAAAATATAAAAAAATATCAAAAATAAAATAACAGGTACAAGGGACTTTGGAACTTATTTACATGTTTACTTACGTGTTATATACTTTATATATATATATATATATACTTTATTATATGTTTAATTACATTTTTGCATGTTTTATGAATTTTCAATTTTTTAATGAGTCATTACATCCGATTGATAACCTCATGTAAAAATTATTTCCTAGAGAGCACAATTAGACCTACAGATTGGATTTTGTACCAAGTTTCAACTCTCTCGCATAAATATGCTAGAAGGTACAATGATAACACACACTCATAGACAGATATACAGACAAATTTGTGGAAACCACTTAGAAGGTCTTTAATCACCTAAAACGGATTTTCAAGTGAAATCCCGGTTTCGGATTTTTTCGCAACAAAATGTTTTCTATACACCTACATATTACATTTTTAATGTAAAAATATTAAAAATATAATAATATTAAATTATAATAAAATATTAATTAAACAAAATGTTTAAAAGTAAATAAATAAAATAAAAACAAATTATGAAGTGTAAGTCTCACTATATTCTAACTAAGCAGATGCAGTGTGTGTGTGTCCTTTGCTTTCAATTCCCTGGTTTGCTTCTACTTGCTATTCTTGGTGCAATACTTAGCGTGTTTGCCTTCCAACCAGACTTAGAATGTTTATGGGAATAGATACCTTTAAATGTGCCCTCTTTCAAAAAAGGATGTTAAGACAGTGGTTCCGACAAAGTTGAAGCTATAGTAACTTATAGTACAGTCACAGCTCTTCTGAGGATAAGATGCAAAATGCCTGCACTAGGACTCATCAGGTAGAACACTATATTCTATCTAAACGAGTTAGCAAAAAGCATTTTCTACCCCCTTTTATCTTTTGACTGGATTAATCTAGAAACTTACAATTTGGCTAACACAAAGATTATATCGTAACAATATTACTTCTGAAATTACAACTCTTTATTATGAAAGAGTCAATCAGTCATCGAATCAAGCATTTTCAAAACGGAATAACTCTTCCGATATAACTTTGCGTTAGCCAAATTTTAAGTTTTAATTAAATTATTATAATTGTAAATTATAATTCTTGGTTAATCCAGTCAAGAGATACAAGAGGGTAGAAAAGAGTCACCTCCGTTGACGCAAATGTTCAGGGTCACAAATGGCCAGTGTCACAAATGGCCACTGGAGCAAATCCCCTACTCCTCCTAATTTGCTCCAATGAACATTCTTGACATCAATTTTTTTAAGTGTTTTCCAGCTGTAATTTTCTAAAAAGAAGACAAGTGTTTCATGGAAAATGGTCATAACTATAAAGATTTTGCAAAATAAAAGATTTATATTAAAAATTTTCTTTTTGCTTCATCTAACATTTTTGACAAACACACCAACTACTTCTAAAAATTGTAAACAAGCCATACTTCGATTATTAAAACACGTCCTTTCACAGTGACTTACAGGTTTTATTTTAATACTTATTATTATAAAGCTTTATGTTTAATATAGTGTTCAATTATGTCTTTTATCGTGTTATTGAGGTTTTTTCAGACATTTTAAGGCAAAAGAGGGTCTGACAAAAAAAAAAACGATTCATTACACGGCAGGTTAAGAAGTAAAGTGATGTAGAAATTTATACAGTAGGGGTGGGGCGGGGGACACAGTGATCCAACTCCCTCGTTTGAGGTGGTCCTAATAAAACAGAGATTAGTTGCATCAACCACCGCACCAAGCGCTAGTTTTCACCTTGTACGGCTTTTTAAAAAATGTAAACAAGATAATTTTTCTTTTTTAGTTGTTTATAAGATATTCTTTTTAGAAAATAGGATAACGTTTGTTACGAAAGTTGTGTTATAATGATATTTGTAAAGTAACAATTTAAATATTTATTTTTGAAGTTCATTCATTGTGTTAAGAGCTTGATACATAAGCTCTTAATACTTAATAATCTTGGAATTGAAGAAATAATTATTTTATATATGCCATACTTGATTTTTCTTGTAAATAAACTTATACTGTATTTACAGAGTTGTATACGCTACCCTACTGGGTAACACAAAAGAGTGTTATTCAGTAGGGTAGCTAATATAAAAATGTCTTAAAAGGTCGTCTTTGTGACTGGGCATCTTAGTTACATATTTTTGTAGCTTAGGTGTACAGTCGCAGAGACGACCTTTAGCGTAAATCACCGATTACATTAATACTCTTTCTTGATGTAGCTACAGTATCGTTTAACGCCTAGACACGTAGAATCAGGTAGCATTTATATAAAAGTGAGCTTCAAGGTACTAAGATAAAGAGTGGTAAGGAAGACCAATGTTATGCATTGACAACCCCCACCCTTCTTTTTATAGTATGTTTTTTGTTTTCTTTTTATTGTTATCCTGTTTATTTATTTATTCACTCTAATTCAAGTAGCCCTTATATGGTATAAAAGTCAAGTATTTTATAAAATCCTTATTATCAGAAACAAATAGAGAATTAAAAAAGTATTTTACACAATAGATTATATTTGCAATATACACTTACATTAATTATAATTTACGGAAAATTATTAATAATATAATGACCCAACTTATGCTGAAACTGTACATGTTAAATAAATATAGAACAACAAAACCCAGTCGAACCCTAAAAATATATATTATTTGCAATGACACTTAATTAATAATATAGTACAATATTTTTAATAGTTAACATTACATTATTTTTAGAACAATATTCAAAATACATTGTATATTTTAAATATTTTCAATACTTACATCTAAAATTGTGCGTTTGTTTCCATAAAATTATCATTTCTTTAATGAATAATATATATATATAAAACATGATATTATTAAGATTTATTAAAATATGAATACTTAATTTTAAAAATGAAATAATTTAAATAAGGAAAATAACTCAACTGAAGTCACTTGCTTTCAAAACAGTGATACTTAGGAAAATAAGATAACCTAATAAATATTATGAAATACGAAAAAAACTTTATTGGGATCTCTATTTTAAACTAGTAAGTATTTTTGGGAAGAATAGGGTCAAAAAATAAATAACTAATTTTACTAAATAGGCAAAATTAGTGATATTTATTAATTTGGACCTATTCCTCCTAAATATCATAATTAATATTATGTAATACCTGGAATGTTACACAAATGTGTTGTGCTATAAACATCTATGAATGTAACATGCAATATGCCACATCAAGTAACTGTAATATTTGTAATAATCATCATAATCTATAGCTCAACTTAAAATAATGTCTCAACTTGGTTTATTAAGTCTATCTTATAAGGAAGCCAAAAGAACCTTAACTTACTCTACCTTTCACCCCAAAACCAAATAGCATTGAAAAAAGTATTTGCCACAGGTAATTATATATGCCATTGATAATTACAAATGTTGATTATTAGCCCCCACATGTTACACTCCTATACTCTATTTAATAGTTATAGGATCCTCAAATATCCATATAAACAAAAATATAACTTAAACTCATACTTGATGTTATTGTAGAGTACAAGAGCTACATATTGTGGCTTTGCAAAAATGATTTATCGATGAGGCTCGAGATTTAAAACTATAGAAAAATATGAGGGGCCTATTGAAAGAATTAAAGGTGGTTTTTGCACATTTATAACAAGCTAAATACATTTATTTATTGTAAAACTCTGTAGAAACAAATTATAACATAATCTAGACTAAAGTAGCTACCAGGCATTTTTCTTGGACTGCTGCAGAGATAAAAATAATTTTTTGTCAAAATTAAAAACAAAAATTAGTAAGAAAATACATAATTTGATTTCTGGTGGAGTAAAAAATATGATAAGATATGGAAAGAAAAGTCACAGTAAAAGAAATAAAAAAATCAACAATTAAAAAGGTATACTTTAATTATTATGATTTAAAGAAGGGTGGTATTACAAAATAGTTGTTACAAGGAAAATTAACAAGTATTGTTTCAAATAATTTAAAAAATGTCACCAGACAGAACGAGAGTAATAAAAATAATAAATATATATTTTGCCTGTGACAGACAGGGTGACCCACGTTCGACCCTCATTTTTTCTATAATACTCGAGTATGCCTTTTCTAAGCTGAAATATCTCACAGATCTAAAGTTTGCTGATGATGTCCTCTTGACATCTTCTAGCAAACAAGACCTTCACAAAATGTTAGAACAACTAATTATTAAAGCAAGTGCCCAGGTTGGACTGGAAATCAAAATCTCTAAAACCAAATTCTTTCAAACAGTAATATGAAAGAAATGAAAATAAATGGAGGAGTGATTGAACCAGTTAAGAATACTATTTACCTCAGCCAAATAATTTCCTTTACAAGCAACATTGATGAAGAAGTCGACAAAAAAATTGTGATAGGATGGAAAAATATTGGAGCTTGAAATTTATTTTGAAAGATCAGCACTATATTTAATGGAGGAAGTATATATTTGAAGCTGCAGTTCTACCAGCAGTAGCCTATGCTTGTCAAACGTGGTCGTGGACCAAAAAAGAGAAAATAGAATCGTAACATGGAAAAGAGCTATCGAAAGAAGTAAGACAGGAATTAGGGAAATCAAAAGAATAAAAAGCGATAGCATTAGGAAAATAAAAAAGCTAAAAGATGCTGTAAAATATACGAAAAATCTAAAATGGAAGTTGGCTAGGCACATTATGAGAAGAACTGATGATAGATGGTCTAAAAGATTGACGGAATGGATACGGACTCCATATGATAAGAAAAGAAAACAGGGAAGAAAACCAAAAAGACGGCAGAATAAAATGGTTCAAGAAATGGGAATAACATGGCATAGGGAAGCTAAAGACAAATGAAGGTGGGAAAGGAGAGGAAAATCCATACGGATGGACACTTACACATCCCTGTCTGCATACGCAAAGTAATTTAGAGTATATAATTCGTCATATCAAAATTGCATGAACACACAGGCTATAATAATAATTAAAAAAAAATCAAAGTTATAACTAAAATATACAATTCTAACATAGTCAACATACAACTCATCTATCAATAGGTTTGATATATAACTTTTGATTTTGTTTAATGACATGAATATGCCTGGATTACGTACCATGTGATGTAATTTTTAAAATTATTTTAATTGATGATGGGGCACTAGTGAGACATAAAAAAATCACTCTAGTTTACTTCATATTATAACTATATTTCATATCTACCCTTCATACGAATATATGTATCGTTAGTGCCCCATCATCAATTAAATTGCAATCATGGATACTAACACAAACTAAAATAAAATTATTTTACAATACATGGTTAATAGTAGTGTTTCAAAATCAATGGGCATAATCAAAAACTGAAGACTAAGTTTTAAATATCCATAATAACGTACCTGTCAATTTTAATTTTTTTTTCTTATCATATTTCAAATAATCAGAAAAATAATAGCACCCATCATGTTAGCAAAAGTGTTAAAAAAATTAGCTGAATTTAGCAAATGTTAAAAAGAGTATCATTTAATGTTATGAAAATAATAATATTTACTATTATTTGATTTCAAGAGATCAGATTTAAATTAATTTTCAAAAAATATTTTTAGTTATTAAAATAAAGAAAAATAATAGATGAATAAAACTAATTTTATATGTTAATAAAAAAGAACAACAACCATTAGCATGAATTTAAAAAATATATTTAATATTACACACAATAAATTACTCCTAGCTAAAAATGCTTAGAAAATAAATAAATAAAATGTAAATAGAAAACTTTCCCACATAAAGTTAAACATTTACAATAAACCAACAAAATATAAAAATAATAGTACCCATTATTGAGGAATAATTAGTATATCTCTTTATGGTAGTACCATGAAAACAAACAAATTTAGGCAGTAATTTTTAGTGATAATTATTATCATTCACTACTGATTAAATAATAAATACACAAATTATAGTATATAATCCCACAAATGTAGTTCACATTAGCTAAAAAACAAAACCCATTTATAAGAGATCATGTAGTAGTCATATTAAAGCAAAACAAAATAAATAAAAAAAATTGCACCAACAAAATGACTAAATGCTTTAAACTAAAAATACCATTTAATATTTCTTTTAATAAATAAATCTTACATAGTAAAGATAATTTTAGGTACAAAGATTTTTAAAATTTGATGAATAAAATAATAATTTTGATATAGATGTTAAAATAGGTCTCATTTTGATTAAAAGCAACCAAACAATTATAAGATCATAACCAATTTAAACATATTTAATTATGAACATTAAACCCAACTAAAAGTTTAAAAACAAGTTTCAAAAGAAACTAGTTTATTCTCTTGAAAACTTGTTTTTAAACTTAAAGTTAGGTTAAATGTTCATAATTTAATAACTTAATAATTTAACAGTAAAAAAGAAAGATTTCTAAAGAAAGAGAGCAAAAAGAACCTTAGACAAAGACAATATTAATAATAAAATATATTTTTATGTTTGGCAAAATAATGATGTTGTTAATGTTCTGAAAATTTTAATATGAAACCCTTAGTCATAAAAATAGTCAAAATGGGTTTAAAAAAGTGGACAGGTGGTTTTGCTAAAGAAATATAATCTTACATATTCTGTTACTGTTTAATTGAATATATTGCACTTGCTGAAGTTAAAGAGACCAAACAAAAAACACTTATAGTAATCGGTACACAAAAATCATGAACTTATAGCATTGGGTACAGAAATAATTAATTAATTTTTGACTAAGTTTTTTTTCAATAAGTTGATTTGTCACTCGAGCAAATCAGGGATGTAATCTTTCGACATATAACGCCCCAGTGGCTATTCTACAAGAATAAATTAACTTAACCCTAAAAATGAAAAGAACAAACTATTAAAAATAATTTTAAAATAAGTTAAAAAAATTAAGAGCACAAATATATCTTGTCTTTTATGTAACTAACAATTCCTTTCTCAGTGATCAGTGGAGATCAAAAAGTTAATAAGAACTGAACTGTATAATTGATAAAATTTTTATTGAATCACTTTAAAATAAATAAAAAGGGATACATAATTAAACAATAATAATAATAAATAATTATTATTAAGAAGAATTAAACAAAGAAAAGTAATCATAATAATTTTTTAAAGTATTAAATAATAATTATAAATAATGTTAATATAATAATTTAAACAATAAAAATGTTATTTGCTAACAATTTGGCTAAAAACGGCTTAGCTTTATCTAATAGGTTTAAAAACAGTTAATATTATTTACTATAATCATAGATTTTACACAATAATCCAATGTTAATATTGAATTTTCTTGTTACATATTAATCTCAGATGTAGCATTAACATGAGTACCAAATGATAGATAAAGGAAGAGGAAGTATTAACGTAAGGTACCAATCTCATATAAAAAAGTTATCAATGCATTTCTTGATACATTTGATACATTTTTAGGGAGACAGGAGGCACACTAATCACATATTTTAAACTTATCTCATGAAAAGTACTACAAGAGAGGTTTAACTGTTAAATTTTTACATTAAAATTTACATATTTTCTTTTAAGATTTTTTAAATGATTATCATAAAAACACACAAATCTCCAAGTAACATTTATATAAATGAAGACAAATGGACATTGGCATTTATATTTACTATAAGAAAGAACAAATAGGATACAAGTCTTCATTTTTACTTTTAACACACAAAAAGCTTTTATACACCGGGAATTATACATTAAAAGCAATTTTTCTTTCACTTTGTAATAAAATGCCCAAAAATAGTAAAAAACATTCAGTAGCAGTTGAATAAGGGACTGGAAGAAGGCTACCTAGTTTTTCTATGCCACTTGGAGGCAAGGAGATGTCATTGTGATTTAGTAGATTGAAGTTTACGGGATCTGGCTCGTGATTCTTGTCGAGACATTGTGAATTCAAACCAAAGGATATTTGGTATCAATGTGGTATCACGAAGTAAAAGTACTTCAGAAATTCTCCTACACACAAGAAATAAAACATACATTAGAATATTAACTATTTTCAAGGAGAGTAAACAATCAAATCAGCAAAGAGAAAAAAAATACTAAGATGTCCAACAGTTTTAGGTTAAAAATTATATAAATGTGTAAATATTTAAGATAGTATATAATTTCACAGTGAAACAAGCAACACCATAATTTTGCATTAATATCTGATACCACTATACATATCAAGCCAACAGAGAATACCATCAAGAAAGGGTTTAATTATTATATGGCTTCTCGATTTTAAGGCATAGTAAGCTTCCAAAAATCAACATCACCAAGGTTGACATCTTAGCGCTATAGGCAGGGTTACACAAACATCAGAGCTCCGAGAACCCTCATTTCAGATAAGTATTACACGACGCATCCTATAGTTCAAGATACAACTAGGGAACAATCCCTCCCTCCAAATAAATCCGCAACGTACAATCATCGTGAACATTCCAGCATTTAACATTTTAAATTAATGCATTAGAAGAAGTTAGATAAACTTGCAGAAGAAAGCTTCAGAAATAAGAGTATTTTTATGATTTCAACTTGCTGGTTTAAACCACCAAGCAAACTCAATATCAATACTAAGTATCATCAGGTCTATAGTGAAATCACACATCAACTAGTTTAATAAAAAAAAATCATAATGTTTTACATCTATAAAAAATCTGTCTGGGTTCAAAAAAACTTTTTTAACCTTCGATACTTCTTATTTCAACCAAGGTGAAGATGAACACTATATTTGCAAATAAAACAAAGAAATCTAGCGATTCCAACTTTTTCCGCCTTCTTACTTCCGACAGAAAAGTTGAATGATTAATATTTCTGTTTAACAATGAAAACATTGTTAAACACATTATATGTGATGTATAATATTTTGATTTAGTATCTATATCAAAATAGTATCTATATTTTGATGTATAATATCTAAAACATTTAGTATTCACAAAAAGCATATTAAGTGTTAAGTTAGTTAAGTCTTCAAAGATTTTTCTGAAATAGTTTGATTATTAAGCTTTTGGACCCCCTAAAATCTTTTTGTGGACCCTTGGGAGTTTCAGGGTTACTTGAGTTGAGAGATGATCCTGACATATTGGCTCTACAAGTGAATAAGGGCAAATGCAACTATGAATCTGAACACTAACAGTGTAAGAAGGAGGAAATTATATGAAGAATTTTTTACATCCAGCACAATGAAGCTTAACAATCTAATTACGACCACAAATGAAGCTTAGGATTTAGAATACTGACCCTAATAGCTACCGAAGATTTATAAACCTGGGACTCATGTGCAACCAATAGGAGCAGCAACTCATAATGTAGATCAATATGAGGCTTCTTAGTTTACTATATGGCAACACCACCAGTTATGATAAGAGCTCAAAAGATAAGCTCTACTTAAGCTCATCAAGTTTCAAAAAGATTATGACTAGGTAAGTTTTAATGAGGTTTCCCGGTTCAACAGTATTTCAGTCATAGAACCATTGATCTAGTACACAACCTCCTACTAAAGATAATAACGACATCCCAGAACAAAGCCTCAAAACCAAGTACTTTAAGTTTGATGAGGAATACTATCAGCAAACGGAGGGTTATCCAATGAGTAGCCCTTTGTCACTAGTGACAGCAAATAGTTTATAGAATATTTTAAATCCAAATGAATATTGTCTGCTTATATTCAGCCCAATTCTTGGGAAATATATGTAAATGGACATTTTCTTAGTCTGATTCAATGGCAGGGATGCCCTAAATGACTTCTTACAACTCCATCCACTCCAATATAAAGTTCACAATGGAAATAGAAAATAATAGATTGCAAGCTGTTCTAGATCTGCTTTTGATAAAGAAACTCAATGGCACACTATCACGGCACCGGGTCTATCACACAACAATTCATATGGACAGATAACTTCATGCGAACTCCCATCATTCAACAAAGAGAATTGTTGTAGTAAACGCCTTGGTCTCAAGAGGCTTCGAAATTAGTGATGAAGAATCCTGAGATCAGGAGAATCTACACCTTCAGCCAGCACTTTTTTCTACAAGCCAGCAAATTTTCTACACTCTTGCATAAAAACACCAGGTGTCACAATGATAACAGTTATACACACACATACAGACAGAAAACTTAATGAAAACCGCTCAGGTCTTAAAAACATCTTAAACGGATAACTCTGGTGACATCCTGGTTTTGGGTTGTTTTGCAAACACAATACTAAAAGTAAAAAAAATAGATTGTTTAAAGGCCAATGTGGACAAGGCTATTGTCCCTAATATCCTCATCTTAGGGCAGTTTAGTTTTACTTTTAAGCAGTAAATTTCCCTAAAAAATAAAACTGCAAGTGAGTGGAATTAGAGATCAACACTTACTCTTTGGAGAGGCGTAGTATTTATGAAACTATCACATTTGTAATACATCTTACTAAAATTACTTAAATTATTAGTTATTTTTTTAACTTTAAACCATAGAGGAATGTATAGTACTAGTACAGTGCTTTAAACATTATTTTGGGCTAGTAATTAATAACACTAGTAATAGATTTAACAATAAAACACTATTTTTTAAATCTTAACATTTATCTGTCATATTTTCCATGTCTAGCCGGCAGCCATCTTTAAAATTTAGTTTTGTAGAAAATTTTTATAAATTCAATTGTTGATTCTATTTCAATGTAATAAAGAAAAACATACAACTTTCTATTTCATAAAGCTCTCAGTTTATATAGATTATAGTTCAAATAAATGTTTGCCTATTATCGCTAATTTTTTAGTGTGATAGTAGTTTAGTGTGATAGTAATTGGAGAGAGGTGATAAATCACCAAGCAAGTAAGCCATGTTTTTAGGCCCTTTATGCTAACTCCCTTAGATAGATGATAGTGTCTACATTATGAGTCCCAGCAGAAGCATTTATTTGTCCAATCCATAGAAGAACCGAGAGTACTATAAGTTTCAATAGCTTCAACTAGAAACAACAGGTGCCCCACAGCCAGACTAAACTTTTCTGTTTTTGGAACCATAAGGCAGAAACATATAAATTTTATTTATAAGCTACTATTGAAGGTCCTAAATTTTGTTATTCATTTGGGGTAGGGGAAAAGAATATATAGTTAAAAAAGCTAGTCCAGGGATGTGTTATTCAGACAAGAAAAGGTTAGTTCTGTAGCCAGCTAACAGGAGCGCTAGTATTTAATTTGGTAGTTCCACTATGCCACTATTTTTTTAGCAAATTACTCCTGGCTCTTTACTGATTTATCCAAATATTTGCTTTATCCAAATATTTGCTTTATACAATAATGACCAATTTAAAGTAGATATTTATGCCTTTATTTGAAATAATTTCATAACAATAACTTAGTAAAGTGGGAAGAATGTTATGGTAAAGGAGATTAGCTCTAGAGCTGCAGCTAGACACTAGTACCAAGCTCATCCCTACTTCTGTATGATGCTCTTGTATACCTTCCTACAATCTATACTTTCTATGCTCTTTGGACTAGAGGATATTTTACTAGAGTCTGACATAGCATAGGCTTGGAACTAGTAGCTTAATGTCCCTTTCAAAGGATGGCACATGTAAGGATTTCCACTCATCACATGAAAATCCTAGAAGCCCCAATAAGGATCTAACCCGGACTGTCTGGATGGCACGTGTGCTAACCATTATACCAGTGGCATCTCCGTTTTGAGAGTATAGGTTGCTACATTATTTCCCTCTCCGCAGGGGTAATCCCTGTTGGGCCTATCAGGCTCTCAACAGCTAATTCTAATAAATTATTAATGATTTTTATCAAATCAAGCAATGAATAGTTGTTTTAATGTTTCTTTAAACTACTCCAATTATTGACAGTCCATTTGATGTTAATACAAGTTGCTGACACAATGGAATTTTAGGGTTTAATTAAAAATACCAAGGATGGCAATAAAAATAATATATATGTATAGCACATTTGTTGTTCTTCGTAGATTGCAAGCCTCATCATGTCTGTAAAACTGCAATTTTTCATTTGAAGCTAAACTTAACATTTTTTAGACTATCGATACTTTTATTAAGCCAAATCCAAGCTCACAATCAACAAGATTTCTTTGATTTACAAATTTCATCCAGAATATCAGACACTTCAGCTAAATAAGATTTTAATGAAAATAGATTTTGACTGCAACAGATTCAAATTCTTAAATAAAAAACTTAAAATATTATAATTGAAATGATTTATTTCTTACAACATTCCGAATTCAGTCAACAGGTGTTTGGATTAGTTGGAGTGCATTAGATTAGTAAGTTTAGAAAAAAAGCGAATTGAAATTTAGAGATAACCTATCAAGGTGGTAATACATGTATGTGCATGGCAACAACTCTTAAATAAACACAAAAAAAATAATAACAAACATATGAAACCAATTAAATAACTTCAGTGAGCGCCGTGGAATGGTCTACAATATTAACAACACCAACTTCGCCTTTCCACCAATAAGCTTTAATTTACTCTGAGCAGAGCCGGTTAAACCAATTAAACTTAAATACACCATACATTACCAACATTTTTTAATATTAATTTGTATACATCTTAATCATTTATTAATCTTTTTATTTTTTCTTTCTTCATCTATTTATTTCAAATATTACTGAACAAATTATATAACCTTTTATTATTTGTTTATTTCCTTTCTTTTTAACTTGAATTACATTTACCCCACAATCAATTATATTTCATAAATGTATACAAAAACAAACAAATATTATACTCTTAGTCATGTCCTCTAAGAGATTAATTATCGTAAGGTGATACCTAAACTAAAAAATGAAGCCAAAAAGTTTAGGGTGAGAGTAAAACACATATACACACAGATTAGAATAATAAAATAAATTATTTGTTAAGCCAAATCAAAAACCAGTCTTTTCCAAGGATCTTGCTAATTCACCAGACCATTTCTATCTTACTATTTTAGGTCATCCATTTAAAAAAAAAAATTAATTGTATGCAATCTAAATATACTAAAAAAAAATAACAAAATGTTTTATCATACCAAGAAGCAATTAAAGGGAAGTAAGGTGTTAATAAAACATGGACTAAAGAGAACCATGCTGTACCATGAATAAAACCAATGGCAGCACCCCATAGCACCTGTTTCCAAGAGTGATATTGTAAGTATACTCTGAAATAAATTAACGACATATGATATTTAATAACAGATATAATAAAATGCTTTTATGCATGAAATAGGATATGAAGAAGTGACAAAAGCAACACAAAATATAAAGGCCTTAATAATATTGGCCTGTAAAATAATAGTATCCAGATTATAAAAACTTAGTAAGTGACATACTCTGCTTCTCCACAATTATTAAAACACCCAAATTTGGTTACTTAGGACTTGCATAGTAAAAAACTAACTATGCAGAGAGGTTTAACTAGATTCTGGTACAATTTCCTTTGGATTGAGTGTTTCTGTGCTTAACAAACAATTCTTTGCTTAAGGTTCCAGTTCAATTTTTATAACTTGAGCTGATACTAAATTATCAAGCACGATTCATTGTTTTTTGGGCTGAATCAAATTAAACCAGTCCGGAGCCAATACGACCACTTAGACTGACATAAAGTCAAAATTACGGAGGTCAATTACTGGAAAACCCTAAAGTACAGCTGGTAAACAACATATTTCAAGTGGAGAGAAGTTTTTGATGTTTCTTAGACTTGTGAGAAGTATGAAAATGGTCCTATGAGTCGCTATGAGCACTCGAAGCCAGGGTATCCTGGTAAGGACAAATAATTCTGGCACGGTGGTCCGCATGTGAGGCGAATTTCCATTCGCCTCATGCATGCTGTTTTAGTGCTTAACAGGTTCCGGTTTATGCTTTTTTACTGGAGCAGTTACCAAATATTAAGCACAACTTGTAACTTATTTTTTCTGTATTGCTCAAAGGAAATGCGCTAAAACCTTACCTTATGAAAACACTAACTGCAATAATGGTGTGCACTACCAATATAAGAGGCAGAGTTTTTAACTGGATAATTATGCACATTTCCTTTGAAAAATACAGAAAATATGAGTAACGTGTTGTGCTAATTAATTAAGTAACTGCTCAAGTTAAAAAGAATAAACCGGAACCTTAAGCAAGAAATGGATTGTTAAGCACAGAAACACGCTTTTTTTTAGCCAGAATTTTTTAGTTTGTTTTGTAGCAATATTTAAAAAAAATAAATTCATCAAATTAAAAGACTGTTTTCTAACCAAAGTGACTTGCGGTACATGCAGCAATTTAGCTATTTAAAATGGTGTATACAATAATAAATTATTAGAATGGCAAAATTATTAAAATATTATTTTAACAGTATGTGTCATACAGGCACATAAGGACACCATAAATTCTATAAACAGTAAAAAAACAACTTAGTCATAGCTAATTTAAGTTAGTAAAAACTATATATAATGAATAATAATATATAATGAAGATTTAGATTATGATAAGTTTTGTGTCACGCTTAAAGCTAAGTTAGTAGAAGAGCCTTGTTAATTGTATAAATGAATTATTGGCTAAATCTAAGATAATTAATTAATTATTTACTTCCTTTGTGTTTAGTTTTAAAGTATTTATTTGTTTTTAATTGACTGTGATAACTCCTACATATATTTATTAAGATTTGCTGCATTTTAATTGTTTTTTTAGCCTGTGATGTTTAGTTTAAGTTTCTGTTCAGAATAAGCTGATTTAGATTTTAAAATTTCTGTGATATGTATGTATTTGTTATCAGCACTTTTAATTTTATTCTCTAGCTGTAAGTTACAAGGAAGAGTACTAAATGTAATGTTAAATATTATTTTAATTTTTGTATTGACTTTTGTATACTTTAAAAGGTTTTAAATAATAAAGAATTTATTTATTAATTATAAAATCAATCTTTAAAACTAAGTTTTTGCAGATGAATCGGAATGCTTGCAGCAGCAGTATTTGATTGAAATAGCATAAATCAATAGTAAAAGTGACCCAAGTATTATAATAAAAGAATAAAAAGTTACCTTCCCACTGTGACAAAAGTAGCTAATGTAACACAAGAGGCCACTATTATAGCTTTCCAAACATTTTCTAATGTTGTATTATTATTCATGTGATGTAACCTGGAAAAAATAGGAAATCCTGGAATTAAACATTTAAAAACAAGAATACCCACTACATGGTAATAATATCAAACTAAATGATTCATGAATTGAATAAATACTATTAATGAATAGGAAAAACAATGTCCATCAAATCATAGAAACAGAATAGGAAATCGTTATTGAATAAAAGAATGTAAGCTTTTTTTGTATTTTTGTATAAGATCTTAAATAATATTTAAGACGTTCCTGCCTTATTGGAGAAATGTTCTTCAAGAGTATCAGCTCAATCAACTAGAAGTAAGGACATGTATCATCATAACTTTCATTGGACACATAATGGTCAAAACAGCTCAATAGATCAAGCTATGAACTTGCTTAATGCCTATGTGGAAAATGTGGACCCCTTTTTACTTTTCTTCATTTATACCGTAGGAAGATAGGAAACGTAATGTGTTTGCAAAAAAATCTGAAACCGGGATGAAAACGGAATTATGCGTTTCAGGCGTTTTAAGGCCTCCTGGAGTGGTTTTTGCAAAGTTGTCAGTCTGTATGTGTGTGTCTGTTATCATCATAGAGCCCAGGGTATTTATGCTAGAGAGTTGAAATTTTATACAAAAATCAGTCTACCACTGTAATTGTCCTATTGGGAAAATAATTTTTTATGACATCATTAACCAGCAATAATGACACAGCCAAAATTCAGAAAAATCATAAAACACGAAAAAATGATGCGATCAAGTTGAAATTTGACAAGCATGTAGCTATGTATAAGACTAACATATGTGCCAAGTTTCATATCATGATCAGCATTAGTTCAATTTTTATTGAATGATTAGTATACAATTTTTTAAAAATTGTAAAAAATTGGTAAACATGCCAATTAAGTTGAAATTTCGTACAAGTGTACCCCTTGACATAATAAATAAGTGTACTAAGTATCGTTATAATACAACAAATATATCTATGATTTTTGGTGGATCATAAAAGACAAGCGGCATCAAGCGTGTTCAATGTCTGGATAGATGACCACTGGGAATGAAACGGATGTATTTACTATCTCAGGACAAGCAAAGCGAGTCCGAAGATGTGTTGCAGTATAAATTTAATGACTTGTACATCTAAGGACGAGGGAAGCAAGTTCAAAGCTTAGAGGATGAGCAAAGAGAATCTGATGTAATAAGAAAAAGTTCCAAGGTACCTCCTTACCGATATTTTTTGTATCACTGGATATGCTTAGAAAGCAAGTTGATTTCAGTTCAGATATTTTATTTGTAAATAATCTTATAGCTTTATATTTGCTTTTTAACTGTAATTCTTCTTAGGCTCCATAGCCTAATAGCACTATACAAATTAAATCATCATTTGATACTACTGAGTTTTGCAAAACATTAATAGTTGACACAATATAATTGTGCGAGAGAAAAAAAAATATTACAGTAAAAATACAATAATCATAGTGCACAAATAAGTAATTCCTAAGGTAACATTATATGGCACTAATATTAATACTTATCACATGTATGTGATGAGTTCCAATTTATTAAAATCAGATACAAGGTTAATTAAGATTAGTGTTCTGTTTGATGAGTCAGCAAATGTCAAAAATTGTCATGTCATATAATATTTTAAATTTGAAAAGATTGTAAATTAGTTTTTAGTCATTCTGAATACAAAAGAGAATTTATTTGAAAACTCAAACGTTAGTTACCGTTCTTATTAATTAAAACCTGCAAGATTTAGAACAATTAGAAAATAAATATTGACCAAAAATTAAAGTTGTTATAACAATGCTATGAATACAAATAAATCAGGTGATAACAATGAATACATAAACACCTGAATCAGATGATTCAAGTCAAATCTTGATTTTAGACCTTTTACAAACACAATACTTTTCCTATACTTTTCATTTATCCTACGGTATAAATGAAAAATTTAAAAGATACAAATAATCATAATTTAATAGTTTAAAACCCATAACAATATAAATAGAATACATAAATAATAAATATAAGTCTGAAAAAATTGATTATAAATTAAATATTAATATGAATAATGTAAACATACATTTATTAATATTTAAATTATGAAAAATAAGGTGATTGTATAAAAATTAATATCACATAAATATGTATTTTAAGAATTAAATTTAACTTAGATACACACATATACATACATACATATATTTACACACACACACACACACACACATATATATATATATATATATATATATATATATATATATATATATAACAATAATAACTTACAGGGGGTGAAACAGTGAGGTTTGATGGTTTGAAAATTTTCGACGTATGTCTTTGTCAGTCAAATAGGCAGGGAATAGTGTAGTGGTATAAAACACTATATATATATATATATATATATATTATATATATATATATATAATATATATATATATATATATATATATATATATATATATATATATATATATAAAAAAAATAAACATCACAAGGTTACTGATCTGTTTTTATGAAACTACTTAGCTATTTTGGGATTAAAATAATTCAAATCGTTGAGTCTTTTCATACAGTCAGAAAGTTGGTTGTGGAGTCTGGGAGCCACCACGTCATACTGTCTACAGTAAAAAAGCTACTACATTTACAAATAATGACAAGCATGTTTAATTTTCATCTTGTATTTTTTGGATTTGCTATCAAATTTTATGGTGATAAATTGAACTTCACCAGTGAATTTTAATCATAACATTCTTTTACAGTCATAATTGGGAACTCTGATATTTATGGTGTTTTTTTTTTGCTGATTTTGTTTTCTTAACTTTAAGACAAGTAAAAAAACTGAATACAAACCTAATGAAAACAAAATAAATAACGTAAGTAGTAAAAAACCATGTATTTTGTGCATGAGCTGAAGGCATTCCATGCTCTCCAAATACTATTGGCCTATACATAGGTCTTGGCTCACATATTATATGCTTATATACTATGTTTAACCCATCATTCAAAAGTACACCAAAGAAAAAAGCAATCTGAAACATAAGTAAATTATTTAAATAAAATGTAATATAATTCTGGTGCAGAGGACTGTAATATAATTCTGGTGCAGAGGACTGTATATAATTCTGGTTGTAATATAATTCTTGTGCAGGGGACTGTAATATAATTCTGGTGCAGAGGACTGTAATATAATTCTGGTGCTGAGGACTGTAATATAATTCTGGTACAGAGGACTGTAATATAATTCTTGTGCAGAGGACTGTACTATAATTCTGGTGCAGAGGAATGTAAGCCAGGCAAATTTTCTTTGAAATGCGTGCTTTTTGCTTATCAATTCAATTTTTGCTAAATGTTAGGTATTTATTTAATAACCTGAGCTGTAGCGTCACAACTTGTAATTTCATTATTTCGAATCTTTCAAAGAAGTTTATACACTGGATAGATACAATATATTATACACTACACAGCATATTAATATATATATATATATATATATATATATATATATTATATAATTATATATATATATATATATGTTTTTTTAACAAATTATTTTTGGCAGTTTGGGCACTCTGAAACTGAACTTGGACACACTCCAGCCTCTTGGCTGGTCCATGACCACATTTTATAGACATCACTGCATCAGTTTATTGTAGTACTAAAATAAAGATTATATATATATATATATATATATATATATATATATATAATTATATATATATATATATTAATATTTGTTTAACACTTTGAAATCCACAAGTTTATTTGTATAACACTAGTTATGTTTAATGTTGATAGTCCAAAAACAGGATAATAAAAAATTAATTATTGTGGCGACGTTTCGCCCAAGGTGGCCATAATCATGCCTTCAAAGAAAACACAAAATTTACCCTGTTGCTAATATAGGGATTCATCAAAAAATAATTAAAAATCAAATAAGGCGTATCAAAAAAACCAAGCTAACAAGAAGCTAGCTTCTTGTTAGAAAGGCAAGATTATGGCCAGGTTGGCTGAAACGTTGCCACAATATTTAATTTTTTATTATCCGGTTCTTGGACTATCAACATTAAAAATCAGTAAAAAGGAATACAGTACAACTTCTTGATCAACACTAGTTATAATAAAATAGCTTCTTACTGTATGCAAATCTCTTCTAAAAAGTATAAGAGTTAAAAATCCACATGTAACACCAAGAGGAAGAAGACTTAAAATTGCAAATAATTTGCCTAGAAGATCGCCTGCAAATAAAAGAAAAGGCAAATATGAGATCACACATAGCAGATCATATAATAATTTATAAAACTGTCCAAACTATTTTTTAATCATTAATGGATTAAAGAGGAAAGTGAATCATCATTTTGATATTACAGATTGGAATGTGTCATTTTCCTTATCTTTGAAAAATTAACAGTTAACTTTATTTAATTTAAGCTATATATAGTAGCTCTTTTCTTTAAAAAAATACAAATAATAATAATTAAATGGCTATATTTATAAATTTAATAGTGACATAGTTATTTGAGCTGCATGGATTCACTTAAACTCTTTTTTCAAACATATTTTTGGGTTTTTTTAAAGTTCTAAGTCCACTTCTTGACTGAGTGGATAAAGTACTATATGCAACATGGAAACAAAATAATTATTATTAAAAGTTTTGTCTTAAAGCAGGTTAAATTACCTGCTTCAGCATTGCAGGTAATTATTATAACACACCAGAAGCTTTACTCATTTGGTTAAAGAAAATCTGTAGTGAAAATCTGAGTGCTTTTTATAATCATAAAATTTAACAAATTCACCAGCCAGGGAAAAACTTAAATAAAATAAAACAAGAGGTATTGTAACTATGAACAACTGGTACAAATTCTCTCTCCTATCTGAGGATGAGAGTGCATTTTATAATCATACAACAGGTCTAAATAGTTTTTAAATTAAGGATCATTTTTTGAATAATCAAAAAATTATGCTTATTTATGGTATGTTAATTAGCTGCCACCATGGCCAAGGTTGTTAAAGTCTGAAAACTGAAATTTGGCACCACAGAGGTCTGGGGTTCGCATCACAGGTTACTATCTCTCAAAAAAGTAAAGTCATGTTGTGGGGGGGGGGGAGAAGGGGAAGTCAACTCACTCTCAAAAAAACACAGAGACAAACAAAACACTATCAAGCACACCTTTTTTCTGTCATGTAAAATTTTTGTGATATTATGCACAAATTACTTAATATTTGACACAATATGATTGTGCAAGAGAGATTTTGTTAACTATTCATGTTTTGCAAAACTTGGTAGTATCAAATTATATATATTTAATATTTATGTAATTACTTTTAAAAAATGAATGAAATTTAGCAACTCTGGCTGATAAAACAGCTGTTAAACGAGGTCCTCTTTTATTTAAACAGGAACGAGAGTGAGTAGACTTCCCCTTTTCCTTTCAACCCTCCCCCCCAATGACTTTAGTAAAAAGGTGCTGGCATTCCTGCCATTTTTTACTTAAACATGGTGTCAAAAGATATAAGACATACCATAAGTTTGAAGTATGTAAAATATTCACTTTACAAGAATAAAAAATAAAAATAATTTTATAAAAAAAACCAACAAAAAAATTAGTTAAAAATATACCCAATAAAAATTATTTTATTATTCTGGAATCAAATTACTGCTTTATTTGTTAATATACTAACTCTGACATGTATAAATTTTTATCTGATATTTAGATATATAACATTTAATTTTTAAATGCGTATAATAATTAATTGAAGTTAAATTTAGAAGATATAAGGTCAATTTTACAAAAGTAAAAACAATAGGCTATGGTCTCTTGGCCGCTTTGCGGCTTCTAACATTACTTTAAAATAACGTTAAAAGCAAAAAAGAAAGGAGATTATTATTAATCCCGTAGATAAAACTTGGATATATAGGATTATTGATACCATACACCCTCAAATTAAGCATTATTCTGAGCTTATACTGGTTGCTATAAAAGTCAGTGATTCTAAAACCTCAAGACAGAAGGTGGAACCTTTTCAGAAGTTAAATAAAATTTATTCCTGGGCAGAAATAAAAGCAGCTTAAAGTTAGGAACACTGAAATCGATTTTTGGCAATGTAATCATAATCACACATAAAATAGTCTATATGATAAGTCGCAAAACAAAAGTTGAGCCTTATCAATAATAATAATTGGTTCTTTCGTGAAGTATTATCAATTCTTAAATGTAATTATAAAGATAACAGTATAATGCAGTTAGAGATAGAAATGATCAACTAGCACCAGATATCTATATTAAAAAATTTCCAAGGATTAGAGTACATAAAAAAATCTCATAAATTAAGGTGACTACTAACAATGTATTACAAGTTTATACTAAGGCAGAAGTTAAAAATTAGGAAACTTTCCTCTTAGTTAGGGCGCTGAATTCGAAACAGTATAAGACATATAAACAAATTACCTTTAGGATATTCCACTAAAGCTAAACTTAGAGGAACCCATTCTATATCTTTTTGAGCAGCACCAGGAGGTTCAGTCATTATATTATCATAGCTAGCAGCCATGGCGAAGAAATGGCCCGCGGTTAAGTCAAATATCAAACAGTCGGCGACATGACGTCCAAGAGCACTCAGGTCCCTGCACTCACATATAAAATATTAGCAGAATGCTCAGTTTCCAGAGCTAGAACAGGAACTATGACGGTTGTTCACAGCACTGTGGATACTCCCGTATTTATGCCAGTCGGAACACAGGTACTTGAATATTACATTTGTTTATAGTTACACATGAATGAAATTATTGTTACTGATTACTCGGTCTGATAACACGTGTCTTTAAATACGTTTCTACTGATTAAGATAACGCTATTCTGGTTAAAATTAGAACCCCTCTTGAATATCATGAAAAGCATATTTAAATAATAATAAGAGCTAACTATACATAACAATACATTTCATTTTAAGACATTATTTTTCATTCGTGAAGGTCTTTCAAACCGAAACTTTAACGTACGCCTACAACCTCTTTATTCTCTTCTAGACCGCACACATTTTACCATCGACTTTTGCCATTCATTTAAAACGGAGAGAGTATCGTTAAAAAATATTAGAATTAATGACAATTAATTAAATAAATACTTAATTTCTTTTCATAAATTGATCCAAAAAATGACAGATTTTTGGTAAACAGGGATTATTATTCCATTATTCTAATGCGCATGCGATTTAACTAAATCTAAACTAAGACCCATCAGTTCCCGCTTATTTGTATTTATCCATTTTTATTCAAATTAATTAATTTTGCATGTGAAGGATACACTTTAAATTTTAATATCCCTGTGTCATTTTATTTTTCAAATTTTAATTTATATAAAACACAAATTCTGTATACATGCCAGTATATTTACTATGAACCTTATTTCAACAACGAAATTACTAAAAACCTAAAACAACAATATTACTAACAGCTCATGGTTCGATTTATGGAACTTCTAGTATTACACTTGTTTTTAACAACACAATTTTTTAATCTTTACATGTCATAACTTTATAAAGTCTAGGTCTAGAGGATTAATAATAATGCCCTAGAGCATTAAAAAGTTAGAAAATAGTATAATATAGTAAAATAGTATAATATTTCTTAAAGCCTATTAGAAATAACCCCTGATCTCAGGTGGTAGTATAGTGGTAATCTTCTTTACATGAATACTTTAGTAACCTAGTGAGTAAGTAGGTTAATAAGTGAGAAGTAATTTGTTCAAAATGTACCAAAAGTCTGCTAAGACTATGCTTGACTAAACTTATGGTTTTGATTAGTGAGTAACTTCTTTTGTTAGCCATTTTCCATATCTTCAAGAAAGAATACCGAATCTGATTATTTCATTATACATAAAAGCTTAATACATTAAATAATTTCTCTAAATTTAAAGAGAATGCATAATGTTTTGTCATTTGAAACTACAAAAACCTTTTTCAATTCATTTAAATATTGAAGTTTGCAATATTTATTTATAGTCTAGTCAATGAACGGGGTTTTTGCAATTTTTTAAATAGCTAAAATTTTATTAATGAAAAAGAAAATTTGTCCAAAAAAACTCACAAAGCTGTCAAAAGTTTTATGCTTGACTTTTATGCTGACTAAAGTTTCATTAAATACAATCGTTTTCCTATCAGATTGTATTTTTTTTAATTTTATTTTGGACAAATTTTCTTTTTCATTCCTAGGGGACTTTTTTCCTTTTGGCATTAGAAGAAAATGGAAGAGGAAACATCTATAGAGCAGTTTCTCTTCTTTCTTTTTGATTTCTTCATTATTTGTCCATTGTCGGGACAATGACTGTTTTAAAGATACAGTAAAAATTCTGTTTTCCCGTCTAAAGAAAAATTTGCCAGGCTAGTGCTCTGCTGCTATAATAATCAGAAAGCTATACTTTTAGATTATAACTTGATCCGCAGTTGACTACATCATATCCAAAAATCATAACGTTTGAACGATTTGCTGTTGAATAGACAGCTGGACTTCAGCTTCATAGTTGGCAATTCTTTCTAAGAAGAACAAAAAGAAAACGAAGAAACCCAAAGAAGAACGAGAAGAACAGTTGTGATAAGAATTCATTTTCTAAACAAAAGATTTTCCCCATGTATTAGCATAGGACAAATTTTTTAGGAGGTGTTTTTTAATATAATTTATTGTATTTAACTCTTGAAATGTTATGAAATCGAAAGTTGGACATCTATATTTACGTTAGGAAAGAAAACAAGTGTGGTTTGTTCGATTTTTCCGAATAAAATACGGTAGTGAAATGTGACCTTTTTTTGTGCATTTTGGACTCTCCGTTTTTTGACTTTTTTTAATATAATTCATATTATTTAACTCTTGGAATGTTCTGAAATCGAAAGTTGGACATCTATATTATCGAAAAGAAACAAAATGAGTGAGGTTTAGTAGATTTTTCTGAAATAAATACGGTAGTAAAATCTAATGTTTTTGTTTACATTTTGCACTCGTTTGTTTCTGGTGTTTTTGTACTATTTTTGACTTCTTATTAAGATAATATCGTATATTATTGGTTTCAACGACAAAGGTAATTCGTTTATACTGAAAGAAGTATGTATATCAGCATTTGTGGTATGGAATATTAGTAACTTTGTAGATAAGTTGCTCGAGTCACTTCTATACATTGATGCCGTGCATAATTTAAGTGAAATGTCAACATCTTCTATTCATTTGTATAATCTAGAAGACATGCATGCTAGATTTTTGTTAATTAATAAAGGATGCATGGAGACATTGGCACAAGTTGAATCAACTTCATGCATAAATAATTACTGTTGTAAGATGTCAATGTCATTTACTCAATTTATGTTAAAAACCAAATAATCTGTCAATATATAACTGTGCAAGAGACACCTAGGAAATATAACAAGCAAAATGCAATACTACACCTGGGATTTGTTCCATCATTCGACATTTGTCTTCATTGATGGCTCTACATAACGTCATGCCTCAAGTTTCGTCACGTTTAACTTATCAGGGTGCCGACGGAGCCTGAACTCACTGTAACCTTTGATTAAAATTCCAAAGAATATAATGTGAAGTATTTACTAGAGATGAGCGGTGCTCTCTTACCACCATCATGCTTGGTAAGCAAAACATGTATCATTTGATACTACCGAGTTTTGAAAAACATGAATACTCCCACAATATAACTGATCGAGAGACACCTAGGAAATTAACTTGCAAAATGCAATGCTACAAATTATCTATGTTCATAAAAATGATATTGTAATGTCAAACTTTATGACTCACAACAACTGCGAAGATATGCCCACTCAAGAAAGTCAAGTTTCATCACGGTGAAGCCTTCACGAGCATCTGTTGCAACCTTCGTGCGACTGTAGTCAAACTATTTTATTCTTAATTAGGATTTAAACTTGTATTAAACCTTTCTTTCATTGTTAAAATTTATATTATAATAAAATTTAGTGAAATTGATTCTTTTATTTATTCTAATTTCTCTACCACCTACACCAATTTGGGAGGTTTGTCATATAGGTGCCTGGGCCACCCTAAATCTATAAGATCTGATATACCTTAGCTTGAGCTTTGTTCAGTCAAACACATACCTGACTGAGGTGTCCATCAGTGTCAAGGCAGACAGCATACAAATTTGTGATAATTATTTGTTGTTAAAAATAGTTTTCTTGTTTTTTGAATCGAGAGAGGCATCACATGTGTAGTTCCCAGACTTCTCAGGATATATGAATGAATTTTCTTGTAAACCTCATTACCTCAAATAGCTGATGCAATTTTAAACTTAACCAGCAAGAAGACTACAGCATTTGAATATTGTGTAAATAGTGTAATAGAATACTGCCTCCGTGGCCGAGGTTGTTAAGGCGATAGTCTTTACACTGACCTTTGACACCATCCCAGGTTACGCTCTCAGTTGATAGAAGATTATTGTTTAATATATTATCGCCAATTTTTGAATACAATTTGAGCGTAACGGTTGCTACTACCACCCGTAGTGGTTCCCGCAGGGGTTATCACTGATGAGCTACAAGGCTCTAAACGGGCATTATTATTATTATTTTAGGGTAATAGAATACCGTGTTTCTATTTGCGGGTATAGCAAATTTAATAAAAACTGAAGATATGACTTCTAATGTAATTCACATTTATAGTTCAATGGCACCTTCCTCTTTGCCAGGTTTTATTTATAAAGACTTCAATTATTGAGAGGGTTATAATCACAAACTACAAAATGACAATTACTGTATCCACAGAAGCTATCTGCATTTGATTACAGTAGGTATGACTGATCCTTTTTTCAGTCTAAATCTTTTTGTGGCAGAACATTATGAATTCTAGTAGCATCTAAAATTCAATTTGAAAATTTTATATTGTTAGAAAATGTGCAATACATAAAAAAAGTCTCAGAGGAAAATTGAGACGATTCCTCCAATTTTATGTGTATGCATGATAAGCGAAAAATAGGGCAGATATCAATCATGAGCCTGTTTAAATTGTAGAAAAAAATTGAGTGTCACGAGTCTGTGTTTTTGAACAATTCCTTTATTTTACAAGTATACATACAAAAAGAAAAAGGAATACAAAAAAGTTAACACAAAAGTAATACAAGTAACCAAGGCAAGCCTGAGGGGGGTAGAAATTGTAGATAAACAGATCTTTTAAATGAGAAATACAATAGTTGATGTGCCAAATTTGACTTTTAAACCGATTTTATATGAGTCGACTGTCGACTCAACAGATAATCGAGTGGATAGTTGATCAAATCGCTTGATCTGATTAAAGTCGATTCGGTTCAATTCAACTTGAATTCAACTCAAATAAATAAAAGCTGAAGCAATAAGTAGATTTAATTTACACATTGACATAGGATATTTAAATCAAAACTAGTCAAATGAATTAACTTGGGCCAACTAAATTATTTATTCAAGTTAACTTAATTAGTCTTGTACCGACAGGAATATACATTCTATAAATGTAAAAATAAAAAACAAAGCATACTTGAGTTTATTTAAATCAGACTTAAGCCCATATGAATCAACTAATGTCTACTTCAATCGAGTCGATAGGGTCACCCTGGCTCCTATATGACAAACCTCCCAAATTGGTGTAGGTGGTAGAGAAATTAGAATAAAATAAAAGAATCAATTTCACTAAATTTTATTATAATATAAAATTTAACAATGAAAGAAGGTTTAATACAAGTTTTAAATCCTAATTAAGAATAAAATAGTTTGACTACAGTCGCACGAAGGTTTGCAACAGATGCTAGTGAAGGCTTCACCGTGATGAACTTGACTTTCTTGAGGTGGGCAATCTTCGCAGTTGTTGTGAGTCATAAGTTTGACATTACAATATCATTTTATGAACATAGATAATTTGTAGCATTGCATTTTGCAAGTTAAATTTCCTAGGTGTCTCTCGATCAGTTATATTGTGGGAGTATTCATGTTTTTCAAAACTCGGTAGTATCAAATGATACATGTTTTGCTTACCAAGCATGATGGTGGTAAGAGAGCACCGCCATCTCTAGTAATACTTCACATTATCTTGGAATTTTAATCAAAGGTTACAGTGAGTTCAGGCTCCGTCGGCACCCTGATAAGTTAAACGTGACGAAACTTGAGGCATGACGTTATGTAGAGCCATCAATGAAGACAAATGTCGAATGATGGAACAAATCCCAGGTGGTAGTATTGCATTTTGCTTTTATATTTCCTAGGTGTCTCTTGCACAGTTATATATTGACAGATTATTTGGTTTTTAACATAAATTGAGTAAATGACATTGACATCTTACAACAGTAATTATTTATGCATGAAGTTGATTCAACTTGTGCCAATGTCTCCATGCATCCTTTATTAATTAACAAAAAATCTAGCATGCACGTCTTCTAGATTATACAAATGAATAGAAGATGTTGACATTTCACTTAAATTATGCACGGCATCAATGTACAGAAGTGACTCGAGCAACTTATCTACAAAGTTACTAATATTCCATACCAAAATGCTGATATACATACTTCTTTCAGTATAAATGAATTACCTTTGTCGTTGAAACCAATAATATACGATATTATCTTAATAAGAAGTCAAAAATAGTACAAAAACACCAGAAACAAACGAGTGCAAAATGTAAACAAAAACATTAGATTTTACTACCGTATTTATTTCAGAAAATCTACTAAACCTCACTCATTTTGTTTCTTTTCGATAATATAGATGTCCAACTTTCGATTTCAGAACATTCCAAGAGTTAAATAATATGAATTATATTAAAAAAAGTCAAAAAAACGGAGAGTCCAAAATGCACAAAAAAAAGGTCACATTTCACTACCGTATTTTATTCGGAAAAATCGAACAAACCACACTTGTTTTCTTTCCTAACGTAAATATAGATGTCCAACTTTCGATTTCATAACATTTCAAGAGTTAAATACAATAAATTATATTAAAAAACACCTCCTAAAAAATTTGTCCTATGCTAATACATGGGAAAATCTTTGTTTAGAAAATGTTCTTATCAGTAGGTTACACCAAACCGTACTGTGGTTATCTTAGGTTACCCTTGTCCAGCTGTGGATTATGGTAGTGCATACAGAACAATTTCGCTCTAAAGTGACATTTTTTAGTTTGTTGTAAAAAAATGAAATTATGGTGCATTTTTAACTTGAAATCCTTTGTTAATGGTTTGAAATAGAGAGTAAACCAATAGAATCTTATTTTTAGACTATTTACTTAGCTTCTATTGAAAACATGAAAAACGGGACACGGTTGGGTCTTGATGCAAAATCAGGAACTTTTTTTGGGGGGGGGGGGGGGGGGGTATCCCTAAACATGTCCAAACAGATTCCCAAAATAAAATGTTTGTTCATTTAAAACAAAATTGCAGAAAAAACTCGTTCGTTGACTTGACTATTAAATAGAACCAAATAGACATTAAAAAAAATTAACAATTATTAAAAAAATATTAGGTCGAGAAAAGACTGTTAAAGAGACCAGTATGTTATAACTAAAATTGTTTTTACATTATAACTTATCTATATAATTTGAATTTTAAATAAATATTCATTCATTTATTTTTAAACTTCAATATAAATAATACTATATAAAGTAAACATTTAATAATTTGGTTTATTTATTAAAGAAATTTATTATTTACAGTTTATATTGCTTTATTTATCATATAAATTTAAAACTAATAAACCATTGTTTTATATATTTATTATTATAATTTTTTTATAAGATTAAATAAGAGCCTTACTTGATATATGTATATGTACTTGATATATATGTACAAGATCCCTAGGTGTAAAAGACGTAATCTACACTAAATGTACCAATATATTGTTATGCATCATATGATGATCAAGGGATGATTTCTCAAATAACCATTTACTTAATTTTGTGTTAGTCACCAATAATCTTTTTGTTAAGGAATTTTGTATCTTGACATATCTTTTCTTTTCTACTTATAGGGGACACTTAAAGGATTGCTGCCAGATCAGCTGGAAGAAATGGATTGTAGAATTATCCTAGGAAATACTTACCATTTAGGAAATCGCCCAGTGAGCAATTTTTACTTTTCATTATAATATCAAAAGGGGCAATTTATATTTAATTTATCCTTTGAAGTACCACCATAAATTAAAATAATCTCTAGTGTAGCACACAATTATCATCGTGTGCTTCATAGAGGAATATATAGTACTAATCAGTGGTGTGCTTAAATTAAAAGAAAAAAATATAAGAAAATACTGTTGAGGAACCAATGAGGTTGACCCGATTTGGAATTTTGGGTGTGGTTTAACATCCAGGACTAACCTCATTGACTATATCGCATTATTTTCCCACACTGTCAACTGATTATAACTGTGTGTTATACTTTAATGCATCATAAAGATAAAAGTTGTTAAGACGGGTCATCTAGCTAAGGATCAAAAGTCAGAAATAAATCTTCATTATTTGGGGAATTGTATATTCTGAGCACGAGAAATGCAAGTCCGATGTAGGGAGAATGAGCGTAGCGTATCCGATGTGGCGAGGAAAAGTTCGAGGTACCCCATACCCGATTTTTAGAAATCTATACATCCAGTAAAGTATTAGCATTACAAGTTTACGGTGTACTTATTCTGAATAATTGTTTTATGTCTTATTTGTCATCTTGTAATTTTTTTATCTGTACTTTTTTTTACATAATGTAGCTGTAAACATTATTAACAAATAAAATAAACGTAAGGCAATGTTTACATAATGAATATAAAACTACATATTTAATATAACAATTAACTCTTTCTCTTGATTTTTCCAAACTGTCATTAGTATTATTTCCCCCACACTCAGTCCTAGAATTTGAGGGATTTTTCAATTTTATAAAGATATTTTTATTGTTTCAATAACTTTTTGTGTAAATATTTTAATGTTTGTAAAAAAATTTGTAAAATTGTAAAATAAAAGATTTATTAAAAAAATTATTAAACCTGCGATATTTAATTTCATTTTTATTCAATGTGTCTAATGTTTAACTTTTATGATCTCTAGTCTTATGTCCTTTATTACTGCCTTTTAAATTTTGTTAATCTTTTAGGGTCCTGAGTTACTTAAAAAAGCTGGTGGGTTACATAAATTTATGGGATGGAATAGAGCTTTACTAACTGACTCAGGAGGGTTTCAAATGGTTTCATTACTCAAACTTAGTGAAATTACTGAAGAAGGAGTTAAATTCCAATCACCGTATGACGGTAAATATTTTGTTATTCAATATTGTTTATCTTATTGTTGAAATGAAAACTCAGGCAATTTTCTACTTTTATGTTGAGCAAAAAATTATAAAAGAATTATTAGCAAAAAAATTCTTTTTACTATAATAATAATGAAATTTAGGAGCAACAGAGTATGAAGACAGTAGTCCTATTTAAAATGAGTATTTGTTAATTAACGTTCTTGCAACGGTGAAGCAAGATATCATTACTAACACTGCTGCTCTCATATAATACATTGCAGTCCATCAATTCAACTTCTACTCATATCATCAGTCATATCTACTTATCAGAATCCCTTGTGTACCAAATATAAATATATGAGGTTGGTACAATCTAGCAAATATCATAGTAGGCTTCTCTGTACTATATATTCCTATATATATTCCTCTATGGTAGCATTATGGGAGTGACAGTTGAAGTTCATAGTAAGTATAATGAGCTACCCAAGAAAAATCATAGTTATTCTACCTGAAGAATAAAAAAAAATTAACCTACCATGTCATCGACTCAAACTCTCCAGCACTTCTCAGCAATATATTGGAATTAAAATACTAAATAAAGAAACTAGAAACGATAGCACTACCTAGTAAGAAGTTTCTAAATAATTTAAAGCACTGCTCAAGTGAGAATATATTTTACTCTATTAACAAATTTATAAGTAACAAATTTTTATTTAATTTTGTGCATAAATTTCTTTTTGCGTTAGATAACTTTTGGCAAGAGCAAAACATGTAAATATGTGTATCTGTATAAATAAATGTATTATTATGATTATATAATATTATTCTAAGCTTAAACGAAATTAAACGATATCATTATGTTTTTGAAAAATTGTATAATATTATCTTCAGTCTATATCAGAAAGATTAATCTGATCTTCATATTGCAGGGTCACAATTGTTATTAACACCAGAAGTATCAATACAAATACAAAATGCAATAGGAGCAGATATTATGATGCAGCTAGATGATGTAGTGAGCACACTTACTACTGGCCCAAGAGTTAAGGAAGCTATGGAAAGGTATTACTGTTTTTACCTTATTTTAAATTACCTGGGGGCATAGCAGGGCCCCTGTCAAGTCTAGTGGTCACTGTCGTACTATCCTTTACTGGAAGCATCTCAAAGCTATTTTCACCCCCTTGTATCTTTGTATTAAGGACATAAAAAATATAATTTTAATAGCTACTAAAAGATCTCGTTGAGCTGACCAATTCTACTGAATTTCATCTCTTTTCCATTCAAAGGTCATGAGGCAATGAAGAAAGAGCAGCCTTGAGCCTCCTTTGCTTAGAGGCTCAAAGTTAGGCAGTTTTGACACTCACTTACTCATCAAAATTCTAAGGCATTTCCAGCAAATGTCAACTCTTGAAATTTGATTTATCGATAAATGTTGATGTAAAAATCAATAAAAAATATCAAAATCTAACATTTGTAATTCCTTCTCCTAATATGCTCTACTTAAGTTTAAAGGTAATCCTAACCACAATTTTATATATAAAACAAAATTTCGATGACTAGCACAACCAAGTAGAGAACTTTAAAACTAAGAACATTGAGAGTTTTATTTTAACAGCACATAACACAATATTTTACACAATGTAGTTATCTAATGTCACTTTTTGTTTTGACTTTTTGAATTACACAACTAGAGGTAGTGTGGTACTAAAGGTCTAGTATAGAGTGTAGACATTCATTATAAAAATACAATCAGCCTATTGTAAGTGCACTATGCACTTCTATGTGTGCTGTGTAATGGCCCAAGTCACAAAGTGAAACCGCTAAGACCTCATATATTTACAAGTATATTTAGGAACTTTTGTCTGGGCTTATCCAATGATCTCACAACTTGCTAGACCTGGCAGTGACCTGGCTCTTTTTTTATACTACTTGTTTTTGTTGGGATATTCATTTCCATGTTAAAGATAATTACATTCATTTAACTTGTTTGTTAAAAAATTTATAAATATGTTAATTATTTTTATAAACATTATTGTTAATTCTTTTTCATTTTTTGGGCTCTGCCTGTATAAATAAATAATTCATTTTAGTATTAAAATTAACACTAATGTTTAATTATTTGTTAAAATCCGATTTAATACTAACTTATTAATATTATTTAACACTAAAAGTTTAGTATAAACTTTTAATGCTGTAAAAACAGCATAAACAAAGCAAAAGTTATGTGCGACACTGAAAACCACTCAAAATATCTTAAAAATGCCTAAAATGGATGACTTTGGTGAAATCTTGGTATTGAACTTTTGGGGTGAACACAATGCTTTTCCTATGTACCTAAAGTAGTGAGAAGAAAAGTAAATAATAATAATAATTGATGTATTATTATTCTGGTTTTAGAACAGTCAGATGGCTAGACAGGTGTTTAGGGGCAAATGAAAGAGAAGAGGAGCAGAGTATTTTTCCTATTGTCCAAGGTGGCCTAGATCCAGAATTACGAAAAGAATGTGCTCAGTTACTTACCCAGAGAAAAGTAAATGGTTATGCAATTGGTGGATTAAGGTATGATTTGCTACATCTAACCATCCCTGATTTTGATTCTTCCATTTTATGTTCAGTAATAATGTTTCACTGCCATTAATCTTGAAGACAACAAAAAAGAATCAATGCTTTTAAAATAATATTAACATTTAATAATTATATATGTTATTTGTGCCGTCAGAATTTTTAAGACTGAAGATAATATGTAAAACAAAATGGATTTATTATGCAACTTTGCTAATTGTTGTTAAAAAGTAAACGTTACATTCAGTTACTTTTTAGTGACCCTTTCTAAAATATTCGGTAATGAGATTGCCTCGCATATTTGTTATTGAACCATAACATAATAAAATGATTTTAGGATACATTTTTGTCCTGTATCCAATCTAAATATATATTTTTTTTAATTTTTTAGCGGGGGAGAAGCCAAAGATGATTTCTGGAGAGTAGTAAAGCAATGCACGGAAATATTACCCAAACATCTTCCAAGATATTGTATGGGAGTTGGTTTTGCCACTGATTTAGTAGTGTGTGTTGCATTAGGAGTAGATATGTTTGATTGTGTGTTCCCCACAAGGACTGCTGTGAGTAATTATACATCTTATGTCTTTGTTGTCTGTGAAAGCAGTATCTGCTTTCGCAAAACTATATTTTAATCAATAATTCTAAGCACTTCAAATACATTGATAAAAGCAAGTAGAAATAAAAGAATATAAAACCATGATAAAAGTGGTAAAAATATTAACCATATTAAGATTAATATATACATAAAGTAATATAAAAGTAAAGTGTTTTTATAAAACAGTATATTAAGTTACAAGACTGTGAATGATTTTATTACTGTGGCGACTATATTTATTGTTGAGCAAAGCAAGACAGTAAAAAGAGCTGAGGCAAAAAAACCATTCCCATGGTTTTTCTACATGGTACTATTACTACATGGCGTAGTAATAGTAAACAACTATTTAAAAGGAAAACAGGATAATGTATACAAATTTGAGGTACACTTCTTTTGATTACCTTGTGGACCAAATTTTTCAATTCTGGTGGCGCATCATCAATGTATAAATCACTATCTATTAAACACTATTAAATAAATAACCCATTTTCTAAAACTAACAAAACTGTTAACAAAAACGTTTGATTAACTTTTCCTCATAACATTGGATTTGCTTCGCTCATCCTCAGAATTTACAATTCACCAAATTTATATGTCTTTGGACTAGTGAAGCGAGTATACTGCAGGTATTTATACCTGCAGTATAAATGAGGAAAAGTAAAAAGAAGAATAAGGAAGGTAATATTATAACCTAGTAATAAACTACTAGCGCCTAACTAGTGGACATTTGAGCAACTTCACCAGTGACAGTAAAAAACTCTTTTACTATTGCTGACAGTAAAAAACTGCAAAACTGTTGCAGACTGTAAAAAACCCAATTTACCTACTTTAAAGTGCCTTCTTCACAGCCACCCAAAAAAAGACGCTTTTATACAAAATATGTAAACATTAAATTACATTTATATAAAAATATAGTATAAATTTATATTATTATTGTATTATATAGAACGATAGAAGCATTGATTATAAAAATATTGGTCCATAGAAGTATTGGGAGTAGTATAAAGTGAATTTTGATTTAGTTATTTTAAATCTTATAAGGGTTTGTGTCATTAATTGTTTTATTTATTATATCATATATTTTCACTACTAATTCTTTTTTTAGAGATTTGGGTGTGGTTTAGTTAAAACTGGACAGATAAATTTGAAATTAAAGAAGTATGCTAAAGATTTTGGTCCAATAGAAGAAGGATGTGGATGCTCAACTTGTAGGAGATATACAAGAGCATATTTACATAGCATAGTAACTATAGAAACAGTAGCATGCCATTTACTCAGTATACACAATGTGTATTATCAGGTAACAGGCTTATGTATATATATTTATGTATAAATTAATGAAAAAACTTGAATTTTTAAGTACCTAATTTGAATTTATGATTTTTGTTCCTTTATGACATTAGTGATACATACATACTAATATATATATAAATATATATATATATATCTATATATATATATATATATAATATATATATATATATATATATATATATATATAATAATATATTAATATATATATATATATATATATATATATATATATATATATATATATAATATATATAAATAATACATACGCATTCTACAGTAAGTTCTATACTCTGTGTTAATGAAGTGAAGTTGAGATGTAAAAGAATCTTTAAATTATATATCAAAGTTATGGAAACAAATGTTACTAGGGTTACTAGTAAATTTCGTTTTCATAAATTTGATTTATGCTTTACAGAATCCCTTCAAACAATAAAAGCATAAAAACAATAAATTTAAACAAATAAAGCTCCTCTGAGCATTATGTAAGAAATCAATCAACAACATAAATGACCAAATTTACACAAGAGACTTAAAGTTAAAGACTAGTTACCTTAAATGTTTAAATAGCAAAAAAAGTTATTTTTAAATTTTATTCTTTTACTGTGAGATAATTAAATTAAAATGCCTCAACTTTTCATCAACCTTGAATTTAATATTTTAAAAATTAAATTATCCCTATTATAAAGGTTTGTCAAATATGTCAGGGTAACACCTCACCTGAGTAAAACTTAAGGAAAAATCTAGTGGAAGAACAAACATTTTGCTTTGTGTATTGCTTAAGTCATTTTGCTGCTTGTGTATTGTAACAAGAGACCTTCGGCATCTTGGGCACTTCACGGCCAAATGGTCATTATAAGAGGCATACTGCCAAGATATAAGCAGATTTTTAAAGGCATTATTCAAAAACGTAATTTGTTTACATTGTGTTATCTATGTCAATCAATAAAAATGGAACTAATGCTAATAATAAAATTTACCTTCATATTTTTGTTAACAACACATAATAGTACATGTGTAAAAAATTACAGCCTGATCTAAACTCTTTATGAAGATAAGTGATGTTTGAAATGTTTAAGGGGTCATTATTGAGGGTTAATGACGTCAAACATATTTCATTAACAATATTAACAAAGTTGATTTTTGTAACGAGTTTCATATCATCTGAAAAAGCATTCAATAGTTATCGTTTACCATAGAAACCGTCTAGGAACAAAAATAACACAAACATATACATGCATACATATATATATATATATATATATATATATATATATATATATATATATATATATATATATATAATATATAATATATAATACATATATATATATATATTATATATATATATATTATATATATAATATATATATATATATATAATATATATATTATATATATATATATATATATATATATAATATATATATATATATATATAATATTATATAATATATATATATATATATATAATTATAATATATATAATATATATATATATATATATAATATAATAATATATATATATATATATATATAATATATATATATATATATATATATATATTATATATATATATATATAATATATATATAATATATATATATATATATATATATATATATATATAATATATATATATATATATATATATATATATATAGAACCTCAACAACGTATGTATATATTCTTGATCAGTGAGTCCCCCTTCCAAAAATACACCCCTACCCCTTCCATGAACCCACCCTCTTAAGCTCATTTCTTCTTCAAAAATATGCTAAAATTATGTTTTTCATTATAAATTCATTTTGTTTGCTTTTTAGTTAAATTTGATGAAGAGTATGAGAGAAGCAATTAAACAGGATACATTTCCAGACTTTGTCAAACAATTCATGTCAGACATGTATGAAGACAAGGAAATTCCTAAATGGATAACAGATTCTATGAGTTCAGTAGGAATCCATTTGGAGAAAAAACAAGAAGCTAAAGAAACAGAGTAATTCCAAAATCATGGCGACATTAGGTTCAAAATAAAAGACCTAATTTTCCTTTATTTGCTTAAGTTTGTAAAAGAGCAAGTTTGAGGTAAAAATGGTTTTAAAAAGCTAAGGATAATGCCATCGCTACTATGATGTTGTAAATTTAACTCTCAAATGGCAAACAGCTAGGGGGGCTTAACTATTAGAAAATAGTTGTCAAATAATTTTAAATAAAGTTTGTAGTAGCAATAGATTTTGTAAAAAGCAATTAAAAAATAATATGACAATGTCAAAGATTCATAGATGGTCCACTGATTAGGACTAAATGTAGTTATACTATCTAGTTACTACATTACTCTATGAGCTGGTCAAGTATATGTAGTAACAGTTAAGAAGAAAACTGAGATCCATAAATCATTTAAGATTATATGATTATACTGATTTGTCATTAAAAGTGAAATGGCAACTTTTGTTATACATGTATAATTTTGATTCTGTATAATTTATGTAAGCCCATGAATAAAATTTTAATTCTTTTCAATAAAATTTGAAAGTAAATATACGAAAATATGTTTTAACAGAATAAAACATCACAATACATTCGATTCATAATTTATTATTTTTTCACCTTCTCAATAGATTATAACAGAGTGCAACTTGACAAATCAGGCTGTTAGATAATAAAACCTTTGTTTCGTTTTTTACTGCAACAATAAACTTTAGAAAATACTTAACAAGAAAATTGATCTCCACAAAAACACCTGTGTAAAAAAGGTTTGTGCATAATTATGTATGGACCCTGTAATATTATTCAATGTCATCAATGACATTATTTTATTAATTATTGTTAAAAGTTATGAGAATAAATCATTCCTAATCTTGCAACTTAATTCGACTATTTAATATTGGCGCTGCAGACAGAATTGTGTGGATTGTTCTAGAAAAGGGGTGCTACCAATTTTTTAATGTCAGTATCTATCTTTGACCACCACACATTTAACCTTGCCAATGATATCGTAGTGGCTATTCCCGAATGCTCTTCATGCAAAATTTGTAACACCCATTTCCGTAATGACCCTGGTACCACTAACCTACCCTTCTACAATAGACCCACACAATAAAGTTTAACAATATACCAAATTTTGAGTGTCTATGATTGCTGGAAGTGTCAGAATTATAATAAGTGAGTCAGTGTCAAATTTTTTAAAGCAAATAACTTAAAATATTAAAGTAAGTAACTTAGAAGTAAATATATTTTACAGTAGTAACAATTTGGGAGTAGTAATGATATCCAGTCTCAACAGACGTAGTCACATAAAATCATCTGAATCATTTCCATCATCTTGATTTGATTTCATATTTTCAGCCTTCATTAGAGTTGTATAACTCCTGAAACAATAAACATATTTCTATAGGGTATTCTAGTAAAATAAAAGCTTGAAAAGTATTTTTTTTTACTTTTCCCTATTTGTACTACAGGTATATAGGAAAAGTGTTGTGTTAGCAGTAAAAATCCAAAACCACGAATTCGCTTGAACAATCCATTTTAGGTGTTTTTAAGACATCATGAGTGTTCTTTTATCAAGTTGTATCACCCATGATCATTACCCATATCAAGTAGTTGTCTGCATCACCCATGTACTGCCCTTACTTAATTGCTTAATGCTGATTAATTTGCTAAAATTGATCAGCATCAATATTGAAATGAAACTTTTTATTTTATTTATTTGTACATAAAAGTCCTTTTACAAACTACAATAAAAAGTTATTAAAAATAATTAATATATAATCTTTAAAAAAAAGTAATAAAAATAAAATTGTTAATTAAAAATATACTTATACTCATTTATTACATACAGGGATACAGTCGTACCTAATTTCATCCTAATTTGATGATTTTTCAAACTTTATTTAAAAACGTTTATTTCATTTGATAAAAAATTGAACTTATGCTGATAATAAGATGAAACTTAACAGATTTGTTGGCCTTATAAAGGAATAGATGCGTGCCAAATTACCAATTGTTCCATGATAAAAAATTCCTCGTTTCTTAAATTTTTAGTCGTAAATGGCATCATAAAATTTTTTCTGGAAAGCATAACTAGACATTAACATTGATTTAAGTGCCATGTTTCATATCTCATATAAGATACACACACAGACAAATGGTAAAACTATTTAGGTTTTACTAAATGATAACACCACCTAAATTATTGATGTTCAGGTAAATTATCAGTTTCGGATTTTTAGTGGGAACCCATTACTTATTCTATGTACGGTATAAATGAGGAAAACTAAAAATATCGATAATATAAAAAATAGTTGTTACCTAAGCTCGGCTTCTTCTTTTTTTCTTCTTTCCTCTTCTTTCTGTTTTTCTCTAAGATCTCTCTGTATTCTCTTTTGGTCTTCCCTTTCCCTAGCATCCCTATTTTCTCTTTCTTGTCTTAAATCAGGATTTTCTTCTCTTTTGGTTTTATTCAGTCTATTAACTATTTCATTGACTCTTTTAGCAACTCTAAGTTTATATACCTAAACATTAAATGCAAATGTTTAAGTAATATCACAAAAATGATTATCCTTGAATCCATATCAGAATTGAAGTTGTACACTTCCTAATATGAAGAAAGCACAAATAAATTAAATTCAGGAAATAATTGTGAAAAATAACCCCAAGTAATGCAACACTAAAGGCCGACAAATATAACAGGAACCTCGGTAAAAAATGAAAACAAAAAAGTGAAAGATCTTCTGAGCTGAATAGTTGGGTGCATAAAATACAATATTATGAATGTATCATATCCATGGCAACGTATTAAATTTTTTTTAAATACTAATAATAAGAAATTTACTTTTCTTCAAAAAGGAAGAGCAACAAAAAATTGAACAATAACTCACTGAAAAACAAAACAAAGTGAAAAGCAAGGGGAGTTTAAAACTAAAGTAAGAAAACAGATTTAAAAAATCTGACTATACCCCCATTTTCAAACGACACTAGTGCACTCATCATTGGGTCAAGTTATATTTGTCTGTCTCTAGTATTGTCAAACACGATTCTAACTGCAAAAACAAATATTTTCCAGAAAAATAGAAGAAAAATATATTTATTAATTGTACCTTTTATATATTGCTAATGTAACAAATTAAAAAAGTTCCCTTTTGTCACCTCTTTATCATAAATAAATATCACCTTTCTTTAAAAATAAAAGTAGACATTAATTTTAAAATACTTAATAATAATACTTATTTTAAAACTCAACATCACTTTAAAACACTATTTAACAATAAAAAGGAAATTTGCTAAAATGATGCGGGCACCTCTTTTTCCTTATGATATGCTACTTGTCCAGGTTCCATGCCAGCAGTTTTCTTAAGGTTTGACCACATCGTGTAAACAACATCAATATCATTCATCTTATTTCCTGTTATACTATTAGCTTTTACCAGTTGACCTGCGTCTTCTAAAACTGCAGTAGGAATGTCATCAATAGACTGCCCCTAAAAAATATGCATACTACTGGTAGAAGCAAAATTTTAATGAAAATTGTCTCCTAGTAAGGAACAAAATTTAAGAGAAATATAAAAAAATTTGAAGTTAATAAACTCAAGAAGGTAGATTTTTCTTCTTAGAAAATTTACCAGTAATTTAACTTAAAATATAATAATATTCGGCTTTTAACTAGAGTAGTATTAAAGCTTATAGCAATATTAATTTATTTTTAATTTAATATTTAACCACATTAAACCAAATGTTTAGTTTCATTTAAATAAATGAAAATAAACATAAATTCAAATAATTTAATTAATGAATAAGTATAAAATAAACTTAAGTAAAATTAAAATAAACTAAAATAAAACATAAGTTTATTCATTTAAATGTAATATTTAAATAAGCTATTTTATATTTAATCTCTAGGGCCCTTTTGTACTGTTTCAGGGCCTTGATCAAGTATGTTAATGACCCCATGAGGCCCTTGTCTTAGGTATGAGACTTTTAAAGGTCCAGGTCCAAAGATTAGGGGCCTTTAAAGACCTACATTTAGGTAGCGGAGAATATTTTAAGTACTTTAAAAACATCAATCTCTAAGGCCCTTTTCTCCTGATTTAGGGCCCAGACCAAGTAAGTGAAGGGTCATAATTAGCCCCAGTCTTTGTTTGGGGCCCTTAAACGTCTAGGTATTATATATTTAATATATCTAGAACCCTTTTATGCTACTATAGAGCCTCACTTATCAAGTATGCTAGGGCCCTTTTTTGGCCCTAGATTTTAATTTTTAGATTTGTCTCTAGGAACTCTTTTGGCCCTATCTTTTTGGATAAAGGGGCCTAAGGAGGGCTGCCACCCTCGCTAGCCAGTCCGCCCCTGTATAAGGTGGATCTTGAGCTTTCAAGAAATTACTTTATAAGATCTGCAGTTGGGCATACATATTTTTTTCAAATCAGTTAGAGTTGGGTCATTTTAATTTAAAAGGGGCTAAAGACAGGCAGACTGACAAGTCGATTTAATGATGGCTTAAATTATCATTGGTTTTACTTCTACAAATTAAATAATATGGAAATTGTGTGTTAATTTGTGCATGTAGCTAAAACCAACACTAATTCGTGAAATAATGTGGGAGTTCTAAAAACTTACGTTGTGAAACCAAAAATTCATAGATCTAATTGACTTAAATTAATGACAGGATACAAAAAATTTTCTATTAATAATTAATTATAATAATTATTATAATTTCTTATAATAATTAAGAAATTAATTAGAATAATTAGTACTTACTTCTTTAAGTCGTAAATATACATGAGCAGAGGACACTTTGTCTACATGAAACCATACATCTTCTGGCCATCCCCATTTTATTAAATCTTCATCTGGAACACAAAGCAAATCCTATGCTTTTGATATGTTACTACAACAAGGGAGCAGCAAGGATCTCTACAGTGACTATTATATACCTTTAAATAATGCAAGTAAAAGGAATCAAAGTAGCTTTGGCAAAGGTGCCAAAAAGCTTTAATTGATTTACATGCAGTAGAGGGCTCATTCAGCCTAATTTAAGAATAGATTAAAACATAGAAAAAATTAAATTATAACACTTCCAAAATAAATAAAAAAAATACCTGAGAAAGAATAAATTTTATAATAAAGAATATAACTCATACAGTTATTAATTTTGTATGTGTTACACTATTTGACAATAATAGTGTGTGACAATTTTCTTTTTTTCAATGTGTCCTACATCGAAGTGCATCTATGAATTGACAGATATAGCCTAACTAGCCAATGAAAGGCGTTAAAAATAAAATTACAAGTATGTATATTTTAGTGGGGTTAATAAAGTTACAAAATAACTTGTTCCTCAGGTATAGAAAAATGTAACATATATAATAATAAATGGAATAATACATACTTTCATACTTGTCTCGTCCCATGAAGAGAGTAATAGGAGGAGAAACCACTGCAACAAAAATAAAATAATCATGATGTAGCCCAGTAGATTTTAGAAATGATTTGCTTTGAAGGAGTATAACCTAGGGGCTCCCAACCCATAGAATTTCAAAGACCAATTTGAGCTTTTTGAAATCCAACTGAGTGTTGGTCCCTGTGGATCAACATTTATTGTCAATTGTGGAGGGGGGGGGGGTGGAGTTCTCTTTAACTTATTATCATTAACTTACTAAATGCTTGAGTGGAGGGGTTACCCTTCAAGTTCAAGTATCCTTGAATACTTTCATTTAACTCTTGTGATTTTGTAAAATGGTTTACTTGCCAATTCTGTGTGCGTTATCTTGTCACATTGTTTTTCTAACTGCAGAAATTGCTAACTTGATTTGAAAGTGACTTCATAAAGACATAGTTTTAGACAAGTATTCGATCGGCTAGCTGCAGTTGTGACATAAAAACAAACTCTCTAAAAATGCCTGTATATTAATAAAAAAAAGTCAAGAGTGGAAGTTATAAAGAAGTTAAAAACAAAAAATATATTTGTTTGATAATAAAATATATTAACATCTGAAAAGTCATCTGGTGAAAAACAGTATTATTTGAGAAGTAATAGTTTGTCGAAAGGTTATATAATTTATTACATAACTTTAATATTATATGATATATTATTATAATAATTATAATATATTATAATATTATATAATTGATTATATAAGAGGCGATCGTATTTATACGATCGCCTCTTAACCTACATACATCATATTGGAATCTGGAGATCCAGACTCCATCTCCCTTAGTGCAGAAACCCTGTGCTTTCTCAACCTCTTTGGTCTAGGGCAACTAGATGTCCAACCAGAATTATGTTTTACCCTTATTCTAATTTTATTTTAAGTTAAAGAAATGAACCTATATAGAGCCATTTGCATTTAATGAATAATAAATTCAATAAAATATTTCTGTCCTTTAAAAAGTCATTCAACTTATTTTTTTAAAATATAATTTCACTAATAATTTTCTTGTAACCCAATGGTTGAGAATCGCTGTTTCAGCTATCCAACTGGATTCCCTTGGCAAGGTTTATAGAGTGTATTTAATTTGTGCTGATAATACGATCCACGGATTTAGTATCCTGTGTATATGAAGTAAATATGACCGAAGCATTGAGACAGGCAATACAAATTTTAAGACATTTCAAATAATTAAGACATTGAAGAAAAGTATGAGTGACTTGATGTTAACATCATCATATAACCACACGGTTGTAATCAGTTGACAGCATGGGAAAATAGGGTTTAGGAACCATTGAGGTTGGCCTGATATGAAATTGTGGGTGTGTTTATGATCCAGGAGTAACCTCATTGGCTTTCTCGCATAATTTTTTCACGCTGTCAACTGATTATAACCGTGTGTTATACTATAACAATCTGCAACATCCAATAAATGTATAATTATGGGAAACCAAATAAAACTATCTTACCATTACTAGTAAAGTAAAAAACCATCTTAAAATTATATTACAAATGCACTGATTGAAATAAAAATGCTTAATTGATATAAAAAACTAATTAACTAAAATATAAAAGTTTATCGGATACAAAACATAAAAAAATTTAAATTTTTGATAAAGATTTCGTTTTCTTTTTTTTCCCCCCTGTTATCAATTGTTCCTCCTATTCTTTTTTTATTAATAACTTTAATATGGCAGACCATATTTTCCGTATATGATTCACATGTTTTTTAAACAATGTATGACAAAGTATTTATGACATTGTCAATGTATACATTGTAATGTGATGATACATACATTTAAAAATTTAGAGGGGTCTGATTTTTTCAAATAATTATAGTTATAAAAGCAATGCCTCGAAACCGCAATAATTTAGATTCAATCCTTATTGAAGTAAGTAAGACAACAAAATTATTGAAACAATCTTAAGAATTAGCCTAGTAGCAAAAAAATACACACACCATACACACACACACACACACACACACACCACACACACACACACAACACACACACATATATATATATATATATATATATATATATATATATATATATATATATATATATATATATATATATATATATATATATATATATATATATATATATATATATATATATATGAAAATGTACTTTAGCTGAACCAGCCACAGCGTATTCTCCGTTTTAGCCTATGCACTAAATCATAAAAGTAATTTTGGGTCTTTCAACTTGCAGAAGGAGATGGTTTTAGCCCCAATCCATAGAATCATGAAAATGCCTGGAGTCCAGGGAGTAATTCTCTTTGATAAAGATAGTAAGTAAGTCAAATTGCATATAAATCATATATTATATAAGTTTGTCGCCATGGGAGCATGTTATAATTTATGCTGTAAATAATAATACGTCTTATATAATTCTTATCACATATCATACATCATACTTTATGATGTAGTCATGATGAGGTCTTCATCTAAGACCTCTAAGTGTAACAACCTCTGGTTATTGGTTGCAGAAATGCCAATAGAGACTACCATGAAGTACAGTTCTACAGCATTCTACGCAAAAAATGTTTTACCCATCCAAGAGAGATGTGAACATGTAATCAGAGATCTTGACCCAACAGATGAAATGATTGCAGTTAGGATTCTTACTACAAAACATGAAATTCTGATGGCTAAATGTAATTATTTTGAAAATACTTATATATTATTTATAGTACAGAAAATAATGTAGAAAATATGTGTGCGAAAGGAGCCATTCATGTGATTTCTCTGAATTATTTTTTTGAACCAATCAAGATAGCTTCAAAGACTCTCTAGCTTTAAAAGGTGTCTCTAATATAGTTAAAAATACTCCTCAAAATAAAAAATGACAATACTAAACAGTTTTATGTGATGCAAAATAAGGCAATAAACTGCGTAGGCTTTCGCGGTTATTGTCATAAAGATTTAGGTCTTCCGGTGGTGACCGCGTTATTGTAGATGAAGAATCCGACGTTTCGCTTCCACTGTGGGAGGCATCTTCAGGGAAGCGGGGGAAAAATAGGGGCCTGCATCTCCTCCATCTTCAGTTCAGTTTTGTAGAGCATTGTGTTTCTATCCATGATGTCCTACATCCCTGAAGATGCCTCCCACAGTGGAAGCGAAACGTCGGATTCTTCATCTACATTGATTCTGTCACCACCGGAAGACCTAAATCTTCAAAATAAGGCAGTTCTTTAAACGCTTTAAAGGCTTCTACTTCAAAAGAATTTGAAGCATTTCATGGTCATATATTGAATTTAAAATTAAAGAAAATTTCAGAATATGAACTCTCTTCGATTTTATTTTTGATTTGATTTGTGACGGGAAGCCGAACCTTTCACCGTGCAATAGGGTCTATATTGTGGGTATATTGAGTCGGGAAGAAGTTGGAAAGCACATCCTCTATATCTCCTAGTTAGCCTACTATCCGAGCTGAACTATAATAAATGGCCTAAAGAGGCCATGGCAAACCTCGCAGGCCTGCGAAGCGGTCCACATGATGAAGATTCAAGATGTGAGTTCAAGATGAACTCCATTAACACTCACCTTAGTTCTTCTTTACTTTAATATTGTAATGGTAATTTGATTTTACTAATAATCCATCAGGTTCCTTTTTTTATGCTTAAAAATCATCCAATAATAGGGTCTTTTGTACTATTATATCCAAGGGTAAGGTAAGATTATTTATTGTTAACAGTAGCAGACATGGTAGCATTGGTCCAGCAAAAGCCATTTCAAGTAAGCGAGGAATATCGAAAAGATCCAAAATAGATTCGAAAAAGTTCTCCAAAATTAACTATTATCGCTATATCCATTGTGTTAGGTTATATGACTTATTAAAAGTGATTTTTAATTTATTGACTTGGTAAAATCTATTTCATAGTTTAATTGTGTTGAATCTTGAATATTGTTGAAATAAAAGTCAATAAGACTTGGGAATACGAAGAAGTTTGAGGGATGGGATTCGGTTACCCAGAATGGACTATAGGTAATTTATGGTTAAATTGCATCATTTATGATTCATATTTTTCGCTTAATAATAATATACTAATAATACCGACACATTGCAGCGAATTTTCATCAGTAAATGTTACTAATGTGATTTTTCGGATGATGGAACTACATTCCATCATACATTGCTTTGATTGTTCGTCAATCAATCAAACTTAAATAGTGTAAATAAAACAATTAAAAGAGCTCGAGTGCTCGTATATTGTCTCCTCAAGGACTCGTATTAAACCAGTTTTTTCCGAATTAGCTCCTCATTTTTATTTAAACATGTTTTCCGGGCAAGCGCAATTGTGCTTACTGATTAGGAGGGACCTATAAACGAAATACGGCCACTCTCACGAGTCTAAGTCTAGCTATGCCCACCCACAAAGTAGAATTATTTTCTATAAAAAAATCATGAAAGAAAAAACAGGTTCAACTGATGTTGTGTATATTGTGTCATGAGTAGATTTTAGTATGCCAGAAGGAATCAATGAGGCCAACTGATGTGGGGCTTTAAGATGCCTTTCCTTAGAACAAGATTGAATGAAGAGCGGTCTGATAATTACAGAGTGAAGTCTTAAAATGTTTAAACCTATCAAGATATAAACACCTTTCACATTAGATTGATGAATTAGTTCATACTTTTATAATACTAATGTTAAAATATGTATATAGATATCTACAACTAACTGTTTATAATAAACTTTAATTTTAAGTTTTGTTATCGCTGGCGCATAACTACTAATAAGTCTACCACCTATCTATATTAGTTTATAGTAACTATCTATATAAGTCGTCATTAGTTAGACTCTATATGTCACTATTTATGCCGCATGTACTCGAACTCGCTTCGCTCGTCCTCAGATAGTAAATAAATCCATTTCATTTCTAGCTGTCACCCATACAGAACTGACCATGTTAAATGCTGCTTAACTTTTTGATTTAACAAAAATCCTGGATATACTTGTATTGAAACGAAATTGAGTTCTTATAATTTAAGTAAAGGTATACACTTGTACCAAATTTAAACTCAATATGATTATCCGTTTCAGGTGTTTTAAAGGCCTCCTGAGTGGATTTCTCATAGTTGTCTGTCTGTATGTCTGTGTCTGATATCATCGTAGCTCCTAGTGTATTCATGCTATAGAGAGTTGAAACTTCATAAAAAATCAGTCTAATAATTTCAGTGCTGTAGTTAATAATTTTTTGACGTCATAAAAAAATTCTGATGACGTCATTAACTCGCAATTATGACACGGCGAAAAGTTCGAAAATTCATAAATCGACAAGCGAAGCGAGTTCGAAGCTGGGAGGATGAGCGTAGCGAATCCGATGTATTGAGGAAAAGTTCCGAGGCACCCCGTACTCGATTTTTTACTTCTCCTTATTTATACCGTAGGTATATAGAAAAAGTTCCGAGGTACCACGTACCTGATTTTTTTGTTTATTAAATTTGTTGAAATAACTTTTTTCTCATATATACCTTCGGTATACAGGAAAAGTAGTAAGTATGCAAAAAATCCGATACCGGAATTATCAGTTTTAGGTGTTTTAAGACCCCCTGAGTGGTTTTCACGAAGTTGTCCGTCTTTATGTGTGTGTCTGTTATCATCGTATCTCCTAGTGTATTTATACTAGAGAGTAGAAACTTTGTTCAAAAATCAGTTCAAAATGACTCAGCGAAAATTTCAAAAAATCATTAAACGTTGAAAAATAATGTGATCAGATTGAGATTTGGCACGCATGTAGCCATGTATAAGACTAACATATGTGCTAAGTTTCATCTCATTATCAGCAAAAGTTCAATTTTTATTGAATGACTTGTGTAAAAAATCAGGAATTATCCAATTATGTTGAAATTTGGTACACAAGCATACATACCTTGACGTAATAAATAAATTAACAAAGTTTCGTTTTAATACGACAAGTATATCTATGTTTTTTGTTGTCATAAAAGTTAAGCAGCATTGAGAGTGTTCAGTGCTGTATGGGTGACCGCAGAGAATGAAACGGATGTATTTACTATCTGAGGACGAGTGAAGTGAGTCCGAAGTAGGGAAGATGAGCGTAGCAAATCAGATGTGATGAGGAAAAGATCCGAGGTACCTCATACCTGATTTTTTACTAATTATGTTTTAATAGAATTAACCATAGAGGATCGTTGTCCGCGTCGTTTTTGGTGTCTAGATTTTGGAGTATAATTGCACAAAAATCAATAAATAAACATTAAATTGTGTTTTCATTGATTTAAAATTGTACCATGGTCTTGTACCGTTTGTATGTAAATAAATAATACTTCTAATGCAAAACAAAAAACTTATAATACCTACATTATAATAATATATTATAATACTTACTTATTTCTTAAATATAACACTTAAAATGTGCAGAATTGAAGATAAAATAAATGTGCCATAGTGACACATATTACTAGAGGGCATAGCCTATCTCGATACATGGAGAAGGCTGAAACATCATTTTGGGGCTCTCAGGGGCTCTGTGTAATCTCATTGAAACGTCCTCTAAGAATAAGTTAACCTTATAATAAATTAATTATTTTCGGCTTCCCACTTATTTATTGCGTTTTTATTTGTATGCTTTATTATATATAAGTAACTAATTTTGTTTTTTTATTAAATTGATAGTCGAAAATGATCAGGTTACTCTTCGATGTTTCATAATTAAACCAATAGAGTCGCTCTAGTAATAATTTCTCTATGAGAAGTGCTGACAAGAAATATGCTTGTCATTAAATAAATATTTTTAGATCTACCATTAGATTATTCCTTTTAAAATTTTATCACAATAAATCAAAACTAGAGTAAAACACAACGATTTATAAAAGAAAAGTTTGAATTGATTAAGCAAGTATATTATTCAATTTAAGTTAATGCACAAAAGGCTGATCTATATTATAAATATACGAAACAAAAAGTCATTTTAATTTAAGTTAAGTTGGCATTCATGATAATTTTACCGTCTGAGATCTCATGACTAGTCCCAGACAAATCCGTGTGCCGAGTATTTTCGCCGCTTTTTACTTTTTTCGTGCAATTAAATAAAATAGTTTTAGTTATAATACGCCATTGAGCCAAACAAACTGAGCAAGTAAGTTGAAAATTATTTATTTGTACTAGCAATTATTAGTGAGTGAATGGTGTTCGAGTATGTTTCCCATATGAAGATTTTTACAACCACCCGAAGTATGATTTGTAATGGAAGCTTAATTATATTGTGTGTCAGTATTTAGTTAAAATACCATAGTTATAAAACCAACGGAGCCCAGCTTCAACCAAATGTTGGTTAAATAATATTGATGACTAAAATAATTTCTATTAAATGACAGGTTTTAAACACTGGATTGAGCCCGAGTTTCAATCCCTTATTTCGATGTTTTCAGGGCTAATTTATAAAAACTGTTGAATCAATGTTTTATAAATAGTTTTTATACATAGTTTTTATAAATAGTTTTATAAATAGTTCTATTTATAAAACTATGGTTGGAATCTTATTTTGACGGTAGGCCTTGGGGACTGAAATGATAGTTTCGATGCAGCTTTAAGTTGGATTTTAGAAAGCGCACAATATCTTCCTAAAATTATTCTAATCAAATTTCAAACTATTTTCAGATTTTAGACCGTTTTGTGCTATAAAATATAGGTTTCAAAGTTTTGTATTAAGAAAATACCTAAACTCTTGAGTGTCATAATTATTTCCTTCTGAGAAATTATTTATATATTAATTTACCAAGGTTAGCATATTTATTGTTTATTCTGATCAAAAAACGTCTATAAACGCATGCGCAAAGGTACTCACTAGGTTGTACAAAATTGAAAATTGTATCGGAGCGCACTAAACCCTCAATACTATTTTACTATGTAAAATTTAGTATCCGAAAATAATGAAGGCGCTGATCCTTCAGTTGAATGGTTGTATTTAAAACTTAATACGTTTAGTTTAGTATACATTTTTCAAGTTTACATTTGGTTTAGGTCTTTTTAGTCTATACTGATCATTTTCTTTACTGTGTAAGGTAGAATAAAAAAAAGAATAATTACTATTCCAGGTTTAGAATTAAGTAATCCAATTGACATAAATCAATAATAAGAAAATAAATTTAAACAAAAATTTGCGACCACTACAGGTTCATGTGGCATGTGTTCTAAATGTTCTGATTTTTATACCTAGTGTTACCCAAGCCCCAAGCAAAATTTTAGCTGAGCCCCTCTGGTAGTTTGTACAGTAAACCAACAAAGCGCTCTTTTTCTACGGATTTAGGATAATTAAATTAAATCATTTGATTTTAAAATTGTGAATTTATAAATTGCACACAAAATATCTATACTTTAACAATATAGGAACAAGATAAGAATATAAAATGAATTAAATTCATAACACTGACTACTTGAATGCACCTTTTAATTTTAAATACAGTTAAAATTGTATAACCTCACTTTAGAAACGTAGGGGATACTATTTTATGTACTTTAATAATATTGATAGCACTTACTTCACTAGTCACAGAAGTATATATAAATGACTATAAATCAACCAACACAATTAAAACAAAAAAGTTAAGAACACCAATTAATGTGCCAAAAAACTACTACACTAGAGTATTATTACAAAACAAAGAGCAGAATTGACTACAAGATAAGAAAAGTGCAAAATCAGAGCTCTTTGGCGGTTAGTTCTAGGTACTAGTCTCTTTGAGTTCTAGGTACCGGTCTCTTTGAGTTCTAGGTACCGTCTCTCTGTCGGCGTCGGTATTATAACTTAATTTTTCCTCAACGCTCTTTATCTTATTTCCTATTTTTATCATTTATTATGTCATAATTTTATCTCTGATAAAATTTATCTTTACACGTTTTACTCTATTTTGTTTATGCATTTTATGTTATACCGTACATAATCATGGATATGGTTTATACAAGATTTAGAATTAAAAAATATTTTATTAATTATTGTCTGCGTATTTCTAAAAATTACGATAAATTAATTAATTCTTTTTTTTCTTCTAAAGCTTAGGGGATGGGCCTTTGCCCATTTTCTACAAGATAATGAGGTACCTATCTACTTACTTATTCTTTATCTCATTATTACATAATTGCTTACCTAATATTTCCTGTCCATACTGTTGAAAAAAATACGAAGCAGTTATTACCATTCTATTCATTATACCACTAAATTTAAATGCATGGTCATCTACATTGCTTTGAGCACTTGAATTTTCATGTTTTATTCAAAATGTAGTAGCTGCACCTGTACAGTTTCCTAAATTATATGAAGTTATTTACAATACTGAAAATTTGTAAAGGGCTTCCATAAAAGTACTATTAAAAACATTATATTAGGATAGGTTAAGAAATGGACCCAGCAATTTGGGATCAAAGAGTTAAAACATTCATTACGATCGTTTAGCGAGAATACATTGGGCAGACGAAGAGGGAGTACTAATATTTTTAAATTGAACTTTTAAATTAAAGCATATAAAAAGGTTTTTATTAGATCATTTTCGGTGTATTTGACTCCACCCATATTATGTAATAAGGTGGAGTTATAAGACGAATTATTTTCATCGAAACTTATAGTTAAAAAGACCTCGTATTATATTTTGATCACATTTTAAACTACCTATTAATATCAAAATGAATTGGGGTGTATGATTAGATTTTTTCATTACACATTTTACTACTAACAAAATTAAAGTAACAAAAATATTCTTTATACCTTTTTAACTCAGCGTTATTGTCCTATATTATTAAAACTTGAGGTACTTGTAAATGCAAAATGGATTTACAATCTTAACACACGGTTATTTCAAAATTTTAAGGAAAAAAAGTCAATGGTTCTTATCCTTATAATTTTATTGATTAAAGGCCGGAATACTAACAGGGATCAATTTAAAAGAACTAATTTGATAGAATTTAAAATAGATGCCGACATGGTGTTTCAAATCTTTTGACTTCCCGACAAAACCAGGTGTTAAACTCTTATTTTGAATACTCAATTTTAATGTTATTGTCTCTTTTAATACTAAAGTTTAAAATACTTTTGAAAAAAAATATTTTTCCTTAAATGATGTAAAATAGAGTTTTTACTTTTATTACCGGGTTCTTGCTGTAGGTCAGGCATTATAGCAACCAGCTTAAATTATTATGTTACATAATTTTTATTCCATTTTAAGTAGCTATTTATAGAAAAAATTATACTATTTTTAAAGTATCCATTGAAGTCAATAAAACGAAATGAACTTATTTTTAGGTCCTATAAAAGTCAAAACACAACGTGGTATAGAATAAATTTCAAATGTTATAAAGCCGATTGATTGAAGTCATAGCGGGTAAGATTAATTATTAGATGAGGGAGTATACATTGTCAGGTAAACTGACATAGATAATACAGTTAAGCGGCTAGATTATTTTAGTCTACGCTTATCTTTGTTCTGCTTTAGTTTTTATCTAACCCATTAGTTTTAACCGCCTGACTATCAGATTAAAAACGTTTTTACTTAGTCACTGTATACAAACTGTTGTACTATAAGTGTAAAAAGTTATATTTTCAACTTCCAGAGGGGGGGGGGAGTGCCTAGAAAAAAATAACCCCCTCTAACGAATTAGTTTTTAGCAGAGCACTTTTAAAGTGTGTGAAACATTGCCCCTTTGAGATTGGTTTTGTCCTTTTGCTCCACCGACAAGGTTTGACTGGCTACGGGCTGAATCGTGATATAGGGAGCTCTAAGTTTGACGTCATTAACCCAACCATATGACCATATAACCATGTGATAGATTAAAATGTGATAGGCATCCTGAATCAATTGAGACCGGGTTCAGCTCAATGAGACAACCATAAGTAAATATAATATTTCTCGTATATACGTGGAAGAATATTAAAGATTTACCAACATTAAATTCCTAATAGTATTGGGAACATATGGCCCCCATATAAATGTGGTTTCAAAACAGTGAATACTTTGGTATGCTCTAATTTAACTTGGGCCATATGTCCTTAGGGATTGAATGTTTGTGCATCTGAAATGTTTCATCCAGTATGTACAGCATCTACATGAATGATCTCATATCAGGGAATGAATTTCGAGAGTACTAAAAAGATAAAAGATCCGAAGAGGTCGCGGTGAGCCCTTCGAGGCAGCGAAACGGCCCCCATGCATGTTTTAAAAACTCTAAAGGCCCAAGACGCGCGCACCTTATCTGAGAAACAGATTACCCTCTTATTTACCTTTTGAAAACTTTGAGGTGGAAAATAACCTTAGTAATGACCCAATAATTATTGAATTCCTAAATACATTTTAATTTATATTTAATGCGGTAAGCAGAGTTTAAATAAAATTAAATATACGGAGCCAAGAGAATTAAAATAACAAATTAATTTGTTTAAAACGCCCAGTTGCTATTTTTTGTTTTCCAAACACAAAGTTTTTGTGTAACAAATCCGGCTTTTTTTTTAATTATATATTTTTTCTTTCCCTTAATTCTTAATCTCGTCTGTTAGCTAAAGTGAAAGATTGTTAAAAAAAGATCTCAGAGTAAAAACTTACAGATGTTGCCTCAACATGATGGATTAACTTGGTTTATTATTTTTTATAACAAGTACTTTCTTCTAACCATTAAAACTTTTTACACAGAGATAGGCTAGAGCCCGCAAAGAAGGCGAGGGGGGGGGCTAAATCATAAAATCTATGTATAAGATTGTTTTTTTTCAATTGCTACTTTTAGGTATTTGGTAAAAATTCTAGATAGGGTAGGTAAGAAATCATGTTTTAGCGGCTTTTTTTAAGGAGAAATGAGCTTATCAGGTTGTTTTAATAATATATATCTGTGCAGGGGCGAAAGAGGTTCTGAACTTGGGCCCCTTCACATCACACGTGACTTCTTCACTAAAGATCACTATATCTTCCCCTCAAATTGTCCAAAACACTCAATCTTTTGACTTTATTACTTCTCCTCATTTATAGCGTAGGTATATAAGTATAGGTATTGTGTTTGCAAAAAAAACAATTTTCACTTAAGTTAACCGTTTAAGGTGTATTATCCGTTCAAAACATGTCTGTCCGTATGTGTGTGCATTTACATTTATATAATATATATATATATTATAATATATATATAATATATATATATATATATATATATATTATATAATATATGTGTGTGTGTGTGTGGTGTGTGTGTGTGTGGTGTGTGTGTGTGTGTGTGTGTGCGTGTGCTAAATATTTTTATGACATTAACCGGCAATAACGACTCAGGGAAAATTTCGAAAGAAAAAATGATCTATCAATTAAAGATTTGGCTCGTAAGTAGTCATATTTAAGACGAATAAATGTGCCACGTTTCGTCTCGTTATCAGCATTAGTTAAAGTTTTATCCAATGACTTGTATACGTTTTTTCAAAAATTGAAAAAATCTAAAAGTTATCATATTAAGTTGAAATTCAATACAAGTGTATACGTAACTATAAGTATACCTTACGAAACAGATAAGTATACTAAGGTTCTTTTCAATACGATAAATATATTTACGGTTTTTGTTGGATCATAAAAATTAGGCAGCATTGAGCAAGGTCAGTGCCTGGATTGGTGACTGCTGGGAATAAATCTATCAGGAGCTTTATCTTTCCTGATTATATTAGCCATGAAGTTTTTCCATTTAGGTAAAACAAGCTGCTAATAATGGAACAAGGCTTCCCTACTTATAGGTTTAAACATTTTAGGAGCATATACTATTGTCATATAAGCTTGCGTGTTTATAAAAAATGTGCTCATTAAAAATGCCCATTTATTAAAATATCTCGGGAGCTGGGCTAGCCGCAGATCAGGTTGAGGCCACTGTATATTAAAAAAAATCGGGTACGGGGTACCTCGGAAGTTTTCTTTATTAGATCGATTATATCGGATTCGCTACGCTCGTCCTCAGAATATACAATTCGCCAAATTTTTACTGCAACACGTCTTTGTACTCGCTTTACTCGTCCTTAGATAGTAAATACATCCGGTTTATTCTCAGCGGTCACCTATGCAGCACTAACCACGCTCAATGCTGCTACTTTGTACATCTATTTATTACGTCAAGGTATATACTTATACCGAATTTCAACTCAATTGGATCATTTTCTGATTTTTTACAAATTATTAAAAAACGTACACAAGTCATTCCATAAAAATTGAACTAATGCTGATAACAAGATGAAACTTAGCACATATGTTAGTGTTATACATGGCTATATGCGTGCCAAATTTCAACCGGATCATTTTTCTGCGTTTTATGATTTTTCAAAATTTTTGGTGAGTCATGATAGTCATTGCGGGTCAATGACGTCATAAAATATTTTCCGAATAGCACAACTGCAGCGGTAGACTGATTTTTGTACAAAGCTTTAACTCTCTAGCACAAATACACTAGGAGCTACGATGATAACAGACACACTCACACACACACGTACAGACAGACTAAATAGAACCGATAATGCCGGTGACATCCCGGTTTCGGATTTTTTGTAAACACAATACTTTTCCTATATACCTTCGGTATAAATGTGGAAAGTAAAAATTCAAATCATCATTAGAAAGACTTCTTATTAGTCAGTATATACAAACACAAGTGTATAGTCAATTATACAATATATACAGACACTAAATGTTTTCAATTTTTGAGATCTTTTGATTCCGAAACGTCGATATTTAATGAAAAAAGAGGGTGTTAGGTTTTTCGCTGATGCAATACTTCCCCTTCTTTTAGGAGGCAGGGAAGCAATCAGTAGTCTCCCTATAAAAGGACGGTAGTCAAACTTTATAAATGGAATAAAATATGAAACGGGCCATAAAATTCGAAAGTCACCTGCTTATGGCTTAATAACTTTATAACAACATAATATATTTTAAAAAATAATTAAAAATTAGTTCGGAAGTCCTAAATCTATTACAGCGTTGTATTATTGTTTTTGTACGAGCCGCTTAATCCTTGTTATAAAACGGTTCATTAATAATATTAAAACCACTTTTTCCTTTGTGTTTTAAAAGTCAATACATTTTTTTAAAAATTGATGGCAAGGCAGATGATGAGGTATAAATTAATGTAGGAACTGAAAAGGAAATGAACAGAACACGAGTACAAATTATTGATTCAGTGGCGTAGCTAAAAACCGGCATCCTCGTAAGATCTAAAAATTCCCCCTCTTTCTACTGATGTTTTTAGCGAATATTCGAAGAAAAAAATGAGTTTGTGAGGTTGGGGTCATGGAGGAGGGAGGATTAAGTGGTAGATTTTTTAGAAGAGGGGAATCGCATAGACGTTAACTTGGAATGCACCATTGGCCGATTTTGATCAATTAAGTGTCATAATTTTGTACTAATTTTGTACAACAGAAATAAAAGTTTGTACCAAACTCGTTATCATGATTAATGACTATTTAAAGTTGTGCTCCAAGTTAAAGCTGATCTGGATGAAATTAGGCTCATAATTTTGTACTAATTTTGTATGACAAAAATAAAATTTTGTACCACATTTATATTCACGATTATTCTCATTTTAAAATTTTATTCTTAGTCCACATTGGAGTACACCCTCAACCGATCTGGATGAAATTAGGCTAAAAATGTTGTACTAATTTTGTACAATTTTGTACAACAACAATAACATTTTGTACCAAACTTGTTATCATGATTAATCACGATTTAAATTTGTGCTTCAATTAACGCTAGAGTGCACCATTAACCGATCTAGATGAAATTAGGCTTATAATTTTGTACAATTTTGTACAACTAAATTAAATTTTGTACCACCTTGGAACTTTGGAACTTTTCTTATAACATTGGATTTGCTACGCTCATTTTCCTACTCCGGACTTGCTTTGGTCGTACTCATTATATACAAGTCGCTAATTTATACTGAAACACGTCTTCGGACTCGCTTCAATTTTCAATTTTTTTAATTGAAAAATAATAATTTAGTATCACACATTTTTTGATTTTAAACATTATAGAGAGCGTACGCGAACACGGATTTAAAATTCTGCGAATGCAGTATTAACCATAACTAATTAAACCATTTTTCTTCAGAAGTGATAAGATTACAAGGTACCGGCACAATAATATCAACACCAACATCGTCTTTCCACTAATTTAAACTTTATTAAAAAGAATAATGCCATCTACATCAGTGCCGTGGGGAGATGTTGAGTCTTTCAATTCATGGAATCTGACCGGCACACTTTCACTCGGCTGCCCTTTGAAGGAAAAGGAAGTCGGATCTCCTTTTAATCCCTTCCCTTCCTTTATCGTCTTCGGAAAATATTGGATCATGACATATCAGGTTCAGTTCTTTTACATAGTGGCTTGATTAGCAATCAAGTCACCTGTTAAGAATTGGCTTCCGTTTTTTGTATTTTTTATTAAAGAATTGGTTTAATTGTCCAAATTGTCAACTCATTTTACCATTTCGTTAAATAAGACATTAATTATATAAGGTTAGGACTGATCAGGTAAGCTAATTATGCTTTTCATCTAATCTAATTGTTTTTGGATTATTTCTTTATGACATATTGGGCGTAAAACTGCTATGTATAGATGTCATTTTAAGTCTAATTTAAAAAAAAATCGCCCCAGTCCCATTGGATGATAAATTATGAAAATCTTAACTTTCAATAATTCATTGTATCCAAAAGGTAAAATTCGGAACGTTAAAATATTATTTTTCTTGTTCCTCAGTAATCAAAAGATAATTTTATTTTTTTCCAATATTATCTTCCTTGTTAAAAAAAATAATAAAAAAGTGTATATTTTCAGTCTTTGTGGTCGAATTTATTATGCAAACTCATGAGTAGATTAGCAGCAGTGGAACAAAAAATATTTGTTCTTATGTAAAGCCCAAAGAGAAAACTTTCAAACGAGACCTGTTTCATTAAGCTAGGTTGAGCAAAAGCCGAAATATTAAGCCACAAATTGGCAAAAAAACGCAAAATTTGGGTGTCTCGAGAGCTAAAAAATAATTTTTAAAAATGAAGGAGGCAGTTAAAAAAATTAATTTTAGGCGTTTTGAACTACCTATGGGTAGGACAAACACAGAAAAAATTATCAATTTTTATTTTTTTCGAGCAACATCTCTGGATCACTTGAAATGGATTGACCCAATAACAAGGCCTCTAATTATTGTTATTATTATTTGCTCGTTTAGCTCGATCGTAGAATTAAATTATTAGTTCCGGTTTCAATATAATAAATAATAACCCAGAATGGAAGCAGAGTGAACTATAAAAAATATTATGTACTTATTCTTAAATAGGGGCCATAGATCGAGCACCTGTACCGATTCCAACTGTTAATTGGAATGTTTTTGCTGAACATCGCTTAGAATTCTTGTGAAAATGGAAGGAAGTGCACATTCTAATAAATATTAGCGTTTTTTTTGCATAACTAAAGAAAGTTAGCAAAAGTTTCTTTAGTTAGGGAGAGTTAAAGTCATTGATTTCTGTAATGTGCTCAGTCATACATCATGCTTGAAGTCAAATAATGATTATTAGTGACTAAACACAATTATAGGTCATATTAAGCTTGAAGTGTGAGTGAGGTACAGGAGCATCAGACCTGCTTTATTAATTACATTATAAACCAACAAGTGGTCGAGGAATCGAATAATAGAACTGATTACGTTCCTAATAAATCTGCTCTAGGGAATAAGGCATCTGTGAAGTTAGCACAACATCAAAATAATATTTTTTATTATTTATTTTTTATTTATTTATTTATTTATTATTTATTTTTATTTTATATATTTAATATTTATATAATTAAAAAAAACTCTGACAATAATTGACATAATTTTCAATTATTGAATAGATGAAACCTTTTCCAATTTTCCAGATACTTTACGGACTTTCCGATTCTTCATTACTTAAATAATACTTATCTGTTCATAAAACCTCAAGTCATAAAGGATGAAACGTTTATTATTGGTAATTATGCTTAAGATGACGTTTAATTGTATTTACCTATGATTAAAAGCCTAGTTGTATCTAATTTTTTGAAAGATTATCTGATAGAATAAAATGTAAGATTAAATATACAATAGCTAATTGGAAATCAACATGATTTCAATAGGTAAAAGTTTTCTATAAAATGTTTTATTTCAAGCCATTACTGTTGGTATGTAAGTCATTACGGGACAGTATCGAGGTGTGGTCCACACTGTCAATGTATTGATTCAATAAAGCGACAATATGTGATTGAGAAATAGTGATGAATGTGAGATTCGATAGAATTTTTTAAATCTTTCTATTCATAATGCAGAGATTTTTTTACAACGCGCTTCTAAACCTAATGAAAAAAACCACTTCTTATTTTTAACGACAGGCTTCATCAATATAAAAAAACTATCGAATGAGACTTCTTATACGAAAGTAACGACTATGAGAAGACATTAAACATCATCAATAAGGAAAGTGTCTCCGTTCGATGAATGAGAATCCACGACTCGGAGACACCCGGTAGCTAATGTTGGAGCGCGTGGGCAACATTCCTTCAACTCGCCTTCAAAGAAACATTTGTCAAAGCACTTTGTTTTTTTGTTTGAGTAAAGCGTCGAGTGTCATAACGCTACCTCAGAACATCATATACAATAAACCCTTTTATATTAAAAACATACATCTACCTCTATAATAGCCTTCTTGGGATTGAAAAAAGTCTAGGTTATTGTATTGGGTACTTAACCATCGCTCATACAGCGCCTCTTTAAGACAAGAATTGGAAAAGATTCCAGTGGCGTATTTTTCATCGAGTTGTTATTAAACATGAGACCCCACCCAGTGATAGTTAGTCAAATGCTGTCAAACATTATAAACACCTGTGATTTCTTTCTTGTGAAACAAACAATGCTTGTACAAAATGATTTGAATATAAGATTTTTTTACCGTAATAGGATTTATATTGTAATCAAAGCTCAAGTATTAAATATCTATTCTTTACTTCATTTATTGCGCTTCGAGTTTATAACGCTTTCGTTTATAAATCACTTTTTGAATTACTAAGCGGAGATTAATTCGTATGTATAGTATATTTGTACAGTAGATTAGAAATAGTACAGTACATAGATTAGTATCATTTAGTAACTAATTGAATCCTTTTGTAATTACAAAGAGATATGTAATAAAGACAATTAATATTAAAACAAGAGGCCCTTGGCCTCTTGGCAGCTATGCGGCGTCGGGGCTGGGGGCCATTTCCCGGCCACATGGTTGTTATACTATATCAGTTCGTCATATTACTAGTTTATATAAGTGGCATATTGCCACGATATTAGCAAATATTCATACGTATTGGTCACAAACGTGATTAGTTTACATTATGTTGAGGTTATTTTCTATTAAGAAAACTTTAAAACATCATTAGAAACGCTTTTCATCAACATTTTTTTCGTAAAAATGATCTTATGATCTATTATTTTATCCCCTTTAGGGTCTAAGTAGTTCTTCCTTTCTTAGAAGTTAAATTTTGTGTCAAGTTTCACTGAAATTTGATCAGGCGTTTCAGATATACCGTGTTTACTAGAAACGTGTACATACATACGCAGAGACAGACACCATTTGTGAAGACTACTTTCGAGGTTCTTCCGCTTTGCGGGCATGCTTTGCTCACCGTGGTACCGTTGAAACAATTTTTGTCCTGTCTTTATGGGACAGTCAAGGTGGGGATCACTCCTCTATATTACCTCTTTACCGCCCTAGCTTTACTATACCGAAAGGTTATCGACGTTATGATATATATACGGGTTACTTACTTTTCTCTTATTTTTGATTATGTCCGTTTAAATTTTTTCTTGAAGTGATTTATTTTAATTAATTTTAGAGTGTTAAATACTCTAAAGTCACACTTTTATTGAAAAAACCTTTTAGCTGGGTTGTCAGGAGTTTTTAAATAAACTGATTAGAAGGTGAAAATCACAATATAGTGTTTTATTTTATTTATTGTTAATTCATTTTACTTTTAAATAATTTAGTTTGCACAAACTAACTAAATTACCCTTTTTTGCATTAAATTGTTAAAATTAGTTGTAACAAGTATTTAAATTATCTGATAAGATGATATTTTCCAACCTTTGTGTTTTATTTTATTTGTGTTTTAAAGTGTTAATTTTTGTTCAATATTATTATAATTAAGTTCGCAGTTTAATATAAAACCGTATTTTATATTTACATCGGTAAATACCAGCTTAAAAAGTGAACAAATGCAAGTCTATAGTGATAAGTAAAGAGCCTGATTCCTGATTCTATATTTAAAATCATGCAATAATCGAAGTATTAATCTATAAAATATTGACAATTTTTATCACACCTTCTTTAGCTTCTCCTTCTTTTAGAAGGCAGGGAATTTAAAGTTGATTTAAATTCCCTTAAATATTTTACATTGATGTTGATGGAATAAAGTTAGCTTATACTTAAATCTAGCGTAGTTCATTAATTTAAACAAAATAATTATCATGAAAAACACATTTTTAAGAATTTTTTCTTCTAGATTAACTAATCAATGATAATGAGGTGTATAATTATTAATCTTAATTTCCTCCAACAAAGCTAATAATTATACTTCATTAGTATTTTTTTCTTATTTTAGCTCATAATTCATTATAATAAGTCATTAAAACTCATTAACTATTTGCAAGTCAAGTAATAAAACCATCATAATAGTAATATTAAACTGTTAATATGACACTTAGGTTGTAAAATATTAAACTTTTTATTGCATTTAATTTTTAATCTAATTAAAAAAAATGAACGTCTAATGAGAGTATTAATTAGTAAGCTTTAATTATTCGCTATTAAGTTTTTTCTTAATTTTAACTTTTTATCGCTTAATGAAGTAAAATTTTAAAGTACGATAAATAAGTTTATGTAAAAGTTCTGTACTTTTCTTTATATTAAGTGTAATAATATAGTTATGACAAAAAACCATTGTAATTTGGCATTACTAAGGACTAGACATTAACAGTTACTTAAACAGCTGAAGTTAAATTACCTGATTAAGTAAACAGCAAAGATGTTAACTATCAACGATTCAAATTATTGTCATTTAGGATTGATGGATTTATTTGCATTTCCATCTTTACCTATAACTTTTCCTTATTATAAGACAGGAAAATTTTTTTTATTCTTACATTATCAGACGAATTTTTATTTAAATTTGTTGTGTAGTCTAGCTATCTACACTTTTGAGACTAAGGAAATAATTTAACATATACATAGAAAAAATCACATCCTTTAAACTTATATTTTAAGCATATAATAGTATATATACTCCTAGATATAACCCTTTGAGCATATAATAAGATATAAATAATTTATGTAGCTGAAAAAAACAGTGATTTTGTAAGATGAATACTGATTGGATTTTTTACACCTTCTCACACTATGTGAGACTAAAATCTGAATAGATTCCCAAAATAAATATCAACAGGTAGGTAATAAGTTAGGTTTATGTCTCAAAAAGTTTATGAGATTGAAATCTTGATGTAATTTTGACTTCTGGTGGTCCAAGCCTGATGCTTCCAGGTGCACTAGACAATGTCTTAGGATACCAAAAGATGGTTATCATCACTTTGATATCTTTTATAAGTTTAACACCTTTCAAGAGCTTTTATATGAGAAAGGAGAATAAAAACTTGATAAAAGGTACCTGACACAGGTGAATGAGTTAAAATGGACCTTCCTCGAAGAAATCTTGGGAGGTCATCTAACAGCTAACATTATCAAGGTCTTAAGTCAAGGTTTTATGTGTCCAAAGTGACATCTTGATCGAAATTTTTAGAGTTAAACTAGTAATAATAATAATAATAATGCCCGTTTTAGGGCCTTTCGGTACTTCAGGGTATTCGCCCTGCGGGAACAACCTCGGGTGGGTCACATCTACTATGCTCAAAGTGAAGCTAAAGTTGGCGAAAGTTTTTTTTAGAACAAATTCTATTCATAATAAACTGAGAGCATAGCCCGGGCCGTGAACCTCGGACCTCCGGTGCCGAAGTCCAGTACTAAAAGACCACGGCTACGGAGGCAGATAACTATTAGTAATGCTAATAATAATAAACATTTATGTTTATAATTATTAGCATCAAATATTCACTATCAAATTTAAAATTTGAAGTGAATTTCAAATGATATAAATAAAATAAGTGAAAAATTCAATTGATTTAATAAATATTGATCAAATATTATTATTAAAATGTATATAACAGTTAATAAATTTTAATAAAATCCCTTATTTTCCACCATATGTTGTAATAATAAAAACATACGTAGATAAAAACTTATTTATTTACTTCAGTTTAATAAGCTAAGTAGTGCGTAAAGGAAGTTAGTTCTCTTTTATACTTATTACCTCTATAAAGGTAATTATTAAGTAAGGAAAAAATATATTTACAATAACATAATAATGAAATATGCTGTGTAATAAAACTTCATACGGAAAGATAACTAATAAAAACAAAAAACAAATTAAACGCTCAAATTGTTTCTTGAATTCTTTAAAAGGAAGTCGTATACGCATTTACTATAATTATGACGTTTTATTAGTTCTTTTATTTTATACAAGTATGATTTGGTTTTAGTAAGTAAACTTTAACTAGTTTCTGAGTAAAAAAAATGAAACATTAAGTATTAATTATGTTGGATACTTTGTACTTTTTTTACGTAGACCAAGTAGGGAAATAAAGATATTTTGTCAGACATACCAAGAGTTTCTTATTTTTCTCCATTAATTTGGCTGCAATTTTTAAATATTAATTTTGTTTAGTTGTAAACAATCCTTTAACGGCTATTTTTACATTCTTCATTTTCACTTTTTGTTATATCAATATAGAAAAAGTATTGTGTTTTCAAAAAAAAAATCGATACCAAAATTTTTATCTTAATTCACTTATCTTAATTTTACTTATTATTATTGGTGTTTTTTGACCTATGTAGTTTTTCCCGTAGTTGTCAGTCTGACTGTGTGTGTAAGTATTAGTGTGTGTCCGTTATCATCGTATTTCCTAGTGTATATATGCTAGAAATTCGAAACTTGGTACAAAAATCAATATTTAGGTCTAGTTGTGCTATTTTTATGACCTCATTTACCTGCAAAAATTACTCAGATTTTTTTAGAAAATATAAAAATGGAGTAAAGGTTCACATGTAGTAATATTAAATCTCATTATTACTCAGCATTACTTCAATTTTTATCGAATAACTTGTATGGGTTTTTCAAGAAATTGTAGGAAATCGTAAATAATCTCATTGAGTTTATAATTCGGTACAAGAATATTCCTTGAAGTAATAAATAAGTATGAAAAGTTTCGTTTGAATAAGGAATTATTATATATTACAATATATATATATTATATATATATTATATTAATATATATATAATATATATATATATATATATATATAATATATATATATATATATATATTATAAATATTATATATATATATATATATATATATATATATATATATATATATATATATATATATATATATATATATTATATATATTATTATTATTATATTATATTATATATATTATATAATATAATATTATTATTATATCTACGGTTTTCGTTGGATCATTAAAGTAGCGTCGAGCGAGGTCAGTGTATGGATGGGTGACTGCTAGGAATAAAACTAGTGTATCTACTAACTGAGGACGAGTGAAGCAAGTATGAAGACGTGCTGCAGTATACATTTTGCGATTTGTATATTCTGAGGACGAACGAAGCGTGTCCGATTTTGTGAGTATGAGCCAAGAAAATCCGATGTAGTGTGGAAAAGTTCTAAGGTACTCCGTACCTTATACCTTAGATTTTTGTTTTAATAAATTTGCGTTATTTTAAGTAAAACGTATGTTTAACTCCAGCAGTTATACATCAATAGTGATATTGACAAAATATATCTTTCTACGTATTGAGAACGTAGTTTTAATATTTTACTTCATAACAAGTTTAATTTATTTATGAAAGTGGACACTATATGGTAATTAAATACCATTTTTTTCCATTAATTTACTTCTCTTTCAAGACATTATATATATATATATATATATATATATATATATATATATATATATATATATATATATATATATATATAATATATAATATATATATGTATGTATATATGTACATTATACAGCATACATTTATTAGTGTACAATAAATACTTATACCATTAGTTATCTCTATATTTCCTAATTTATAAATGAAGAAAATGAGGAACGACGATGAAAAATACTATCAAGTGTTCATTTACTGTTACTTCTAAATTAACATTTAGTTTAGAATGTTTATTGAGTTATTCTTCATGTATTTATTTATTCTTTTGGCAATATTATCACTTAATACCATCAATATTATAAAATGTCAATATCGACGAATTAATAATTAATGATTTCCGTGTCTTGGGGGGATTTAATTTTTACACAGGAAAAAAATCTGTGAAAGGGGATTTGTAAACACTACACAACAAGGTTACATTATAACTAAAAATTATATTTTATCTTTTTTTTACAAAACATAAAAAGCTGAATTGGAAGGGTTATTAACAACGTATAAATCAAACTAAAGTTAAAAAGTAGGCGGAGTTTTCCGTCTTATAGAAATTATGTTTCTTTAGCAGAATCTTCTTACAAATCTTATTGTCGGCAGATGAAGCGAAAACCTTAACCCGTTGAACCGAAAAGCTTTCCGAGTGATCTCCAACACCCTCATCGATAAAGGTGTGAAATATATCTATTGCGGAGCTCTCTTTCTTCTATTGAGCCGGTCTCTTTGTTCTTTAACCACAACTTACCGGAGTTTAGAGGATTGTTTTAAAGTTTAGCCGCCGTAGTTCTTAGTCGGTAAGCGTCAAGCACGGCGCTTTATACTTCTTACCCTTATTATCTTATCTGATAAGGATCATAAGAAACATTTATTATATAAATATGAAAGGCTTTTAAGAAATAAATACTACTCGGGACGTTTCTTGAAGAAATCTTTTCCCTTGTTCTTTATTATTTAAAAAAGACTAATAAACTTCATTTTCTTACTTTTATTAAGGTTTAATTTGTAATTATAATCATTAATCTTTTTATTTCAGATCCACAACTTTTGGAACTTTCTTTATGGTAAGAGGCATTTCATTTCTTAAATTTTTAGTACTGATAAATTTTAATTTGTATTTCAAATAATTCGGAGAACATCATAAATTAAAATTTAAAAACATCGATTTTTTAATTGCTTCCTTAAACCAATTAGTAGGAATAACTGTTAGGTAATGGATGATTAAAAATCTACAATCAAGTCAAAAAATTAAATAGAGAATATATATTCTATTTTTGGCATGACCAAAATGGGGGTCTGTTTTGACTATGTCCAATACTGAGGGCAGCAAAACTAGAAGTGAATGGAAATAATTTTCCATTGGGTTTATTTCTGACAAACTCATGTAATTATTCCGTCATCCAAAAACCTCATAAGCGTCACTATCATGATGAAAAATCGTTAAGATACGGATACATTTATTCTATACACACAGATAGAATTATGATTGTACAGAAGGAACAATATTTGACATCATTTTAACAGTAAACATTATTTCTTTCAGTAGTTTGCTGGAAAATGGGCTTAAAGCCTAAAGGTGTGATACACTGTGGTTATTCACTGTCACTATTCTTGTTTGTTTATATCGCTAGTTTATTATAACTTTTAAAATAATAACTTATAAGTTACGGCAACGGTAAGAGGACAAAAGTCCACCTTTGATTTGACATAGACTTGACATGAGATTGTGGACATACTCTTTTATGTCCACATAAGTGGAAATAAGTCCACCTTTGATTTCACATAGACTTGACATGAGATTGTGGACATACTCTTATGTCCACATAAGTGGAAATAAGTCCACCTTTGATTTGACATAGACTTGACATGAGATTGTGGATTGTGGACATACTCTTATGTCCACATAAGTGGAAATAAGTCCACCTTTGCTTTGACATAGACTTGACTTGAGATTGTGCACATACTCTTATGTCCACAAAAGTGGACATAAGTCCACCTTTGATTTGACATAGACTTGTGTATGTGGACATAGACTTAATTGATTTAAAATAACCATTTACTTTACCCTGAAGCAAAATATTCATGAAAACTATCCTTATAATGTTATAGGTTCTATGAATCTGAATACATTAACTGATTTTCAAATTATGTTCTGCTAAAACTACATTTCACCCGCTCAATTTTTGCTCTGATCATTATTTTGCTATTTTATTTTTTAATTATAATGGTATACTACCTTTTTTTGTAAGTAATTATGATTAGAGTTATCCTTAAGGGTAATTAATAAAACCATATTCATATAATAGGGGAAATCATTGTTTATTATTTTGACTATTTTTTCTTTTAAGCTGCTTTCCTTTAATACTGCATTTTACTTATTATTATTATTAGTATTATTATTTTACTTCAAGTGTTTACTAATTACTCTATAAAAATAATACTAATCATAATTAATTCATTAGTTGCGGAAGTATCATTGACAAGATGCGCAGTTAGATTTCTGGTCACAATAATAACACGTTGAAATTCTGTTCCACACAATGCATTCTGAATTGCTCCAGTGCTTAAAAAATTATTTTAAAAAAATCGAACGACAAATTATCGCTCTTACCATTTTTGTTTGTCATTAAAAAAACTATTCTTTAAAGATTCATTTTATTCGTTTAAACATTGTGTATTCTCAATTTAGTAAGGTTCTGATGAAAATTGCGTCTTTCATTATTTATACCGAAAGTATATAGGAAAAGTATTGTGAACTTTTAATGACATATATCTCCATTTTTAATGTGTAAAAATGGAGATATATGTCATTAAAAGTTCACAAAACCAAAGACACATGGAAATAAACAAGAATTTTTAATGTGTAAAAATGGAGATATATGTCATTAAAAGTTCACAATACTTTTCATATACTTTCGGTATAAATGAGGAAAAATTAAAAAATTAAATCAAATCAGCATGGCTCAAACAATGAAAAGTATACTTGACACGAATGTACTCTGTAAAAGTTTCTTTTATAGTGATGTAAATTTGAGTACTTTAACTCCATCATTTAGTGGTAAACAAACGTAGTAAATATAGCTGTAGTTGTTCATTCGATTAATTATAATACCGCATTTATATTGCGTTTGTGGCTGCCGCCTTACAGAAGTGAGTTTCTCATAATAAATTTCACTGTATTAAATTAAAAAGGAAGGGAATCATTTTTCATAAAAAAAACATTTTGTTGATGTTTATACGAGCTACCGGAGTTACTTCTCAACGGCCTTGACGTACCAGTAGCATTCTACCGCCACAATTTAATTCTTCGAAATGAAATGACCGCCATGAAATATACATTTATACTTTTCAGTGGTATATATCCTTATAATAAATAGTAGAAAATAAATAGATGTTTATTTCCAAATATCTCATATAGCATATAGCTACCAATATTTCTTTGTATCAATATATCAAGTATAAAACATTAAATTATAGAAATAAGAGAAATTAATATTAAGTTGATCTTTTTAGATACGACTGATGTTAAGACAGGAAGGGACCGTTTCTAATCAAGTTAATTTATAAAATGCTACCTGAAATTATTTATAAAGCGGCTACGGACTCAAAACATTCTGATGAGAAATGAAATGATGTTTTTTTGTTTTCATTTTCATCGCTGAGTTGGATCGAATTGAAAAATATTTATCATTATATAAGCGGGTTGTATCATAAATATAAGTAATAATAGCTGCATTCCGAAGATGTCCGCATGTCTCATTTTTGTCCTTATTTGTTATTGTGGATATGTCCACTGTATTTATAACATTTCTTGAAGCGAAATATTAACAATTTAATTTTTTCGGGCGGCTGTAAAGTGTGCTCTTTACATCCTCGAAAAGTAGGCTAAATGCGGTTTTCACTCTCTGCGACCGGTTCGTAGTTTCAAACTGTCGCCGGTGAAGTTCCTCAAATGCCCACATGGTGGGCGCTACTAATTTACTACAAAGTTATAATATTACCTTCCTTGTTCATCATACTTTTTTTTTGTTTATCAAATAAATAATCGAACGTTTTTGTCAACGTTTTGGGAAAGTGTTCTATACATTTTTTTATCATCAAATGTTTAATTATCATAGAAGTGATTCAGATATTGAAAAAAATACGCCGAAACTTTTAGCCAACGAAAGGCGATTTTTAGGCGATCGAAAGAAGTGTACCGTGCAAAGTTTTATACATTATACTGTTTTTCTTCTAAATATTTGTTTACCTACTACGCCCCTGAAAAAATTGCATATGCTACACGACTTGGAATGGCTTTTTTCTACCTCGGCTTCTATAGTCACCATAGTAAAACAGACCTTCTTCACCTTCTTATTTAAAACAGAGCTTTGCCCATGTCATCTACCTTTTTATTCCGAGATCCAAATTTACCTGATGATAACTACGCCGTGGTCCCAATCTTATTCTTTATGAGTGCAAGTTTTGCTGCCTTAGTATTTAGTTCGGTTTGGAATTTACCAGTAGAAAAACATCTACTTACAGACTACTGCTTTACTAGAATAGTAAATTATTATTTGCTTATAATATTTAATTAATTTTTAATATATTTGTCCTCAGTTGGTTATTTTGTTGGCGTACGTGATCAATTATAAATTGATGAGTGCAGCTAGCTATACATTTTTGCAGTATAAGGCTTTTTCTTAAATTTGGGTCCAGGACAGTCTGACAAGAACTATGGTTTTACCTTTATTCTATTTTTAAATTCGAATAAAAAATAATATTAAATTGGAGCAATGCCCCAAGTCGCCCTTTCCTTGAACACAGATTAAAATATAAACAATTCAATAAACCAACAAACACATATTATACAAATTTAACAATTTTTTCAAAGTATATATTTTTTTTTAATTTTAATCATTTAGCAATGAGAATCGCTGATCTAAACCATTATCACAAAATTGCTATTTAGAAATTTTATTTAATCCCTCATGAAAGTGTACGCTAAATATTTTAAGTACTTTATTTTAAAAAGCGTTAGAAAAATAAATAATTTTCTTTTACATGAAAAACTGAGATTGGAATTCTTAAAAGGAAACTTGTACTACCTAAGCAACTGATACCATTCCCCTTCTAAAGATAGGTTGGAAAAATTGAAGCTCCGATTTATTTTTTCCGACACATTTTAACTTTTTTTGGTGTTAGCGAAGGTGGAAAAATTGTGGTGTAGGTGGAAAGAGGTAGCTTTGACAGGTACGTAATATTTTACCTGATCGGGTTAGGAGATTTTTCACTTGGGTCTTGACAGCAAGGGATGAGTTCACGTTTGCTTAATGTCTGTATGTATGGGTAACCCTTTCTGTACACACTAACGTGTAATCGCCACTCATACTTTATTCAAATCTAGACTCTTCCCTAGGGGCTCTTTCAATCAAAATATCTATGGATTCTCGGACCCTCTAAACCCTTTTACCTTTTGAGAATAAAAAATTCACAGAAAAAAATCTCCCTATTACTATACTCCGCGACACATTCATCTATCTAAAACTTGATTACTTTTATGTCATCCTGATCGTTTCCTCCCTCTTCATTTATTTTGAGTCCAATCACAACCTTCTGGGCCAAGTCCGATACTGTAGTAAACCTTTCATCTATGCACAATTTTTTACCATTCCGTATTTAGGAAAAAAAACCATAGAACAAAAAAGAAATTTAAATCAAGGAGAATAAACCCTCTCAGTTTTACCTGTCATGTGTTTCCTGGGTGACTGACGCAACAGTGGAAAAGTTGTATGTTAGTGTCCATTTTAAGGGCTACTGAAATCTTACAATAATTTTTGTGAAAACAAAAGGCTTTGAAATGCACTTTTAATATTTCTATTATAGTTTTGCATTTTCGGCAACAATTATTAAGATATATACTCCTGCCATAAAGGTTCTTGCTTTTGATTGAAGTATATTCTCATCTAAAAGAGAGAAAAAATTAACTTTCCGTCCTTATTTTCAGGGAGAAAAAAAATCGAATTACGGCCTGTCTTTTGTGAAAAATATGGGAGGGAACAAAAGTCCTACTGTTTGGCGCAATCAGTTGAATACTTGCTTGGAAATTCAAAGATTCATTATTCAAATCCGTTCCGGGAAGCGTTTACTACGTACACACAGCGTATATTTAATTGGTGATCGTATCCATACGATTTTAATATGATACGGTTCTTGCACCGTATTAAACAAATACGGTCGAATAAATCGACTAACTAAATAAATCGACTAAACAAATAGATCGAGTGAGATTACGTGACAACTGAATTTGCCAAAACATGGCATCTTTTATAGTGAAGGTTCACTTTTGGTTATAAGGAAGTTTAAAACAAAAAATATATTTAATTAAATTGTTATTTCTTTGCATAATAATAAATTTACTTTACAAAATTTTAGTGTAACTGAATTTTTTGACTTTTTAGTGCAAACACAATAATTTTCTTATGCACCTATAAATGGGGGAAAATAAAAACGAGAACAATTAGAAGTTAAGAAGGAGTAAATTCCAATGTGATTTAATGTTTAACAATAAGAAGAGAAATTTCATGATGATCATCTGACTTAAGAGATCATTGGAAGAATTTTCTGTATCATTTACTATAGATGAAGCAACAAGTAATAGACTTGAACAAGTTAAAAGACGTATTAAAAGATTCTTTCTTCTGATGGTTTTTGTTGGCGGTATAATTAGAGTTTAAGGTTTTTATTCAGTGATGGTTAAGGTGTCAGGGAGTTCTGTCTACATTGATGGACGCTTCGTGTTTTAAAAGTTTTCATCTTGTGTGGTCTTCTTGGTATCAAAAAATTATTTTGACTTTAATACACAAAGATTAAGAAAAAAAACTTGACAAAAGGTAAATTTCAGTGATCTCTTCTGACACGATGGCAGGAGTCTGTATGAGGAAACTATTAAATCCCATTCCTTTCATCAACCCTTCACATTATATAGAAGATCATTCCGAACAAAAACTCCTAATAACAACTCCTTATGAATCATAATTCGCTTTTCGAGTGAATTATTTGACGCCACCTATTTACTGATCACATTCAAACGATCACATATTTCATTTTTTATAAGGCTTACCAAATGAGGACTTTGAGTCTCGGATTACTGATGCGAGACTTTCACTACCCAAGCTTTTATTGCTTTGGTTCCTATAAGAAACCCAAATGGTTTCAATAAGTATTTTAAGTGATTTGATGTAAGCATCAATCAATGATTAATAGTTCTTAAGCCTCGTCTAAGTTTGTTAAAAAGATTTTACGTAAGTGTTAGTGTCTATTATTTTAATGTACCTACATTGAATTATTCAAACTATATAATGGTTCGTACCAATCACTAAAAATATTATTTGTTAACTATAAACACTTAACTATTCCTCATATATATATATATATATATATTATATATATATATATATATATATATATATATATTATATATATATATATTATATATATATATTATAATATATATATAATATATATTTATTTATTTATATACTTTGGCATGGAATTATTTGTATAATAATATTAAATCATCTTCAATAATTTTTATCTACTTACGGCTGCAAAATTAGTCATTCCTAAACTGTTTTTAAGCTGTAAAATAACATTTTACCAACACTGTCGGCAAAATATTTAAAATAGAACGGAAAATTTGCTTAGTAATACCCTATATCCTATATTTAGTTATGGTACATTTAAATATAATGGTTAAAAAGTCGAAACACCCTAGGAGAAGAAATGAAAGAGTTGAGGTTACTATGTTGCAGGTTATTGAGTTAATTAGTTTTTCGTCTTGTAAACATGAATATTGATTATTATAATATTTTCTATTATTATTTAAAATACAATGCATTATATTTAATATACCTATAATATTATTTTACATTACTGATATACATGGCTTTTATTTAAGTTTTACTTGCTGTTCATGAATCGTAAGATTTTTATTGATTGTTTTGTCACTTATTTTATTATTTGTTGATTTATTTTGTTTAAAACAAGTCACGAATATAAAATAATACTATAATATAACACACGGCTAAAGTCAATTGACAGCCCGCCAAAATCTCAATGCTTTTAACCCTCTTTTTTTAACAGAAAAATCCCTTCTTTTAAGTAACAAAAAAATTCCCTACTCTGGCAACACTGTAAGTCAGGTTATGTTTTGAATTTTATTATTTGTTTTTCTTTGATATCGTATTTTTTTTAAATTATTTATTTACTTTTTAAGTAGGAATATTGTTGTATCTAATAAATGTATCAACTAAGTGTTGCTTTAAATTTTTCGGGAAGTATGAATTAAGTGGAGTTAAAGTTGTTAATTACGTAATGCAATGGATCATAACAGTTCTATGATAAAAGTTTGACAATTTAAATAAATTGTCAACAATAATTACTTTTTTCCAAAACAAACTGCTTGTTTGAGTCAAGTTTGTATAATTGAATGCGTATTGTTTCGTATTATAAAATAATGACACAATATGCATTTCATGACTTAAAAAAGTCAAGACTGTCATCTATTGAAAGACATGGTATTTTCCGAATAAAAATGCAATGTCTTTTTGTTGACATACCACAGACCCTGCGCTGTACTCAAATAGCAAGAAATGCTTAAAGAATACGTCATGTCCATGCGTCAAATATAGACACTCAGATCATATTACAACTCCGCAATAATTGGATGAATTGAACAGATTGGAATGAAATGAAACGGACCTCAATTGATCAATGTGCACAATGAGGGAAATAAAAGCGACGCGAGGTTACAAATATTTACAACTAGTGTTGCTTTTTTATGATTTTATTTGTGAAAAAGGTATTTTTTATACCGAGGTTGGCATGAGGTGGAAGGGGAAGGTCTGAATCAATAGAATTCTTTCCCTCACAGATTTTGGCGCGCTGTCAATTGATTTTAGCCGTGTGTCGTATTATAATGTTAAAGAATTACTAAGACTGTAAACATGGTAAACTAGTTTTGCTATAAAATTCAATAAATCTGAATAATAGAAAAAAATGAACACACTAAAATTGTTAGCATAAACAAATTACGAGACCAACTCTACCTGACATTGTGAGTGTTGCTACAACTTTAAAGCAATATGTGCAAGTAATTAACTCTAAAATCACGTTGCAAGTAATTAAAACCCCATTTCTACTTGCTTATTTATTAAGTCAGTAAATATTTTAATTTAATAATTTATTGTCACAATATAATTGTGCTAGTACACCTATGAAATGTAACAAGCAAAATGCATGCTTCAATTGGGAACTGTCCCATTATTCGACATTCGTCATCATTGATGGCCGACATAATGTCATTCCACTCTGTTTCGTTACGTCTATAACTCATTAGGGCGCCGACAGACGCCCTAATGTGTGAATTGTGGAGTATTCACCGATTAGACGAGCGGGGCTCTCTTACCGCCTTCTTGCTTGGCAAGCAAATCATATATCATTTGATACCTTATTCTTAGGATAATAATAATTAATTAATAATAATTACAAAAATAATTTATTGTCATCATAATTTTTTGCTGATAAAAACAAAACATTTTAAAGAATAATATTCTTGTTTATTTTTAAGCCGTAAGTAGAGATAAAATGGTATATGCTTCATATGAAGCAAAGGAAACATTACCAGCCTCGGCTGGAAATTTCCATAGCCCACCTTTGCCTTCGGCTCGAGGACTAATTCATGTAAATCGTCTGCAATATTCCATTTTGCGGCCTATACTAGCATAATATACTATTTTATGTTTGTTATAAATAAACAACAATATTATAATATAATAGTAATAATATTATAGGAATATATTATATTATAGCACTTTGTTACTACTATGTTACTTTTATTTAAATAATTTATATTCAGGTCGAATCAAATATGCTTTACTTTTAGAGCACTATTATTATAAATTTTTATTAAAATGTTTCCACTGCATCCAAATACAGCTATAAATATAATAAAAAGGAATAATTGTTTTAACAATTTCATAAAACAACACATTAAAAAGACAAATAATAATAAGCAGTTAACTAAATTACCAAACCATGACATAATATCTGTGATTTACAAAAACAGAATATTTGGAAAAGCTACAAGAAAATTATTGCTTTTCATTTTATTTCCTTTAATAGTAACTAAAACCTTGAATTAAGTAGCTTTTTTGTCGTAAGTATAGTCTTTTAATTTTTTTTGTTCTATCGTTAACATATTATTTATAATAGAAAAAATTAATAATTCGTGTATCAAGCTAGTTAAATAAAGTAATAGTAGCAGGAAATGGAATTTTTTTTCTAGTAAAGGAAACAAAGATTTTTTTTATTTGATAATACAATTTTTATTTGTTTTTCTTCTATTTTGTATTTTTTTTAGTTTGATAGTTTATAAACAAGATGACAGATTTTAACTAGATATAAAACGATGGTGTCGTGAAGTAACCATTAATGTGATATTAATTATTGTCCCAATCATTTTGTGTTTTTATCACCTATGATCATGAATTCTTATTTTAATGGACTATCTTTTGATTGGTTGGTGACATTAAGGTAGAATCTAATTAGCCCTAACTATTATTTTATAATATCTACTTGCATCGCTACGTGTTATTGTTTAGGTCTAATTAAATATAAATTCTTTCCCATAATATCATCCTTCAGAGAAGATAATCAATAAAATTATAAACATAAAATTTAACAAACCAATACCGAATAAAACTGTCGTAAAGAATAAATAGTTAAAAATAACGACTTTTCAATCATAAGGAACTGCTTAGTTGACATTCAGACAAATTTCGCATTTAACGTTTTCCATCTTACAACTCCCTCATGATAAAACATTTATTATTTTAACTAGATTTACTTTTACTTCATCGTCAGCATTTATCGAAAGATTAATAAAATTAGCCAATATTATTGTATAAAGTTTTTTGTAAACAATAATGTATGACGTCATCAACCCAAGTTATGACGTCAGAAAAAAAGCTTAAACCAGGAAAAGCTAAATCGATTAAGACTAGTTGTACTATATATATGTATATATGTATATATATATATATATATATATATATATATATATATATATATATATATATATATATATATATTATATATATATATATATATATATATATATATATATATATATATATATATATATATATATAATATATATATATATATATATATAATATATATATATATATATATATATATATACTGACCCCTACGATATATGTTGGGCTCAGTAGTGCTAGACGGTGGAGAGGTAATATAGAAAAGTGATCCGCACCTCTACTTTCTTAGACAGATGGGACAAAAATGGTTTCCACGGAATCACGGCGAGCAAAGCATGCCTGCAAAGCGAAAAGACCTCGAAAGTAGTCTTCTCAAAGCTGAAGGCATTCTGAATTGACAGGGACCGGTTTCAGCTAAATCGGGTCATTTTATGTGGTGTTATTGGCAAATAACTTGATTAAGACGTCATCACCGATTTCATTATTTAATTTTATAAATTAATTAAATGGAGTTCAATTGGTGATTTGTATATTCTGAGGACAAGTGAAGTGAGTTCGAAGTAGTGAGGATGAGTGTAGCGAATCTGATGTAGCAAGGAAAAGCTCCCGTACCCGATCTTTTCTAATATTTTAATTAAAATCTAAGGATTCAAATATAAATAACTAGAGAAAAAAAATAAGAACAATTTGTAAACAAAAATATAACAATAAAACAGGAGAAAAGTCATTTAGAAAAAATTAGGGTTATAAAAATGTCTTTGAAAATATCTGAGGGCGTAATGGGAGAGCTGTTAAGATAAGTACAAGTGTTTTCTTTTTTAAAAAAAAAAACATTGAATCTGTGATAGAGTGAAATAAGAAGGGAAAATTCAGTGGTCTGAGTAGCATCATTTACATGATTAGCCATTGTTTTTCATGCTTGTTTTTCATGCATCTCCTTACAGTTTAACTACAAGCAGGATAATCTCTATAGTCCACTTAGATATCCGACTCACTAATTTTAAAATGTAAAAAAATTGGATTTTTTGTCGTGTTCTTAACTCTACACTAAAAAGGGGCTCCTTGAACACAGCTTCATTTACTAAATGAGAAAACAATTTCTGCTTTTTCTGCTTCAACTCACCCTTTTTTAAGCTAGCCGTTGAGAAAGCGAGTACATTAAACCTCCTTTAGAAAAAACTAAGCCCTTTTTTACAGAGCATCGTTTGCATGTTAAGTCCTAATAGTCCTTCCATTTTACATCCTCTTGGGAAATCAAGTCATAGGACCTCATCCTACTTTAGAAACGATTTCAAGTCTTGGTCGTTTTCAAAACGACTCTCCAGCCATTTAATTTTAAAATTAATAAACATCTTGTATTTTATTTCTTTTTTCATCCCATATTACTTCAAGGGGAAATATAATTACAATGTAAATCAGAGTGTTTTGGACAACAAAAAATTTTATCTTTTTTTACGGACATTGGGTTTAATTATTTTTTTTTCTTTAATTTCGTTAGCATGTACTGTTTCCAATGTTCCAAATTTTATTAAAAATACATAACTGTATGCAAAGGTTAAAAGAATACATTTACCCGTACCTTCTTTCAAAAATTTGAAATGTTAGATCAACCGGTATTGTTGATCAAAGCAAAATAAACAGGGATATCTAAAGCGGCGGATTTAATAGGGAATTTTCCTATAAAAATTCAGCATTAGTTTTCTATTCTTTGTCAATTATTAGCTCCTTAAATTTGTTGTGTCATTATAGTTGATTTTCATTTCCATTTATTTTTGTCCTTTTACAAACAGTAATACGGTTTTACCCTAACCCCCTGACGGCCTTTTTTTATCTTATAAGTATGAGTTTCACTTTAGAACAACACATTCTTAGAAGCATTTGGGTAGGAAGAATCTATTCTATGATGGAAGCTTACAGGATCATTTACATAATTATTATTATTACTCACCAGAAGTTATTAATAAAAAAAATATATATTTTTTAAATTAAGTAGTCAACATTTATTTATAATCTTTAGTTTAAATTTTACATTATTTTTCAAAATGTGATTTGCTAATAAAATAAATAAATAACATCCCTGTACTAGCCATTCTGATTGGTCCATTATCAACTTTTAGATGATATAGAACCAGCAGAAGTTATTCCTATGCTTTGATTAATTAGGAAATTAATATCTCTTTTATTCTTTCTTTCTTTTATTTTCTTTCTCTTTTTATTTTTTCATTAGCTGGCTTTATCTGAGGCTACAGTGTCACTCCTGATCAAATTTTACTTATTCCGTTAACTTCATACAAATAATATTTAGGTTTTCATTAATAAATTAGTTTAAAAAAAAAAACTATACTTCTGCATAAAAATAATTATCAGTACTACCTGTAGTGTTTGTTTATAAAGCAGTTATAAGGTTACTAAGTTACGTTTAATAATTTTCAATTCTATAGCATTATTCCAGCACTATTCCCTTTAATCATGTTAGACACGTGTAAAAATTTTAAGTACCATTATAATCCTAGCATTAAGGTATTTATGTAAATCTCAGACAAGGGTATTTGTTGGATGTGTGATGTGAACAAATATGTTAGGGCGGGCCGATGTCAGCCGAAGATTCCCGAGGGAGATATGGGGATAAGGTGTCCCACAGGGTTTATATATATATTGTACCATCATCTCATCTCATCTATCAAGAGTAACTAGTACATTAATCATACTTTGTATAAATAGTTTTAGTTATAAAATTGTTTAAACTTTTTTTTTCGAATTTATTAATAGATAAATTAATAAATGTTTAAAGCTACTGTACATTTACTTTTCCTCATAAATACTGTATGCAACTGAAACAGAGATGTAAGCTGAATTATTCCTTTTAAGTGTTGGTTTTACACAGTTGACTGTCTGTATGAGTTTCTATTATCATTGTAGTTTTCAGTGGGTTTATGTGAGAGTTGAAACTTGTTACCAAAATAAATGTTTAGGTCTAATTGTGATTTTATGACGTCATGAAACTTCATTAATAATGGGTCAGCAAAAATATCAAAAATCCAACAAATTGCAGAAAAATTTTTTGCTCGATTTAAAATTTGGCACCCGTGTAGCAGCCATTTATAAGACCAAGAAATGTGCCAAGTTTCATCTCATAATAATTTTGAGTATAAATTGCATGTTTAAGTTTTTTATAAGTTCGTTAGAGATCGAAAAATTATTTTTATTTATTTCGTTCTAAATTTGACAGGAGTGTGAGTATCACTTTATGCAATAAACATTTTATATATAACGTTTCATTATAACTATCACTAGTGTTAAGCAGCATCTAGCGAGGTTATTACGTTGATAGGTGACCACAGAATATTAAGTAGATGTTTTTACTGTAGGAGGATGAGCGAAGCGACTCCAAAGTGTCGATAAGCGTAGCGTATCCGATTAGATGAAGAATAGTATCGAGGACCCTGATAATCCATCGAGTAAATATCTTTCTACGTGAAATAAAGAACGCTGGAATATTTTACTTTTTCAGAAAATAGATGGGAGAATACAAGAAAATGGTTAAAACCTTTTATCTATTGTGATAAAAAGTTTTGTGTCATATATTTATTTAAATGAACTGTTTTTGTACGCATATTGCGTACAATTTCAATTTAGAGACTAATTTATTACAAATACACACTACATTTTACGAAAAATTGGTCTAAATTAAATCAATAACAAATTTGAATGAGCTTGGGCTTAATATGAAGTCTTTATGAAGGTGCAAGGGGAATACAAAGCACAAAGATCCATATACATCGTTTTGTGTGGTGGATATATATTTGAAAATTTTATCATATTAACAACTGACAAATACATAAAATATATTGCCATGAAATGGAAGGCGACAGATTAGTGTTAATCCATAGCAATCTGTCATCATTGTTTTCCGTTCTAGTGTTTTCCAATGACTCATCAAATTTACCTGCACCTTACAAGGCACTGCTATTGACAAGTGGTCGATTTATTTGTTTAATTTATCTTGAATAAAATCTATATTGTTTGCTTCAGTATTCTGGGTGATGAAATATATGTGCTGTTTATTTCTAAAGACAGGATATTAAAGGTAATAAAATATTAGTTACAGCAAAATTCGCTATTAAATTGTACAAATGAAAGGATATTACTTATAGGACTACTGGATAATAACCTAAAAAACTCTAAAGTAGCTATTTGTTTCAAGAATTTTGCTAAACTTGCAAGTAATATTTATTCACACACGTCACAAATTTAATTATTATAATCCGTTTTATTACAATGAAAAAGTTTAATTAGATTTCGAAACCAATTTTAAGTAATATCCTCTTGTTTGGCACTCCTTCAATGGGGAATTTCCTTATTCAAAGAAACTAAAATAATTTTCAAAATACAAAGCTTAAGAAAGGCTATGCTAGTCTTGAAAATATGAGGATAACATACTTAAAATAATTTGTGGCCATTTTTGGTAGCGTTGTTTTAATAAATATTTTATATTTTTACTTTTCTTCGCTCATTACTGTAGGTATATAGGAAAAGTATTGTGTTCCTATACTTAGGTATAATCATACTTATCCATTTTCTGCCTAAGCTTGGGATAATCATAACATTCTGAGGTCGAGCACAGCAAGACTTAAATAATACTAACTTAGGCTTTGGATAATTACGACAATCTCGTCATTCATGACGAGCGAAGCAAGCCCGAAGTTGTGAATAAAGTACCGAGGTACCCTGTACCCGATCTTTTTTTAATTATTTGAATGGTAAGAACTTTATCTTTAACAATCGCAACACGATTATTTTGATTAATGTTGACCAATAACTTTAAATAAATTGAGTTCGCAAGCCTGACTGATTTCCAATGGAATAACACTTCACTTGTTTCTTAATTTGTTGGCTAATTCATTGCAATCTTTAACAATCCGGCTTGAATGTATTTTTTTCTTGGATTTTTCAATGGAAACGGTGCAATGGTGCAAATGTTTATGTCACTCCCTACCGAAACTGGGTTTAATAAAAATTGTCCGTTTAAGGCATGATGTGTGTATCTGTTTGAGTGTCTGTGTCACGCATAACTGCATCACTCCCGTTTTGTTTTGACAATCATGACATTTGTGACAAAAAAGCGAGTCCGAAGTTGTGGGGGAAAGTACCGATGTACCCTGTACCCTGATTATTGCTAAGTTACTCTTTTTGTTGTCTTTTAGTTTTATAGCAGCATCTTTTAGCATTCTAATGAAAATTTACCCGGCTTGCGAACCTCCGCCCCAAATTATTTGTAGAGTTTAATTCACATCTTCCTGTTATTATTTATTCATATTTACAAGAAGTTGAATTTTATTGGTCCATTAAAGTAAAGCTTTTTATCAACCGTACTAACAATTAGTTTAAATGAAAAATGTCCCATAAAAATCATAGGATGCCGTCCGGCATTGAACGTGGTTCTTGCTAAAGAAAGCAGTTATTCTAACCTCACAGCTATATGTAATAAGTAGTGCTGATGCCTATGTTCCAGTCCTTTTATATATTACTTTTAAATCATAAAGTTTAAATTAAAAATGTTTTCATATTTTATAATTATTTTCCCCGGATATTTTTGAGTATTTGGTTTTATTGACTAATATCCAGATAAGCAGAGAAAACGCCGCCCGATTTATTTTTTCTTAAATCTTTATATTTTCCATTTTTTGGATTTTGGTTACTTGGTCGCATCAACTTCGGACCAATTTCAATCAATTCAGCTTACGAAAATACATCAACTAAAAGCATCATCTGAGTAAAAAATGTGAACCCCGAAAGTAATTATTTGTTGAAAACCAGGTTGTAGAGACACCACGAATCCGTTTGTTGAGTCAGCAAAATTAAAAAAAATAATAGCTTAAACAAATAAAACCAGCCTCAATCAATGCAACCTCAAAATGCTGTATGCATTTCAGGAAAACCTAAAATGCTGTTAAAATCATATTTCGAGTAGGATTTTAGTAAAATTATAAGAACCTATTTAAATAGATAAATACATTTTTTTTTATAAAAAAATGTATGGCAATTATATTAGGTATCAGAGGGCTTAAAGGAATCGATCCATATACTGTCCTTTTTACTTCCGTCATCTTAATCTAAACAACCTCATAATCATTATATTTTGGTAAAGATTTGCTGAAATTCTTTTAAAATTGAAAATTTGACGTAAATGTCATATTTAACGTCGAATCACTAAATTTGTAAAACGATTTATTAAATTTCATTTCGATATCTGTTGATATTGACATTTGATTCCATGAACTTTGATGGGCTTAAACGTTCAAGGTTTTTACTTTTTTTCAAATAACGACACATCGTCAATTAGCGCAAAGCATAAAAAAAGTAGTGGTGAAAATTCGATGGTTATTTAACTTTTGATTTTTAAGTCAGTGGCGAAAATGTTTTTTTTTTTTTTGGTGAGAAACTTAAAATAATATGAAAAAAATTTGTAAAAATGAAGATATCAAATTATCAAGCTACAGTATTATTCATATGATATAATGGTAATATATATAGCTGATATTATTATAAAAAATTAAAATTAATAAATTCTGGTGCGATGGTCCGCATGTCGGGCAAATTTCCTTTGAAAATCTTGTTTGCCGTGCCTAAAAATTAATTGTTGCTTAAGGTTCCGGTTAATTTTTTAGTGATAACAAATTATATGATTCTCTCTGGACTAATATATTCTTAACACCAAATTGGGAGGAGGCTGAAGAATGACCATTTTCAGCCTCGTGGTTGGAAAATTTTGACTAAGAACGTAGGTTCTCGGCTTAATCAATTACTTTTACAGGTGTTTTGTCCAATTTCAATAACTATATGTCGTTAGAGTTTTAATATTCACTTAAAATAAATGAATTCATGAATAAAACAAAATATGTAATACATTTATAAGTCCTCGTTTCGAATATCATTATCCGCCATGTTAAGTTTTTTAAATACATTTTCATAACCATTATTTTTACTTAAACTTTATATCGTTAATTAAAAAGGAGGGAATTCAAGTTATAAAAAAATTATAATTGTTACACGAAAATTGGTTTAAAAAAGTTAATAAATTGGGCAGGATAAAAAAAGTTTTAAGAATAGTTAAAGAAGGAATTATCCAAACAGCAGTTTTTAAAAGGGTCAGGACTTTATAGGCAGTAAGGGCAGATAGGTCTTAACTTGTTGGGAGTCTTAAAATTTGGTAGGAAGGGAAGGTAGTACTTTATGAAGCGCATACTTCAAGGAGATATTTTTGTTTTACTTTTTTTAGGAGAGTCTTTAGGTATTAAAAAAATATAGCAAGGGTGCTTTTGCAATTCCCCTATCTCTAGTTATGATAAAAAAAAGTTTAAGAGAGCATGTGACGCCTAATCCGCTGTTATTGAGGGGGATTCACTCCTTTTTTTTCTAGGAGTCTTAAAATTGGAAAGAATAAGTGTTTGGAGGGGGAGTAAGGAAACTAAAACCCTCCCTTAATGACCCAACAATGCGGCACATCCATGAAGACATTTTAGAGTTAGAGGGGGGGGGGGGGAGAAAAATTGCTTCTTGTTGGAGTGCTTTATTTATCTTTGGTTAGACTCTTTATATCCATTAACTTTTGTATCTATACAAATTCAACTATAACGATGCTTACAATTTTTAAAGAACATTTGTCGATTTATCATAATTTATCATTTTTAGCATGAAATTAAGTATGTATAAAATTAATGATAACATGTGTGTTAAGTGAGAACAAATTTTATATAGGTTTAATTTTAAATTATTACGATTTTTATTAAATATTAATTAATCATATTTATTAATAATTTGCTACTGGTCTGTAAACTAATACAGCAAGAATAAGTTATTGTTCAAGAGCTAGACCTAAAAATGTGACTCATTTTGTACTACTTCAAACCAAATTTTTCTGAAAATATACCTTAAATTATGAAGGAAAAGCATAGTCTGCCTATCCAGAGTGGAGCCCTTCATATGAATGCGCTCGCTCAAAATATTAAAAAATCACACTAATTCCAGTTTTCTTGCAATAAGTGGTTCCCTGTAGGTCATGTGCAAAGCATGAAGATAACATTTTTTAAAGCTAATGCAATTTCCAATTATACAAGTGTTATTTAGTCAAAATCGGATAAAAAAATAAATAAAATAAAAACTATTTTTATTTGCCAATAAGTATACAAAAATATACAATAGCTTGAGGTCATATATAGTTTAATAAAATACATCAAATAATTAGAATACACTTAACAATGCATGACATAATTATTTATTTAATTAAAACTCTGATAAATTATAAATGGGTTTTTGATGAGCAATTTTTTGCATTTTGATTTAAAACATTTATTTCAGCAATGTCTTTTATATTTGTGGGTAATGAGTTGTACAATACTACCCTGAGTAATCTGAACTAAATTTATTTTGAAGTTTTATGTTGGTTTATTCTTAATAATTTTTATTTCTGGTATTATAGTGGTGCTTGTCTCCATTTTTTGTATAATTGCCAAAATTTTGCTTTACTTGAACTAGCTGGTTTAGTATATATATGGCTGGTATTGTTAAAACTTTAAATTTCCTGAATAATGTCTTGCAGGATTTTCTAGGTGGTATATTGCCTATGCATCTAAAGTATTTTCTTTTGAATGATTAAAGATTACGCGCACAAGGAGCATTGCCCCAGAGCTCAACACCATACAACTTTGACTTGACAAGTCCATTATAAAGTTACCTATAAAGATACTACTATAAGATTATAAAGATACCTACTATTAAAGTTATGACATTTGTTAAATGGCCAAAAAATGAACAAAAAACCAATATTTTTTCAAAGAAATTCTCTGACATGGCATAAGTTAACTATTTTTTAGGTGTTTTCGGAAGAGCCATAACTTTGGTTGTAGTAAACCGTTTTTGATGATTAAACTCTCGTTTTATAGAACATTTTATCAGCTTGAAAAAAACGTTCCCTTCATGTTTTGCACCCGAACCACAGTGAACCACTTTTTTCAAGAAAACTGAATTTTATAAAATTTTGAGCATGCGCAATTATATGAAGGGCCCCACTCTGGACAGGCAGACCATGTTTTTTCTTCAAAAGGTATATTTTCAAAAAAATTTGGTTTGAAGTAGTACAAAATGAGTAACATTTTTTCAGGTCCGGTTCTTGGTCTATTAATCATTACTACAAAAGCTATAACTTTTAAAAACTTATCTTGAATGAAAGGGTGTGAGAATGAGAGGCTTTCGGACTTTCATGAAAAAAAAAAAAATACTTTTAAGCATTTTTTTCTTCGGCTAGCTTCGAAATCGAACTCCTGTAAAAAATGCAATATTTATGCAACTGCTTAAATCATAATTTTCAATTACATGAATAATCTATAGGTAAATAATATTATTCCTTTTGCAATTGAATTTAAATACAACCATGATTCAAATAACTTTTTTGATAAATTATTCTCTTTGCTTTAACTTCAAGCTTGAAATATTGTTATTAAACTTATCTATCTGGACCTAGATGGCAAGTGTACCTGAAATTATGAGCGGAGTCAATTTCTGGACATAATTATTTATTCTTATTCGTTTAATTGGATTTGTTTTGTATTAGAAGAACTCAAAAATATGGTTTAAGTTAACTGTTTTATAAAATTAAAATTATCCTGGTTTCGGATTTTTATGCAAACACAATACTTTTTCTATATACCTACGATTTAAATGAGGAAAAGTAAAAATATATAATTCACATAAAACTTTGCTCCAAATCGGTTACCTTGAGAACTGTTTACAAGAAACATTAGGGACAAAGTGTGCCTTGAAGATAAATTTTCATCTCTTTCTTTGCCTCAATATAGTCTGTGCTATCTAAAAACAAGGGGAAAGATTATAATATAAGATTTTCGAAATGGTTTCTACGTGTCCAATAACAAACTAGTGATGGAAAAAAGACAAAAAGAGATATTTTAAAGGATTATCTGTATTCACCCTTAGTAGAGGAATATGAGGGTGGCCAGTGTTGTTATTATTAGGAAGGGCTAGAACTACAGGATGTTTTGCTAAGGGTTTTATAGATATATTTGCTAAAGGCAACATTTTCTTGTATGCAAAGTCTGGGTTTAGCCGTTAGTTACACCCTTGGGACTTCTTTTTGCTCTCCTTGGACCCTAGACTCTGATAAAGTTTCAAGCTCAGCTTTCTTTCCTAAACATATTTTATATTAAGAACATTGGTTAAAGATGAGGAGAGTCCGAAGGAAATAAAGGAGCCAACCTCTAATAGCGAGTTCCCTCTTTTCTCTGAATCGAACCAAACCTGCATACTAAACAATTTGAGTTTTCCTGAGTATTTTAGCTTTGCTGACATGCACTAAAGATATCCCCCCTTTGTTGCCAATATGACCTCTTGTTTATATTACAGAAAATCTGGTGACACGTGTGATATTAGTATCAGTTTTCTTTTTCTTCATCGTGTGCTTTCCCGACATTCTTACATAATACTATTTAGGTTTTTTGTTGTGATGTTTGTCAAGAATACTCTGTAAATCATTCTGAAGAGTATTTGGGATAAATATTTTATTCAGCATGTCAACTTTGCTATTAAACACTGACAATACTCTGTTATCCGGGAGTTAATGGTTTTTTTAAAAGTGATACCAAGGAGTATACAGGGTGGTACATTTCAAATACATCACCCTTATTACTCAGCTATAGCGATAAAATTTCTATCTACCACCTCTTGTCTCGCATGTATATATAGAATTCTGATAAACCAAATGTGTTTTTCTACTATATCTTTAAAAAGTTAAATAGGAGCATACCATTGTATGGATCATTCCTGAAACTGTGTCCTATCTTGAACAATTTGATACTGATAACGCTGAATTCCGGTAATTTTTCCCAGACCTATATTTTCCCATACAATGTATTAAAAGTGATGCATTCTAGTTTACTAGTAAGCTTATTTTAAATTTTAAATGGGTAATAGTACTTATTTGCCTCCGTAGCCGTGGTCTTATAGTACTGGACTTCGGCACCGGAGGTCCGGGGTTCACAGCCCGGGCTATGCTCTCAGTTTTGATGCATTGAATTTTATGTAAAAAGATTTCACCAACTTTAGCTTTACTACCCACCTTTACTAGCTTTACCCACCCGAGGTTGTTCCCACAGGGCGAATACCCTGAAGGGCCGAAAGGCCCTAAAACGGGCATTATTATATATATAATAGTACTTATGTATGTCAAACGATTGCTCGGGAAAATATTACCGGAATTTATTGATATAGGTATCAAACTGTTTGGGATATGACACAGTTTCTGAAATAATCAATATGATGGTATGCTCAAATTTAACTTTTTAAAGTTACCGTAGAAAATCACATTTTGGTAATCAGATTACCATACATTCCAGACAATTACCAATCAAATAGTTGGGTATTTTAACTTCTAGTGGCCAACTTTATCTTCGATAGCTCGAAGTCAGTTTATCAGGGTGATGTTTTTGAAATGTAGCACCCAGTATACAAACCTATAGTAGTATATATTCTTTGAGTATACATACTCATTGGTGATACGATTAAACTCCCTTATACAATAGTAAACACAAATAGAAGTCTAAGCAGATAGGAATTAGGAGTCTTTATTAAGTTCTTTTCTTAGAGAACTTCAGAGTTATTCATTCAACTACTATTTAATCATATTATAATTATAGCAGGAATAACCACTCTATAATATCTTGAATAGTCCTAAAAAGTGAGAATTGTATATTTTTTCTGGAATAAGACAATCTAGAAGCAGCTGCAAATAGCTCTGTAAAAAATCTAAGAGGTCTTTCGAAACAATTTTAATACTGACCTTTTTAAAAAGGGAACGTTAGATTTTGCAAACGAATTATTTAAACATTTTTTTAAGTTTTCTATGACAAGATTAATTTTTATTTCCTACATGACACACTCATTAGAAGGCAGTTAGTTTTTTCGAGGATAGTTGTTAAGGTTGTTATCAACAGGTTTAGAGTACTAATTTCTTATTCTTAAGATTGAATATTACTTATTCATGAATACTTTTACAATCCTTATTAGCTCATTTAACTGAGTAACACGCCCTTTCTTTTTAAATGAAATAAATCACATAATAATTTACAAGGCCATCATAAATTTCAAGGTCTATAATTTAAGTTTTCATATCCCTTTACAGGCTTCACACCCTACACTGCTGAAAAATACTACTTTAACACACCTTGAACTTTCTACACCTGCATGTATTGCCCTCACCTTTGCAACATTGTTAAAATTGCCCTTTACAATCTTCCTTTTATAAAACTAAGGGTATAATAATCAAATATAATTACCTGTTTATAGCTAGGAGAACAAGTAATTTTCACACAGTTATATTATAGGAAATAACCACAACCCTAATACCAACCTAACGAGATTAACCAACTTCCATGAAAAAATCACTTAGAAATTAAACTTAGAAACGAACTAGTTTTTTTGATATTTAAAATTAAGTAAGGTTATTCCAGTTATTTTCTTTAAACAAAATAACGAAAAGTATTTTCTTGTTTGTAAGTGTTTGTAGATAAGAGATCAAAATAAGTTTTTAAATGGGGGGATACATTTATAAAAAGGGCTTTTGGAGAAAGAAAATTGTTGCTTTTTTGTCCCTTTAGGTGTTTTGAGATCTCTTATCTTTTTTCCACTATTTTATATTTAAAGCTTACTGTAAGAAATGATAATTAAAGTTGAGTTATTTTCTAAGGCACGTTTTAGGTGTCAGGATAATGATACTTAAGTCACTGTAGTTTCTTACTTAAAATACATTCAAGAGCATTTCAATTTTTATTTTAATCATTTATACCGTCGGTACATAGAAAACGTTTGCACTAGAAATCCGAATACGACATTTTACCTGAATCGTACGTTTTAGGTGTTTTAAGACCTCTTAAGTAATTTTCACAAAGTTGTATGTCTACATGTGTGTCTGCTATCATAGTAGCTCCCAAGGTGTTTACACTAGAGAGTTAAAGTAGAGTAGAGAGTTGAAAGTTGTTCTATAGGGAAAGTATTTTTTTATTTCGTCATTAATCAGCAATAATTACAGCAAAAATTTCAAAACTTTTTCAAAAATTTGAGGAGGCTAAAGCGGAATGTTTCTCTCACCGTCCTTCTCCGATTTCATTCTTCCGAAAGACCTAATAAGCGTAATTTTATTATGGAAATTCGCTAAAAAAAGTTGTTTTAACATACTACGGTTAGTGTTAAAAAAACACTTGTCATAAAAATGTTATCATATATTTGTTTTTAATGTTATATTTATTTAGACATTTATTTAAGTAATAATTAATAAAAGAGTAATGAATAATGGTTCCACAAGGTTTAGTACTATGATTTTTGTTGGATAATAAAAAAAGAAGCAGCATCAAGCGTGGTCAATGTCTGGATGGGTGACCGCTGGGAATGAAACAAATATATTTACTATTTAAGGACGAGTGAAGCGAGTCTGAAGGCGTGTTGAAGTATAAATTTGGTAATGTTTATATTCTGAGGACAAGCATAGCGAGTCCAAAGTTGGGAGGATGAGCGTAGCGAATCCAATGTGATGAAAGTTCCGAGGTACCTCGGCCCCGATTTTTTTTCTCAATATTATTAGTAATAATATGACTATGCTATAAAAAATAAATTTATGGATAATTGGGCTAATATGTAAATTTAATTACCCAATAAATAAAAGAAAATTGTCCTAGGTGTGTAAAAAATACGAATAAAATTGCATTATTAGTAGGAAGCTAAACATATTAAGGGATTGATAAAAGTTCGTCAAATTTAAATGCCATTAAATGCTGCATTTACAAAAAAAAACTTATTTAAAAATATTAATTAAGTAGAATTAAGTAATATCTATATTGGGACGTATTATAAATATAATTATAGTCTTAAAGGTACTGTTATATTTCTGTTGAAAAAAAAAGTTATAATGTCACGTTTTTTCAAGAACACAATAAGCGGAAGACTAAGAGAATTTTTCTTAAGCATGCTAACTAATGTAGTATGTGGTTTGTAGTATATGGTATGTATGAGTTATGTAGTATGGTAAATAATCTAACTGTTTAAAACCATTATATGATATAGTTGGCGTAAAGGTAAAAGCAATCATATAGACGTAGGGCACCCAATTGATTATAAAACATGTACGACGTCATTGGTCATAGTCTTTATCATTGGTCTTCTACATTGTTTTACTTTAATATTTTGGTTGTAATCCAGATATTTTTTTTATCTCTTGTTCATCCCCAGACTTGTTCCGAATCAAACAGTAACAAAAAAATTGGGTAGGGAGTACCTCGGAAGTTTTCCTCAACATATCGGATTGGCTATGCTCGTCATCACTACTTCGGACTAGCGAAGGGAGTCTGTAGTATACAAATCATAAAATTAAACTAATACTGATAATGAGATGAATGCGTGTCAAATCTCAAACCAATCGACAAATTTTATCCTGTCTTATGATTTTTTTCTGTCATTATTGCGGATTAATGATGTCATAAAAATATTTGCCAAATTGCATATCTAGACCTAAAGATTGATTTTCATACCAAGTTTCAACTCACTAGGAAATACGATGATAACAGACACACACACACACAGATGGATTACAATGTGAAACCACTCAGGCGGTCTTAACAACACTTGAAACAGAAAATTCAGGTGGGATCCGGGCGTCGGATTTTTTCGCAACCACAATAGTTTTCTTAAAATCCTTCGGTATAAAAGAGGAAAAGTAAAATAATACTGGGGTTAGAACTACGGACCTCTATGCTAAAGTATTATTCAAAAACATACATTAAAGCAAACATAAATTTACTATTTGTGAAAGGGCAAAATTAGAAAATTCGCCAGAAACAGTTGTATTGCAGTATACTTTTGGTGTTAGAAACAGCTGTCACAAGAATGCCATATATTTGTTTTTAATTTTATATTTATTTTGGACATTTATTTAAATAATAATTAATACAAGAGTAATGAATAATGGTTCCACAAGGTTTAGTATTACAGAAAATTAGATTATAAGAACAGGAATAAGGAAAAACAAGAAAATTTTCATATCCTTGAGACTTTTTTTATAATGATATTCTCTATAATTTTAAGTAAAAAATCCGTAGAAGGGGAGAGAGGCTTTAAGGCAGCGAAATTAACTTAGCTTCTGTAGTTGAATTTACAGCAAATTTTTAAGGGAAAATCCCTTCTTTACAATATGGGGGAAGGAAATAGAAAAAATGTTAATAATCTGAAGCATGCGCGTAAAGCAAGGCAGGTGTCGCCATTTATAATTTTTCTCCTTTTTTTCTTATTTTTTATCCTAATTTTCATTTTTTCTTCGTAAACCATTAAAAAAGTGTTTTACCCCTGGTTTTTCTCCTGGAGGAAAATCTTGCAAGATCTTGTTGGCTAATACTGTATCCCTTCTCGGTACACCTGGCTCACAAATTGCTTTTGGCCCTTAAAGGGAGGTTTTTCTTATTATAACACCGTTTTTACATCAAGTTGGGTTTAGAAGTTTGTTATGGTACGTTAAGGAGATGAAGAGCTGGCATCAAATTACTTTCCCCGCATATTTTAAAGGAAAACAGTAAATACGTGTGAACATATACTATTACTACTTTGTGTTGAATTTTCAAATTGCTTTACCTTTTTAAGTTTTTAACGGTTTATAAATATCTTGGGAAAAAAATAAGAGTGTAAAATTTTTAAAAATTCAGGCCCCGTAGCCAAAAGGGGGGCATCGCATCCCCTCCTGAAAAAAAATGTCGCCCCTTCTGAAGTAGTTTTCTCTGAAAGTCTTTTCTCTACAAGTTTTTGCTGGCTTCGGGCCTGGTTTAAAAGGAATATATTGAACAATCTGAAAACCACTAATATAGTCTACCATTTTAATTAGACTGTTTACATAATTGACACTGCCATCTAGGTAGATTCTTAAATAATTTCTCTGCGAAGGATTCGTTTCAATTTACTAAATATCATTCACACTGAGAATACATATTTCCTATCTTTTTTCAGGTTGGTTTTTTAATTTTCAATTAAAAGAGGATTAAGTCTTCGTTTAACACATTCAGGTACAACTTTTATTTAAAATTTATTTTTTTTCCTTTAAACCTAATACTTCTAATTTAGGTTGATTGATTCATGCTTAATGCATACAAAAAATAGGCGTTCATTTCTATGACTGACAATTAACATCCAAACTCATCATTATATTTAGTTTCTTCACAAAAAATAGACTGTGACAAATACGAAATTTCTATTTAATTGACTTTGAAAATTAAATATGAATCCGAACCACCAACCTACTTAAATTTTCATCGTGAAATTAAGTCACATAATTTTTAGTTTGTAAATCATTATGCAAAACCATATCTATTCTTTTGTTTAAATTTCGTGTCAAACAAATAAAAGAAATAATAAAATATATTATAATTGCTTGGTATATTTTTTCTATATTTTTTTTTACTTTTTTTATTGTAACGTTTTATTCCTTTTGATGTTTGCCGACAATTTTTATAAGAATGGATAGTGAGATCCGCCCACAACTAATACTATAATTTTCTCACAGTTTTCAAATCACAAATATATAATAATCATTTTAAACTATCATTTCGATAACTTCGAAGATTTATACGAATAGTCTTGGTATTGTGAACATCAATGGAAATCTTGCTTTTATAAACTTATAGTGTTGTGTTATATTATGCACTTGGTGTTGCAAAAAAAAATACTATTTGCATTTTTGTTTTATTGTAGAAACCAAGCACAATTTTATTATTTAAAAATCTTAATATGACCAAAAATCTTGAACGACTGTTTGATAAATAAAATACGCAAGAATATAATCAAAATACTTTAGGGCTAAAATTTGTCAAGGAACATTTTTTTACCACGTTACCAAAATCCAAAATAGTATTATCAGGGTTTATTTCAAGGAGATCCGGGGAGATCCCTAACTATTTCCTTGTTAATAGTTTTAAATAATAATGATACATGTGAAACAACAGCTTAATAAAAAATAACCGGAATATTCAATGCGTTTCCCACAATAGGCAATATGACGGTATCCTATAACCTAACAGTTCGAAGTTACCAAAAGTAGTTACAGAATTACCATATTCAAGTAATAGTTACCACAAAAATGGTATAGTTGAACTTGCAAGAGACAACAATTTACAGGGGAACAGACCATTTTGGAATGAATTAGGACAATGTTTTCTCTTTTTTTAAGGTTTTTATATTGGTGCATCTTAAATGTTTCTCCCTGTATATACCCATGAATGGTACCTCCATTTTATCATTGAAAATTATTATTGTTACTTATGTGTAATTTTAAATATTTATAAAACATACTTTGTACTTTGTTAATTTAATATTAATTTGGATAAAGTTTTACTTTAAAATATTGCACTTCCCCGACCAACAATTTTTGCCACTGTATACACCACCTTGATTTTGTAAACCCCCTCCCTCCGGTGAATAAACTCTAAAAGAAACCTCTGGGTATTTTGAGAACTGTCCTACAACAAGGACCTGTTGCAACCCTTTTCCTTCTGACAAGGGTCTGTAATAAAAAAATTAATTAAAATCTTGACCGAGTCAAAAGGTCCTAAGAAATAATTAAATATAAAATAGTTTGTGTGCAAAAGAATACAATATACTTATACAATGTAAGATTAAAAGAATAATTGACGGTTTTAAAATGAAACCTTGATATTGTGATATTTTATTTACCTCACAACTTGCCTATAAGATAGTGGTTCCCAAACGGGGGTCTAAGTGGGGATTTCAAGTGGTTCGCGGGACATTTTTAAGAGCTTAAAGGACTTGAGGAGATTAGATGACCCTGTATGTCTAGCATGGTGAAATTTAGAAGGCTCAATTAAGCCTATTATGTTGTACCCAAATTAAAATATAATGGTCCCTGGGTGTGAAGGTAGTCTCTGACAATATTTGGTCGATTCAAGATCACTTTAGGCGGGAATAAAGTTCACTGATAAAGGAATTAGTGGGAAAACTTAAGTTAGATAAACAGTTGTATTCAGTTAAAAGAGCGAAAAAATTATCAGGAATATTTGAATAGCACCCTGGTCTGCGAGCATCCTTGGGTTCAAAACCCCTGCTGTGCTACATATTAGTAAGAAGTTCAACTAAAAACGTCCTTGAGAGGTTACATTATTGGGCCATCCTAAGATGAATCAACATTTTTTTATGAATCAAACACACGTTTTATTAGCTCTAAAATCTTATTCTCGACTATCATTTTTATATTAATATATTTTCGTCTCTTTGCGTTAAAGTAGTTGAATCAAGATTCAAATATTTAAAATTTGATTGATTAGTTATGTTGTAAATCAAGGAGTTAATATTTCTTCAGTCATCTCTTGTAAAGAAGCTTAACATAATATTAGAGGACCACTGGTATATCCCTGGGGTGGTCCGTCACAAATAAAATCAAGACAAATAACACAATGAATTATAATATAGTTTAAAATATCAAATAAAAAAATCTAGTTAGTTATTAAATCCTAAACTGAAACCTTTCCTGATAGGATTATAAAGGTTAAATATTTTTACACCATCTTCCTATATAGTTTATATTTTTATGAAGTTCGAAAATTCTTTAACACATTTATCAGGTTCTAACAAGATTATAAGCATTTTATGACACCACAGAAAAGTGTTTCTTTTTAAAATAAATCCTTGTTTAAGATTTTCAATGCCCTGTCACATAAACTATTTTTTGGAACAGTAATAAAGTATAACATGGCGTGACCATTTTTTTAAGAAAAATCTTAAATATTATTGACTTTTCAGACAAACTGGAGCAGCCTTTCATATTTTTTTGAACAATAAATTAAATCAAAAATTTAACTCTGATTATAAGTATGGTATCTAAATAAGGCATAAAAGTATAATGGAAGTTCAGCGTGATATAATTAGTACTTTTTAGGTGATATTTTATGATAAGCCAAACTTGACTTAAAAACAATTTATTTTATAGAAACTTTTTCTATAATTTTATGTATTTGGTTTTTTTAAAAAAATACGTTTTTAAATATTTAAATATTTTTAGAAAGTCTTATTTTTAAATATAAATCATAATTCGTATTTCACTACTTTTAAATATTAATCATAATTCGTATTTCATTATTTTTAAATATTAATCGTAATTTGTATTTCATTATTTTAAAATATAATCGTATTGTATTTCATATTTTAAATATTAATCGTATTTATTCATTTTTTTAAATATTAATCGTAATTGGTATTTCATTATTTTTAAATACTAATCAAAATTCGTATTTCATTATTTTCAAATATTAATCATAATTTGTATTTCATTATTTTTAAATATTAATCATAATCCGTATTTCTTTATTTTTCAATATTAATCATAATTAGTATTTCATTATTTTTAAATATTAATTGTTATTGGTATTTTATTATTTCTAGTTATTAATCGTAATTCGTTTCCTGAACTAAAAAATCATGTATTCCTACTTTTACAAAAAAATTGTCTATCCAAAACGTAATAATTTATTTCTTTATTAAACTACCCCTCTTCCTCACAATAATAGACCAACTCTATCCCTACCCTGACCAACAAAGTTTTGAGAGCAAACGAAATATATAAATATTTCATTTTGCATTCTTTTTTTTATAGCGAAATGACTTACGGAAAAACTCTGTAAAATATTGTCTTTCGGTGAATAAAAATCCTACCGGTAATCCTATATTTTAAAAAATATTTTAAAGGATGCTTTACTTTTTTGGCGCAGATGAAAATAAAAATGGATTTTCTTTTTGTTTTATTGGTATTATATTATTTTGCTTTTACATAAATCAATATAATATACACAAGTTTTTTTTCTGGATTGTATATTTTTTTAAAGCTATAAATAATTTTAGATGCCCACCTGCTCTTCATCGTGTAGCGCTCCTTAGTGTATATTTTATAAGGAATAAATTCACCCAAGCCTAATCCTTCAATGAAGTTTTTTGTTTTGCGGATTTAGAGAATATAAAATCCGTGCATATATTTTTAATAGATTTCAGTCTTGTGGATTTATTTATTTATTCTGAAAAGAAAGAGTCGTAAAATTGTTTTGTTTTTATCAGAAAATGATTGCAAAAGCTTTAAGATTGTTTTGAATTTTTTTTTTTCATGAGTACTACATAAAAAAAATTAAATGTCATTCCTCAATATAATTCTATTCTATTTAATAATAATCCATAATAATTCCAAAATTATATTAATACCATTTAATAAACTAATAATAGTGTTCCCAAATTTGATGTTTGAATGCAATAATATTCAAAATCCATACAAGTGCGCTTTCAAAATTACCTTCATTGTTTTTTAATGACAAATATTTCTAAGCCTTAAGCATGGATGAATATTTTTTTCCTATGTATAAGTATATTTTTTTCTATGTATCTATATTTCTTTTCCATGTATATCTATATTTCTTTTCTATATATATGTATATTTCATCTTCATGATCAAACAAGCTATGCAAACGTAGATGAGATTTTGCCAAAAAACACAAAAACTAGGAACTAAATTTTTAAACCGAAAAGGGGTCGATAACATGGCCCCTCATAATAGCTATTTCATAATTATTTCTCCCAATGAAATGATTATCCGTTCCCAATGAAAAACGGACCAAGCCGTTTTTTGCACTGATAGCTGCCTTTTGTGAATTTACAAAAAATTATTCGTAGATAGATGAATATACTATAAACCAAATAACAGAGTGTTATATATATATATATATATATATATATATATATATATATATATATATATATATATATATATATATATATATATTTTAATATTATATTATATAGGTAGATAAAAAAACTAAAACTAGACTAGAATAGTTAAGCTAGGCTAATTCATTGAGCTAAACATTAGGTGATAGTGTCAGAAAAGGTTTAATGGATAACGAGTTAGAGCTTGTTAGTTGTTTTCTCTTGGTTTTCAAACGTTAAATTGATATTTTTTGCTGTATTTGAAGTCATTATAGAGGTAGAGTTAGAGGAAGGATATATGTGATAGTTTACCTCGTTAAAATAACATTTTTTCATCTGTTTGGAAGAATTGAACATCCGTTTTATATTACAAACCCTTAAAAAAGTATAATAAAAAGGTATGTCTACCTTGTTAGTCTGAAATACATTGAAAAAATTCTTCTGATGCGGAAAATAAAATTAAAGAAAATACTATGAACAAGTTGTAACACGGTTTTAATCCACGCCCATATCCCTTCTTATCTAGGACGCCATTTTAATAGTTTTTTAACAAAAAACTTTGTCTGGATGAAAAAATTGATAAGGATTTATCGGCTAAGCTTTAATATGACAATGTTCATTTAGAATGATGTACAAATGTAATCTGCAAAGTATATTTAATGTACTGATTAAAATAAAAACAAGCATATAGGAGAAAGAATGCAACTAATATTGGCAATTGTTAAAGAATTTATACAAAATAAACTGAAACATGACATAATAAATTTAAAAATACATTTTAAAAAAGTAATTTTTTAGTAGGGTGTGGGGTACTTTAAAGCTTTTCCACACCATATTGGACTCAGGATATGGAAATAACCCAATTTAATTAGGTAAAACTTTTCATAAAATGTAACTATTCAATCCTACTAACTTCTATTCCATTATTTTATTCAAGCTAAATCCTTAAATAAAAATTTAATATTAAAATTTTCTTTCCCACGCCAAGGAGTATCACCACTGGGTGATCCCTCCTACTAATCCTGCCAAGTCACTTTAACCCGTATGGGGAAATTATAGGATAATATTTGCGCATTTCCGTTAAAAAATATAGAAAACTTGAGTAACAATTAGCGCTCTATAAATAAGTAAATGCTCAAGTTATAAAGTATACACCAGAAACGAATGCAAGAAATGGTTTGTTAAGCATAGAAAGACGCATTCCAAAAAAAAACACCCGGCACGCAGACAACAGCGCCAAAAACGTGGTTGGGGACCCTCGAAACAAAATTTATCCATGGTCCGAAATTCGACTCCCACCATAACGCCTATCCCATGTTCAAATTTTTTCCAATAGAATAAAAATAAATTTAAAAAAAAACGTATGATTTTATTAAAACAAATTAACTAATGCTGCTAATGGAATGAAACTAAGCTCATTTGTTGGGCACATTTAGGCCTATATGTATGCCAAATTTAAAATGCTTTCGATAATTTAAACGATCGAACCATTTGTTTACCCTGGTTTTTAATTTAACCTGATTAGTTAAAAAGGAATTGTATCCTTTTTAGGCCCGTCGCCAGCCAAAACTCGTAAGGAAAGGCGAAACCAATCCCTGAGAGAGGGCAAAATTCAAACATCTACAAGGGAATTACACTAAAATCTACTTCGTCAGAGGGGGCGTAATTTTTTCTAGGGGGTGATACCCACCTGGCTTCTACCTGGCTAAGAACGGGATAATGAAAATGTTTTATTGTACAACATGCAATAATTCATTTTTTATTATCCCGTTCTTGGACTATCAATATTAAAAATAAAAATTAAAAAATAATTTTTACGTGTTTATAAATTATTTACATTTTTCAAAACTTCTAATGATCAGAAAATAGACTAATGATCAGTTGAGAAATACGTCACTTATTCAATCATGCTAATCAATTTATAAAGTTTATATTATTTCAATTAGACAACCATCCAGGCTTTCAGCAAATCTTCAAATAAAAATGATCTTATTTTGCTTTGTAATTAGGGATTTTGTTTAGTAAAAGGAATATGTCTCAAATATGTTTCTGAAAATATTATTTTTAAAATAAAGGGTCAACGTTCCGCAGCATCATTTCAAAAGGTTGTAAATCAAAGTCTAAAAACAGTTAAACAAAACTAAAAGAAAGAACCAGAGACAAAACCTAAAATAAGATGTCCTTTATTATTATAGCTTCTTAAAGCTAAAGTAAGAAAGGACAAAACTATAATCCTCTCGGCTAATATCACAAGAGAGTTTGACTCTTTGATACCAAAACTTAACCAGTCAAGCAAAAATCAAGTAGTAAAGTTGTGGACTTAACAGGGATAAGCCTACCCCAGTAATAAAGGCCTAATCTGAAGAATGTATAGATCCTTACTTTGTCCTTTCCCAATTTCTTTTACAAAGGAACTTAAGAGGATTTCTAAGGAGGTGTAATAACCCGGAAGAAGTATATTGTCTAAGTATTTTGTGATGAAATCAGCCTTTTTAGCAGATTTCTGTTAAAATAAAGACCACGAGTTTAAGTTTTTTCATATTAAGCTGTTAAAATCTATTTTTTAGCGAATTTCTTAAGAAAAAATCAGCTTATTATGAGGTTAGGGTCATGCAGGAAACATTTTTGAAAGGAGGGGGGACTCACGGATCAAGAATATATATTCTTGATCTCTCGCACAATTGTATTGGTGTCAATTATATATATATATATATATATATATATATATATATATATATATATATATAATATATATATATATATATATATATATATATATATATATATATATATATATATTATATATATATATATTATATATATATGTTACAGTCATAGTGATAAACTGGATATCATGCATAATATCTAGTCACTATGCGTAATTGAATTAAACTCATTAACATCCCAAACTTTTGATAGCATCAAAATATAAAACTCCGTTATGATTACCAAATATAGCAAAAATTACATCACAATTATACACATGTTAGGTATAATCAAATTTGTAACAATAAAATAGTAGAATATTTGTGACAATGTTTTGCTACTTTTTATGACAGCGTAACAGATAAAGCGTATACAGTATGGAAGATAGTCTAGTTGCGTCACGAGAAGGATTAAGGCAAAAAGGTATGGTCGGGTTCCGTCACAGCCATGGTCGAGTTCCGTCACAGCCATGGTCGAGTTCCGTCACAGCAATAGTTGAGTTGCGTCACGAGGTTTTATTTTCCATAGAACAGTTCTGTTGGGAGATTTACACTATTCAAGTATAAAAAACGCAAAAATATTTTTTTATCCAACGAAGTTCTTAAGAAATGCGTTTTCTTGCGTCTTATAAGAGAAGTACTCAAACAAGTACAACTGAATCTTGATAAATTAAGTTTTGATAAAAATATACAATTTCTTATTTATAAATGCTTGATATCCGTTTCGAAAGCCAGGGTAGAAACTAAACTTAGACTTCTTCTTTTAAACAAATTCTTTCAATATGTCTAAGGAAATATATTAACTAAAAACAATCTTTGTAAATTGCATTTAAAATTAGCTTAATGTCATATCGTGAACAACTAATTTCAGGATATACTACTTTTTCTCTTCGTCTTGTACACACGTGGAAGCATAACCTATTATTGCTTTAAACTAATAAGACAAAATACCCTCCACTCCCGGTCTCTAGTCTGTGGATTAGAGTCCAGCTTTAATTAATGAGAGGTAATAGATTATCTTGAAAGTAGGCCTCGTTTTTGGCTCATCTTGCTAATTTTTTTTAGATAAACGATAGGGTTCTACCTTATATGATTCCGTCTAATCTACAGAAAAGCTGTGACTTAAGTTTTAATAGCTTAAAACAGAAAGTGATAAAAATATAAAAATCTCATAAACGAATATTAGCTACGGAAATTCACAAATAAAAACGGTTTATTTCTCGTGACAAAACTAGAACGTGCTAAATAAAAATATTTAGAAATTTTTATTTCCAAAAATTATTCTGTTCAAGAGCTACTGAGAGCTCTCATTACCAAAAAGATAAATATTCAGAAATTGATTTTTCAAGAATATAAAATTATATTTCATACATTGTAAACTATAAATTCATTGTGTGTGATGAAAATAAAGAAATTTATTTATTATTATTATTACAGACTGTATACCCGGCCATAGAGTCATGAGAGTTAGGGATTAAGTGGCAAGGAACTAGGGTATGCCTGTAGTATGTAACCGTGCCTGGTCCATGTCCATGGTGACTGTGGTCATTACGAATTTTTGTAATGTTCGTCATTAACTTTAAAATTAATGGTATATATTTAATTATAACAAGTAAATTTTAAGCATAGATAATGGATTACTACGTCAGAATTATTTATTTGTACATAATTAGACCATTGCCCTTTTACACACTTAAATAATTTTGTTATTAATCCGCAGTAATATAATTCAAAAAGTAAAAATAAAAAGGAATTAAAATACCTGACTATCTATAAAATATGGCGTACTCTAAAAAATGGAGTTAATAATTTTTCTTTTAATTAACTTTAAATTTGCATTTTTATCCAAATTATCATCCAATTACTTTTCATGCCAGAAAAAATATTATTTTCTGAAAAGTAATATATTCGGCAATTACTCACTAGCTACTAAAATTCATCCACAGTAGGCATAGACATTTTTTTCGTTTCCTTTTCATTTTATTTTATTTCATAATTTTATTCCTTCCAGAAATAAATTATTTATTATAAATGCCAAAAACATAGTTGTTATTACAATTTATTCGTTAAAACTATTATGAATTTTTTAAAAATATTTTTTATATAACTATTGCTATTATATTATAATTGCAATTAAATATTATAAAAAAATTAAATAACAAAAAATACATATGGAAATGATTTTTAAAAAAAAATAATAATTAGTATATATCATTTATAATTAGCATACATTAACAGTAAAAATGCCCTATGTAGGTGCTAAATTACATTTAAAGGTAGCCAAGAATAAATTATAAAAGCATGCCTTTGCTTTTTTTAAAATTAATTTCCAATTTGTTGATTGTTTTGTTTAAAAGCAATTAGCTTTTGTTTTTTGCTTCAAATCATATGTTGTATTTTATAACTCCACTTAGAGTTGTATTTTATTCTTTATATTATGTATTATTTATTTCCTAATTTTTTTAAATGTGTTTTTTGTTTCTTCATTAACATATTTTACGACATTGTCTTCTCCAGTCTTTTTATAAGTCTTATCATAAAATAAAGATGATAAATTATTGAAATACATGTTAATTTTTGTTAAGTTTTTCCTTAAACTTCAGTTTATAAATCTTTAACTTTATGACCATTACTTTGTTTGTGGTGCGTCATAGTTTGTACATTTTCTCATAAGGTGTTAATTTTTTTAATGTTTAAATGTTTTAACGAAAAGTCAGAAACGGTTATAAGAAATAGTTGACAAAAACATTTTGCACTTAAATAGATTTACTTTAGTTCAAATTTTAAGGAAAACTAATATCTTTTTGATGATTTTCCAACGAATTCTTAAGATAAATGTTACAGATTTTTAAACCTTTAAAACGTCTAACTCGGTTTAAAGTTTAATAACCTAAGATAGTCTTAAAGAAACTTCTTGATGTTGGTTGTCTGAAATCTTTTTTGTCTCTCGAATCAGGAAAGCTAGAAAAACTAAATTAACTAGTGGATCATCCTTAAAAACACGACTTTAGGATCCCCTACTTGGGATTTAAAGCTTACTATTTGATGAACTTGACCAACATAACTTAGTTAGGGAAGAAGAATGACCACCCTATGTTAAAAATTTTAGGAATAATTCGATTAGGAACTCAAGAATTTTACAACCGTCTGACCTTTTGTTTTCCCAATGGACTCATTCAATCAACTTAAATAAAATTAAGATCTGATTTAGTAATTCTGTCTTTTAGATTTTAGGGGTTTGTTTGATTCTTTATAGTTGTTATAGTTACAAGAATTCTATAAGGCACTTGACAAACTATATTCAATAGATATAGTATACAAATAATTAGGTTTAATATTTTATTACTTTTTTTTACTTTTGAGTATTTTATTTACTTTTGAAGTTACTAATTTATAATACCGGATATATTCCTTATTGTTATTTAAATATTAAGAGAACTTAATAAATGGGATTTTTTTTTTCATTTTTAGGGAAATTTAAACTTAAAATTCCCATCTGCTTGTTAAACAATACTGCAGGTGGTCTGAATGAATCACTAAAAATGTTACCAGGTGTAAAAGCACACTTAAATTGTCCAAAGGACAAAAAAAATCAATACGGGCATTTATAGAATCTTATCGCTGATTGTTTCCGATATCTCATGGGATGACCTAGCTCTGTATTTAAAACAAGGTAATGGTTTTAAGCAATGAAATCACCTGAAAGGTTCAGGTAAGGCACCACACACGTCCTCTATTGTGTCAACTTCACATAAATTTTGTTCCAAAGGTGCCCAGTTAGACCCATAATAAGGTCCTTATAGTCCCCTCTATTAATCACTGCAATGATTAGGCAATGTAAACAAGGTATTTATGGGTCAGTCCGTACTCGTATATCACTCCCTGCATGTGTGGCTACACAATTTCATACAATAGCGTGCTAACGAGCCTCCTTTCCGATGAAAGCTTCCTCAGGGCCCTCCCACATCATTTTGTACTAAGTTTACTTCTTGTTATAATATTAATGATTTTATATTATAAAAACTTATTTTCTGACACTACCACATTCATTCTAGTTAGTATTTTTACCTCTCAATTTATTGATATTTGATATTTTTCAGTTCGAGTATCCATTAAATAGGATCTAAAACCACAACCCTTTTTAATTTGTTATTATATCATGACTTATTATAAAAAATGTGAAGCATCTCTTCATATTTATTGCAAATTAATAATAAATGGTTGCATTCTAAGCAAATCAATAATACGTCTACTTATTATGTATCATTTGCTTTGTCGTCATTCCTTTTTAAATAAAATTAATAATGAAAATAAATTTGAGTTATTGCTAGCTTTTAAGCATTATCGGTTGCATTAGTACTGCTTGTTAGTTTATAACATTGAGTTGCAATTGCTGGAAACGGTTAGAAATTTTATGTATATTAGATGTTTAGATGGGGAAAGGAGAAAAGATGTTATAAAATAAAACGAGTGAAGAAAAAATAAAATGTTATTTTGGATTAGTTTAAAACATAGTTCCTTTACAAAATTATTTCACAAAACATCAATATCCATGCAATTGTCGAAGCTATGGATGTGTTCTATTAGATGCATGTCTGCCGAATGCCAGCTATATTTTGCTAAATTAAGTAAATTTAAACAGATACATGGTCGAAGTTATGAGTTTCCCTACGAAAGACACTAGAGCAAAAACGTCTTGCGTAAACAAAATAATTAAGATAATATATTATGCTGTCTTATCAGCCTCGCACATTTCATGGACATCTTAATTAGCAGTAAATAGCCTTGATGATGATGTCACTTTGTGACTTCGCCAAAAATCATACATACATAGTATGTATGATAAAATTATGTTTTCAATAAAAATTAATCGTTTTTAGAAGCGTAAAGAAAAATAGTTTCTTCATACTTCCAATGTGTTTACGCTTGAGAGTTGAAACGGCACAAAAATTAGACCCAACGTCTAGTGGTGCGGCCTGGAAAATAATAGTTTTAAGACCACGACTGCCGTTTTCGCTGAGTCAAAACATTTTAAAAATTCCTTTAAAAAATAATTTGACCATTTGAGATGAAATTAACTCAAATCGACATCTTATAAGTTGGAAATCGATAGTGTGCATTTAATCTTGATATAATAGACAATTCGAAACTGAGCTTTAAATGAATGCGAGTAATGTTTTACTGTGCCAATTTTGAAAGGTTTAGCATAGTTTAGCGTAACCTACAGTCCTATAGGATAAATAATGAGATTTTCTTCGAAAAATCCTGAAAAGATTGAGTAACAAGTAGTAATGCTGCTTAGACTATGAGGCATAAACTGAAAACTCATTAAACGGAAAATTTAAAATGGAATGTTAAGCAAGGAAGCAAGCGTTTCAATGAAATTTCGCTCGGCATGAGGACGTTCGCACAATAATATTCTTGATGTCTTATTTTTCACTTGACAGTTACATTATATATACATGTTTTGTAATAAATTGCGGGGAGTAAATTGCACTGCATATGACATATGTCTTTGTTTATTTAGGCTAACATCTGCCAAAATATTTTAAACTAAGTGAGAATAATTAGAAAATCTGCAATCCAAAGATTGTTTACATTGCATACAGTTAATATTTAACAATTAGTTCAAATTGTTTTCAATATTATTAGATACAGCATTGCAAATTGCAGCGTATTCACTAAATTTCTGCATAATGAAGATTTTACTGGAAACCAGATGACAAATGCACATTTAACCTGTCTGTTTGCATTTGCACGCTATGATTATGTACCAGTTATGTGATTGCGTGTAATGCAGATGTTCCCAAACAGATGACGAATGCAGTCCTTGGTCAGTAAATTTGCAGTTTGCATCCTATCATAATAAAAGTGTCAAATTTTTTGTATATTTAATATATTTTACCGTTGAATGAAGTACTAATTTTTATTTATATCTATATCCTTAGAGTGAGCGTGAATGGAGTCCATTATAAATAATAAAAGAAAATAAGTCTCTCCACAAAATAAAACTTTATTGGCAAAGCGCTTCAACCTAACTAGAGGCCATCATCAGTGCAAAACCTAACAAACAAACAATAAAATAAGTAAAACACAAAAAATTACTTAAGAAATGATGAGCAAAAGTATGAAAAGGAGACAAATGAAATAAAATAAAAATACCAATAAAATAAATAAAATAAAATAACCACCGTTGAGATATAAAGAAGAAGAGAAGAGAGTCTATGTTTTTAGCGAATTTCCTTCGGAAATTCGCCTAATGGGTAGCGTCATGGCGGAATTTGAACTCGGACCACGACACAAATCCGTTTCAGAGGTCCCTAATGACGAAAAAAAAGTTTCGCGAGACTTTATATATAATATATATATATATATATATATATATATATATATATATATATATATATATATATATATATATATATATATATATATATATATTATATATATATATATATATATATATATATATATATATATATATTATATATATATATATATATATATATATATAATATATATATATATATATATATATATATATATATATATATATATATTATACATATGTATTTCTAGACACTTTCTTGTAAACACTCTATCTTTCGAACGGATTAATATTTTTTAACCCGACTTAATACAAAAATCAACCTTTGGGAGGACACGAACCCTATTGAAAACCAGGTTTTTGTGACGTCATTAACCCGGTTTGCTGAGTCAGCGAATTTTTCAAAAAATCGGCAAAATTTAGGGTTAATTTTTTTTGCCGCGAAAAAGGTCAATATTTATGTTTTTTTAAACGCTGAATCGAATTAAACCGGTTCGAAGTCGATACGACCACTCTAAGTGACCTAAAAATCGAAAAAACCATTGTAAATTACCCAAAACCAAAATTTAGGTCGATAAAAAATTAATTTCGAGTAGGGTGTCGTTTTCTATGTATATTTGAGCGCTGAATCGAATGAAACCGGTCCAAAGTCGATACGACCACTCTAAGTGACCAAAAAGTCGAAAAAACTACAAAAATTATGGAAAACCAAAATTACGGTCGTTGAAAATTAAATTCGAGTAGGGTGTCGTTTTCAATATTTTTTTGGCCTCTGAGTTGAATGCCAGTGGTCCGGAGTCAATACGACCACTCAAACTCAAGGTACCTGGGTTCACATCCTGGAAGGGTCGATAATTTTTTTATCGTTTTTTTTTTACTTAATAAGTTTACAACTAGAAAATAATTCTGGCGCGGTGGTCCGCATGTCGGGCGATTTCCTTTGGATGTGTTTTTCGTGCTTTTTACATTATATAAGTTTACAACTACTAAATAAATAATTCCGGCGCGGTGGTCCGCTGTCGGGCGAATTTCATTTAGAATGCGTGTTTCCGTGCTAAACAACCCATTTCTTGCTTAAGGTTCTGGTTCATGCTTTAGAACCTAAGTAGTTACTCAATTGTCAAGCACTGCTCGTAACTCATTTTGTCTGTATTTTCCAAAGGAAATGCGCATAATTATCCAGTTGGTTGTACAAAACTATGCCTCTAAAATTAGAAGTACGCACTATTAATTGCACTAGTTTAAAGCTTAGTTACTTATCTTTAAGCTTAGTCAGTTATCTTTAAAGGTTTTAGCGCATTTCCTTTGGAAAATACAGACAAAATGAGTTACGAGCAGTGCTTGACAATTGAGTAACTGCTTAGGTTCTAAAGCATGAACCAGAACCTTAAGCAAGAAATGGGTTGTTTAGCACGGAAACACGCATTCTAAATGAAATTCGCCCGACAGCGGACCACCGCGCCGGAATTATTTATTTAGTAGTTGTAAACTTATATAATGCAAAAAAATGTAAAAAGCACGAAAACACGCATCCAAAGGAAATTCGCCCGACATGCGGACCACCGCGCCAGAATTTTTTTTATTAGATATGAGAGTCAGACTGACAGTATGAGGCTTTATTTTGTAAAGATATACTCGTACACTTAAATACTTGTATTTAATTTAATCTCAATTGGATTGTTTCCTGATTTTTTTACAATTTTTTAAAAACGTATTTAAGTCATTTGATAAAAAATGAACTAATGCTGATAATGAGATGAAACTTAGCACATATGTCTTTTACATAGCTACATGCGTGCCAAATTTCAATTGGATCACATAATGTTTTCGCGTTTTATGATTCTTCGAAATTTTCGCTGAGTCATTATTGCGATTTGGCCATAAAAAATTATTTTCTACGTAGTTCAACTACAGCAGTAGACTGATTCTCGTACAAAGTTTCAACTCTCTAGCATAAATACACTAGGAGCTACGATAATAACAGACACACACACAAACATACAGACAAACAAGTTTGATAAAACCACTCAGGAGACCTTAAAAACACCTGAAACGGATAATTCCGATTTTATTCCGGTTTCGGATTTTTCGCAAACACAATAATTTTTCTATATACCTACGGAATGAATGAGAAAAAGTAAAAATGGAAGAATAAAAAATGGGGTGGATAGTTCATAGTAAAACAATCTCAGTATCATAAAAGTCTACGACACGCGTTTAGGAATTCCCGTGTAATGGAAAAATCCTTTCTTCAGTGAAAATTGTTTTAATAAAACTTTAATGTTTTCCTTATTAGTATCATTTTACAAAAAGTATTCTTTTCAACTAGTTGAAAATGACCAGTTATATTCCCTTATACACAGTGTTGATCGTTATTTCTTTTAACGAAGTCTAATAAAGAGGAGTATAACTATGAAACATTAAAGACAGAATAATTGCAGTTTAAAAACTTCAAAAAGTGTTGATATCAAGTGAATAAAAACACCTTTAGTAAGGATAATTAGAATGGGAGCAAGGAAAGGTATCAAATAATATGGTATAGTTAGAGTTATACATTAACTTACCTTCCCCCTTACTTAGTGGTGCCCACTTAGTAGCTATTAGTGATGTGAACATACAGAAACCGACACCTCACTACAACCAATTCCAAATAATTAATAATCATTAAAAAAAAGGTCTTTTTTACATTTTATTAAGCATAAGAAAAGAGTATAATTGTGGAGTGAAGGAACTCGACGAATTAAAATTGATAAAAGACTTTTTAAATAGGAGGTAAAAATAGGTATAATTGCTTTCATTAGTGTAATTTAATCATAAAAAAGTCAGCCAATCAAAAAATTTGTATTTTCTTTAATTAGTTTAACAGGTTACAGTGGGTTTCGAGCCCTAGGCTGTTATGTTAATTGTAATTGTAGGTTTGCCCATTGCTTATTTATCCTGGGGAAGCATGCAAGGGGGTGGACAGCTCTTATTTGCCCCTTGGACAGAACCATTTTCCCCTCATGAGTATTGGGCCATATTTTTGTATTTTATATTTATGATAATTTTCACTCTACAAACATATAGAGTTTCACAGTAATCTTTTTATTTAGCTAGAGTAAAACCAAAAGAATCAACAGCAATTATTTAAATCTATACAGATATTGATTGCATTAAGATTTTGGGAAAGACCATTTTTACTTTTTATCATTTATATCGTAGATATATATGTAGGGAAAAGCAATATGTTTCCACTATATTTCCGAAACATGATGTCACCTAAATTATCTGTTATGGGTACTATTGCCTCCATTATGTAAACCGTACCGTATAGGTACAGAAGTTTGGGGTTCGAATCCCAGATTAAGCTCTTAGTTTATATAAGATTGTTGCTCTCAATACAAATAAATTGTCGAAAACATTAGAGTACACCTGGAGACTAACGATTGCTACTAACACCTGGGGTGGTTTCCGCGGAGGTTATCCTTCGTGAGCAGGAAGACTCTAAGCGGGCATTATTATTATGACCTCCTAAATAGTTTTTACCAATTTTCTGTCTGAATGTGTGTGTCTGTTATCATCGTAGCTGCCAGTGCATCTATGCTAGGATGTTGAGCTTTGTACTCAAAATCAACTTTTAGATCTAGTTTTGTTTTCTGGAAAATAATTTTTATGACGACATTAACCGCCGATAATGAGTCAGCATTAATTTATTTTGATTTGATATGTAGTATGTAAGAAAATAACTGTGTTAAAAATAGTTAAAATCGAAAACAAATTCAATTAAGTGAAAATTTGATACAAGTGTATCCTTTCATGTTATCATAAGTATACTAAGTTTTTTTTCAATCTTGTTGGATCACTATCTAATATTTAGTAGCATCGAGCACCGTTTTTTTTCTTTCTGAGGGCGAGAAATGCGAGTCTCAAGACGTAGTATAAAATAAATTAGGTGTTTTCCATATTTTGAGGACGAGCGAAGCGATTCCGAAATAGTGAGGATAAGTAAAGCGAATCTGATACTCATGAGGTGAAATTCCGAGGTACCCTGTACCTGTACCCGATTTGTTCTAATTAAAATAAAAATTATAAAAGTTTCAGTATCTTAAACCTATTTTTGGAGCCACTTTATAAACATTGGAACCTAATGTTTATTTATTTTTATAAACTCTAATATCTTCAATTTTCATTAATATTCGTACTATATTAGATTAAATTAACTTTATTTTACTACTTACACGTAGCATATTCATGTTTAATGAAGCTAGTTCATGCTAAGAAAATTCTATACATAACGTCAAGTGGAACTCATAATGAGTTATATAACTAATAACGACTTCCACTTGACTTTATGTATTGATATTTCTTTGCATGAATTAGCTTTATTAAACATGAATACGCTACGTGTAAGTAGTGAAATATAGTTTATTTAATCTAACGAAATCTAGTCTCTTCTGTGCTCTAAAGTGATTCTTCTTACCAATTTTTTTATTTATATTTTTATAACAAATTTCAATGAACAAATAAGTTAAACAGTTGTTATCATTTGACAAATTATAGCAAAAAACAATTTAATTAACATTAAATTTATTCTATGAGTAATAAAATTTATTTTTATTTTGTCCATCCTCTATTGCCGAACTCCCGAACAAAAAAAATATACATAGAGTGAATCATATGTAACTTATCCAACACATGACAGTCTACAACAATAAATTTAAAAAGTCTTCTCTCGTTAAAGACACCTTGGTTGCTTAAGATTAGAATCCTTAAGAGAAATGTAAAGAAGTCTTGCGTTTTAAGACCTCCCATATTAATAACATAAGGTTATGGACGCGGTCTCACAAGAAACAAAATAAATGTTCTCTTTTACAACTTCTTATGATGTGACTTTTTGAAAAGATCATGAAATGAATAACTTGTTTCCATATGCCACTGGGATCCGTGTCGGCTTTGAAATTAAATCTTATACATCTACTGAACAACATTGGAAATGGAAGCTCGTAACGATCTTTTAAAATTTTGTAGCACGCGAAGCACGTATAAAAAAAAGATATAAAATATTATTTTTAAATTGAACTTTTGTTTTAAAAGCTCTCAGTGTAAAATATTGCATTTCGAACGCAGACATTGAGTATTCAGATGTAATTACGGATTTAAATTCCGCGTTTACAACTGCAAGACATTAATATATAATAGAATCAGTCGCTTATAAATGCATGATAGTTTTAAGTATTTACTGTCCAGTAAGTGCTTTAGTACGTTTTATTACTCACTCTTAGAGTGGGCACATAATTTAGACACGGAAGGTTTGCATTTTACCAATGGACCAAAACTAATAAGTTCCGAGACATAAAAATACATTAGTTGCATAGGATTAAGTAAGTTCATTACTTAGGACAAGAGCTCTTATGGAATGTCCTGTTGAAGTCAGCGAGACTTTACAATTGAACGAAAGTTTATTCTTTCATAGATAGACATCGGATTTGAATTTATGAGTCTATTTTGTGTCCGTGTAAATGTTAGCGGTTTTGAAGTCTTAAATTATATTATTCTATTCTAGATATTATACTACTTAATAAGTAGTTTGAGAAGAAGGTAATGCAATTAATTCTGTATGTGTTATGTATGCAGATTAATTCTGTTATGTGGTTATGTATGCAGATGAAACAATTAATTCTGTTATGTGGTTATGTATGCACATGAAACAATTAATTCTGTTATGCGGTTATGTATGCACATGACACAATTAATTCTGTTGTGGTTATGTATGCACATGAAACAATTAATGTTATGTGGATATGTATACACATGACACAATTAATTCTGATATGTGGTTAAGTTTTCATATGACACAATTAATGTTATGTGGTTATGTATATGACCAACAAACTTTGCAGATTTTGGATCCTTTAGCCATTTCTTTAGAAATGGCTATCCCTCTCGATCCGTAAGTGCTAAGTGATAAGCACGTGCCTACATCTTTAAAGATCTAGATTTTGCTGAAGTTCAATTGTAGTAGTTGTAATGGTATAAGCTAGGCAAATGAGCTACGTGGTAGGGTATCCTTCTTGCCTACACCCATTTTCTAAACCTGCACCCCAATATAATAAACGCTAGAATATTTTCCAATATAATAAACACTAGAATATTTTCCAATATAATAAACGCTAGACTATTTTCCAATATAATAAATGCTAGACTATTTTCCAATATAATAAATGCTAGACTATTTTTCAATATAATAAACGCTAGAATATTTTCCAATATAATAAACGCTAGACTATTTTCCTATATAATAAACGCTAGAATATTTTCCAATATAATAAACGCTAGACTATTTTCCAATATAATAAACGCTAGACTATTTTCCAACAAAGGGTAGAAAGCTCTTTTTGACACAAGGGAATAACACCAATTATGCGGGTTCGGATAGACGGATAACCCTTACCATGCGGGCGGTTAAAATGTTGCTTCTCCCATGCATGCACATTGCTAAAATTTAACCAATTTTAAGTAGAATAACGCTCAGAACAGACCGTAATGGTTGTGTGAATGTATATAATGTAGGTAAATGTATTTTAATAATATAATATGCTACGAAGCAGTGAAGGATGTAAGAGAAACATGAAAGAAAGCGCGCATTTAAAAGAAAACCTCCGCGCCAGAATTTGTATACTCTGTAAGTAGTATTTTACAGCCTGCGTCTAAAAGAAGGTTTTTGTTGATAGAACAGTAGCATTACAAAAATGTATGAATACATACCATATCATACGTATAAATATTGTCTTCATGTACATGAATGATAAAAGACAATTCAAAACATAGTAAACTTAGGTATATATTTTAGCTTAAATGCTTCACAAAATTAATATTTCTTTAGTTTGTGTGACCCCATATATTTTAGTGTTTCTTTATACCATTGACATATAGTAATGTATCAATTAATATGTTGAAATTTTTATGAATAATAAACAAAGAGATCATCTAATCTAAAGGAGTATTAATATTGCTAATAGCAAAAAAATAGATTTAACCAATAAAATTGTATTGTTTAATCTCTGTAAGCATTGACTGGCCTAACAATTTCTATTCATACGTTATTATATAAACAAAAAATTCTTAAGTATACCTAATCTTACGAGGCTTATTAAAGATCGGCAAATTAAGTTTCTACAAAAAGTCTTTTAATAAGATAAAAGTAATTAAATTGTAGAAATAAAATTGAAATAACTCATGAAGTTATTACTTTAATTGTTTAATTACAAATAACAAGGTACATCTGGCATTTCTTAATTATAATTGTATAACTTCTATATATCTCTAATTTTCGCAGTTTTGCAGTTTTCATTGCCCTGAAGGTTTATAATGTGAGGTAATAATAATTAGAATGAGATAAAAAGAATATTTAGATCAAAGAGGATTAACGGAGAGGATTTTCGCCGGTGTCCTGCGCTAGCGGAAAAATCTTTTTGAAGTAGTTTTTTTATAGCGTATTACTTCAAAGTGCCGGTACATAACTTATTAATAATTATGTTTTTAATAAAAATAATAATGTTTCTCATGAGATTAAGGCAAACTGTTAAACGGTAGAAGAAGCTTTTAACATATTTTTTTGCGATTATTATTAAAAAAAGATGATAGCTTTATTATAACCCGCTAGAAGTCCGTTCTTATTATGTGTAATAACCATAATAGAAAACTGCAATATTCTTTACACATCATTTTAATTATTTAAGCTATTAAAGTGTTAGCGTTTAATTTTTTTTTGTTCAAAGTAAACTGATTATAATTTAATTACATCAGGAGCATTCAGTGTATCGTTATTAATCAAATCTGCTATTTACTTCGTAGACTGAATAACAGACATCGTTTGTTATTATTATATTTTAAAATCACTAGGTGCTGAAACGTGTTAATAACGTTGGGTCTGACTTAACTATTACTACTAAGTTACCTCTAAGAGGAAGATAAACTTAAATAGTTAAAAAAATCGTGTAAGGGGTACCTCGGAACTTTTCCTCATCAGATTTTTTTGCTACGCTCATTCTCCCAACTTCGGACTCGCTTCGCTCGTCCTCAGATAGTAAATAATCCAGTCACCCATCCAGGCCCTAACCCCGCTCGATGCTAATTAACAAAAATCATGAATATACTTATCGTATTGAAACGAAACTTAGTGGTAATTATTTATTACGTTATAGTATTCACTTGTATTTAATTTCAACTCAATTTGATTAGTTTCTGATTTTTTTTCAAATTCTTAAAAAACGTACAAAAGTCATTTGATAAAAATTGAATTAATGCCGATAATGAAATAAAACTTAGCACTTATGTTAGTCTTATACATGGCTACATGCGAGCCAAATATCAATCCGATCGCAATCAATTTTCTGCGTTTTATGATTTTTCACAATTCTTGTTGTCATTATTGCAGGTTAATGTCGTAATAAAAAAAAATCTGGATAGCACAACTAGACCTTTAGACTGATTTTTATACAACGTTTCAACTCTCTAATATATAATACACAGGGAGCTATGATGGTAACAGATCACACACACACACAGACAACTTTGGGAAAACCACTTAAAAGGCTTTAAAAACACCTGAAATATATAATTCAAGTGACATCCCGGTTTCAGATTTTTTGCAAACTTGCATCAAACTTGTCAGCTGTTATTAATGAAGTCTAATCTATCTTATATATCCAATAGCGTAATATGCAGGTAGCAAACACAACCATTTAAAATCACTATTATTGACTAGAAGTAAGATAAGTAATTATTCAAATTTTAAGTATCAATAACAGTTTTAATTTAATCTATCTTGCCCATTATTTAATTTTACGTGAATCCAAAATTCAAACATTCTGTTATAAGAGAAGTAATATAATATAGATATAGATACGATTTTGTTCGTTAAAATACTAAATTTTAAAAAATAGGTCTAATCATAAAGGACCTTGATAAGAGTGCAAGTAAAATTTAAACCTCCAGTTATACAGGTGGAATAGTGGGGGGTAACAACTGTATTCAAGTGGCTTTGAGTTAGGTTACAAATCTAGGTTACCTGCAGGTTAGCTTACCAAAATGAATTTGGTAATGGTTGGTTACCTCGCTAAATAAAACTTTTAGCATTATTCTGATATCGGCAATGATTAAGAGATGCGACTATTGACAAAGATATTTCATTGTACTTTTACTCATCGAGGCATTTCACTCTTAGTTATGTAGAAAAAAAGAAATTATCTAGAGAAAGAAACCCCTATATTATTTGCAATAATCCAATATTCGTTTGAATACAATAACGTCAAATGTAATAAATAACTTAAAATTATAGGTTTCCTTAACGATTGTGTAAAAATTTACATTCGTAAACTGCAATTTTGAAAAATATTGTAGGTTCGTATTGCACAAGATTTGATAACATCTATATCTTTAAGCTAGAAAACATTTTCTATCACTGTATAGTTATTGTATTTAGTATAGGCAAAATGTGTATTGTATTAATTATAATAGCGTTGGTATGAATACTTGAGTTTTAAGGTGGTTTACAACAAAGCTAAACTTATATATCATAAATCCATCAGGAGGAGCATATGGTTAGAATAAATTATTGTGCGTACTTAGACCTTACGGCTTATGGCTTTATACACTTAACTTATTTAAAACCAAAACGGAGAATATTATTATAGATTGCTTAAGTTATTAATAAAACAATACCCAAACCTGTTGGAATAAAAAATTTAGACGTGCCGGTCCGCATGTCGGGCGAATTTCCTTTGGAATGGGTGTTTCCGTGCTTAACAATATATTTTTTGTTAATGTTCCCAGTTAATGCTTTATAACTTGAGCAGTTACTCAATTGTCAAGCACTACTCGTAACTTATTTTTCTGAGAATTGAAACTTTCTACAAAAATCAGTCTACCACTGTATAGTTGTGCTATTCGGAAAATAATTTTTATGACGTCATTAACCCGCAATAATGACTCATTATTACAAAAAAATTTTGAAAAATCATAAAACGCGGGAATATGATGCTTTCGGATTGAGATTTGGCACGAATGTAGCCATGTTTCATCTTATTATCAGCATTAGTTCAATTTTTATCATATGTCTCGTGTACGTATTTAACAAAAAGCGAACACAATCCAATGAGTTGAACATTGGTACACGTGTATACCTTTACGTAATAAGTACACCAAGTTTCGTTTCAATAAGACAAGTATATCTATGCTTTTTGTTGGATCATAAAAGTTAAGTAGCATTTTGCGTGGTCAGTGCTGTATGGATGACCGCTGGGAATGAAACGGATGGATTTACTATCTGAGGACGAGCGAAGCGAGTCCGAAGCTGGAAGGATAAGCGTAGCGAATCCGATGTGATAAGGAAAAGTTCTGAGGTACCCCGTACCCGATTTTTTTTTATTTTTTATTAACTTTATTGATTATTTTCTACAATAAATGTATTCTACATCGTGCTAGTATAGAACTAAAATTTAAATTTTTATATAGGAAAAGTATTGTGTTTGCAAAAAAATCCGAAACTGGAATGTCACCGGAGTTAACCGTATATTGCAAAGTTGTCTGTCTGTATGTGTGTGTGTCTTTTACTATCGTAGCTCCCAGTGTATTTATGCTAGAGAGTTGAAACTTCGTAAACAAATCAGTCTACATCTGTAGTTGTGCTATTCAGTAAACATTTTTAAAACGTCATTAACCCGCAATAATGATTTAAAAAAATCATAAAACGCGGAAAAATCTCATAATCATCTCATTATCAGCATTAGTTAAATTTTTATTGAATGCCTTGTGTACGCTTTAAAAAAAGGAAAACAATCCAATTGAGTTGAACTTTGGTACACGTATATACCTTTACGTAATAAGTACACTAAGTTACGTGATGAGGGAAAGTTTCGCGGTACCCTGTACCCGACTTTTTAAACTTTTTTATCAGGTACAATGGTACAAATTTATTTGTTACCTATTTCAAATACGGAAAAATCACCTGAAATGAGGATTCCTACTTCTCACATAGCCGATAGCTTTAATTACCAAGAGTGAGACGAGAGTAAAACTAAGATTAAATCAAGAATAAACCCCAGACATTCACACCCCTACATAAAAACCACTGAAACTTCAAATTAAATCTGTGTTATTTCACAACAAAGTCAAAATATTGTCAGGTAGCAGGAATAAGATTTGGGAAAGATGTGTTTTAATAAGATGGTCTCAATATAAAAAGACTATTTAAGAAAAGAAGAGAAAGAGCCGGCAAAAAGTTTAAGGATACCGCCGTATGAAACAACAGCTCACTCGACGAGATAGCCCAGCGTTCTTGAGATGTTCACCGGTCTGTAATTATCTCTAGACCGCCTTCACACACACACAATCACCTCTGACTATCCTAATTACCTACAGGTTACTTCTAACACGCTCACACACCACACTGTTAAACTTAATATAAACTTCTCACTGAATTTATCCCCTCTTAATTTCATACTTTGCTACCTTTCTTTTTTTACACTTAGTGTAAAAAATTAATTCTTTTTTTTCCATAAATGTAGAATAAATCAGAATATTTTTAATAAACTGCGTTAATTTGATTATGAATAGCTCGAGGTGTATATTAAGCAGTTAACGTGCGTCATAAAGGTTTATGTTCGAAAGATGCCATTAATATTATTAGAAACACCGACAGCGAGACTCAACCTTTATGTGATATACATACTTAATCTATAAAATAATACTTAGTGCTACTTCTATGTGATTTTTCTCACGTTTATACAATAAGTGTTTTGTTTTACAGTTATTGTAGACCACAATAGGTTGTAATTCAACTAAATGATAAGATAAATATCTTAAAACCTATATTGATTAGAGATTAAAGTATAACACACGGTTAACATCAGTTGACCGTGCGGTAAAATAATGGAAGAGAGCCAATGAGGTTACTCTTGGATGTCAAACCAAGCCGACAATTTCAAATCAGGCTAACCTCATTGGTTGCTTAATACTATTTTCCCACGCTGTTAATTGATTTAACCGTTTAAAACTGTAACGTTTAGAAAAATTTAAAATTAATAATGTTCTTGGAGCCTCTCAACTCCAGCACAGATAATATACGGCTCTACGGCTTTCTTGTATACTTGGAATTGCTTAAAGTTATTGAAAGCTAATTTACTAGCGAGCAGAGAATACAAATCAAATAAGATAAAGTAAAATAAAAACTTTCACAGCCAGCCATGTAGCTAATGCTATTTTTGAGGGAGCAACAATCTAACCAAATTATAATATCAATATATAATCTTAAAATTCTGGCGCGGTGGTCCGCATGTCGGGTGAATTTCCTTGGGAATGCGTTTTCGTGTTTAACATTCTATTTGTTGCTTAAGGATCCGGTGTATGCTTTATAACTTAATTATCAAGCACTACTCGTAACTAATTTTTCTGTATTTTTCATAGGAAATACATATAACTATCTTGTTGGTTATACAATACTATGCCTCTATAAAATTGGCAGTGTACACTATTATTTGCACTTGTCTAATTCTCAGTTGTTTTTTTTTCTTTAAAAGTTTTAGCGCATTTCCTTCGAAAAATATACAAAAAATTGTTAGTAGTGCTTAATAATTCAATAACTGCTCAAGTTATAAAGCATAAACCGTAGGTATAATTACCGTATTGCTACGATGATAACAGACACACGCTCATTCAGACTGACAACTTTGTGAAAACAACTTGGAAGGGCTTTAAAACTCCTGAAACGGATTTTTAAATAAAGGCAATATTTTTTCTATATACCTACGGTACAAATTAGGAAATGTTAAGTCATTACTTAGAGCATTGTCGTAAACTTATTTTGTGATACATCGTTGTCTTTTTGAGATCCATTCCGTTGGTGGTTTCAAATATTTTGATTAAAAACTAAAACAAATATTTTGGGAAAAAACTTATTTATTAAAATAATTTTATTTACGTATGAATTTTACTTCTTGTCCTATCGAAAATTAAATTATAATAACTTCAAACGTAATATACAGAGGTAACTTCATGCCCTAGAAAAGGCTACCTCGGTAATGAGTCGATTTAAAATTAATATAAACTATATAATGAATAGTTTTATAATTTGCATGTCAATAAATTGTAATAGTTATTGATTTTAATAAAAGGTTATTCATTTATTAATAACTTCAAACGAACTAACAATTTTTATTTGATCTATAATTGTTAACTTTTGGACAATTCAATAGTTTAGTTCCTTCTTTTTGCCAAGAAAATCGATGCTTTTAGTATGTTAAAGTACCGAATATGAAATTACGGGAATTATAAATTATCATAGCTTTGTCCATTACGGTGCTTTATCGGATTTAGTCAGACTATTCATAAGTATAATTGTTTCACTTGAATTGACGTTAACCAAATAGTTTTTCAAATAGTTTATACGATATGACATAATTTTATACAATAGCTTTATTAACTATTTTATAAGTTTGTATTTTCCTATTTGTAGTTTTGAAAGTTGCAATTAAATCATTTTTCGCTTATTAAGTATCGTATATTAAAGTGACTTGATTGGTGCAGTATGTAGGTTAAAATTGAAATTAACAGTCATATTATACTCTCTACTTCATATTGCTGCTTTCATTTCATACTTTGGAAAGAGGAAAATCTGAAAATTTATAATCGTACATAATAGACATATTATTGGTCAGATTAAACTATTAAAATCATTTGGAATGAGTGAACATTTAAGAGATTTCACAAAATACTGGGGGATATTTTCAAACATACCCTCGTGATCTCTTTGCCTAATGTTTAATGTCAGCTATTTCTGAATCTCCGCCGGACAAAATAATTTCAAATGTCACCCTATTAGTAAATCCATGGAAAAGCTTTAACACTAGTTTCGTTTGAAACGAAAATTTATTTAATTACACTATGAAGTAGAGTTCGCTCTGTCTATCAAGTTTAGAAAATAATTTAATTATTATTTAATCGCTTTCGTACTTTAAATTTCTTGCTTTTCGAAACGGTATATCATACAATTTAGTGCATGTCTCCGGGAATAGCAAGACAAGCAGTTTTAAGTAAAAGCATTTTATCTTTTGTAAAGATTTTTCTAGCTGTATGTTGCTTTTTATATAGAATATAGAAGAAATGCTCTTTTTCTATTGTATGAAAATTTATAAAGTCAAGTGAGATATAGTTTTCATGATTCTATCCCAGAACTGGAACCTGGGGCCCCGGGTTCGAATCTTGGTTACAGAGGTAAAATTTTATCGTTATATTTACACTTTTATTTTTCCTCATTTATACCGTACTAATATAGGAAAACTATTGTGTTTGCAAAAAAATCCGAAACTGGGATGTCACCGGAAGTATTCGTTTCAGGTGTTCTTAAGACCTTCTAAGTGGTTTTTACAAAGTTGGCAGTCTCTGTGTGTGATCATCCTATCTCCCAGTGTATTTATGCTGGAGAATTGAATCTTTGTACAAAAATAAGTCTATCGCTGTAGTTGTGCTATCCGGAAAATAATTTTTATGACGCCATTAACCCGGAATAAAGACTGAAACATTTTTAAAAAATCCTAAAACACGAAAAATGATGCGATCGGATTGAGATTTAGCACGCATGTAGCTATGTATAAGACTTACATTTAAGTTTCATCTAATTATTAGTAATAATTCAATTTTTATCAAATAACTTGTGTACGTTTTTAAAAAATTGTAAAAAATAGGGAGATTATCCAATTGAGTTGAAATTAAATACAATTGTATATCTGTATGTAATAAATAAGGACACAAAGTTTTGTTTCAATACAAGTATATTCTTGATTTTTGTTGGATCATAAAAGTTAAGCAGTATCGAGTAAGGTGACAGTTGAGAATGAAACGAATGTATATTTAAATGAGGACAAGCAAAGCTAGTCCGAAGACGTGTTGTTGTGTAAATTTAAAAACTTGTACATTTTTAGAACGAGTAAAGCGAGTCTGAAGCAGGGAGCATGAGCGTAGCGCACTCCGATGTAATAAAGAAAAGTTCTGAGGTACCCCGTACCCGATTTTTAAATCTATAACTACAAAATAATTCTGGCGCTGAGTTTCACGTCATAATTGTTCCTCAAGGGAATAGCCTTCGTTACTTTCTTATAACAACTCGCGATTTGCTATGTATTGTTTTGATTTTTGAATGCCTTCGAGTTATCGGATGCCATATTAAAAATTCTGGCGCGGTGGTCCGCATGTCGGGCGAATTTCCTTTGGATGCGAGCACTCAAACCCAGAGTACCTGGGTTCAAAACCTAGTAAGGACAATAATTTTTTATCGTTTTTTTTTTTACCTAATATAAGTTTGCAGCTAGAAAATAATTCTGGCGCGGTGGTCCGCAAGTCGGGCGAATACCTTTGGATGCGTGTTTCCGTGCTTAACAACAATCCTGGTTGGAATGATAATTTTTATAGTTTTTTACATTATATAAGTTTACAACTACTAAATAAATAATTCCGGCGCGGTGGTCCGCTGTCGGGCGAATTTCATTTAGAATGCGTGTTTCCGTGCTAAACAACCAACCCATTTCTTGCTTACGCAAGAACCATGCCCATTGCGTGGTTCCGGTTCATGCTTAGAACCTAAGCAGTTACTCAATTGTCAAGCACTGCTCGTAACCCATTTTGTCTGTATTTTCCAAAGGAAATGCGCATAATTATCCAGTTGTTTGTACAAAACTATGCCTCTAAAATTAGAAGTACGCACTATTATTTGCACTTGTTTAAGTTGCACTTGCTCAGTTACTTATCATGATGCTTAGTCAGTTGTCTTTAAAGGTTTTAGCGCATTTCCTTTGGAAAATACAGACAAAAGTGACTTTTTGGTCACTTAGAGTGGTCGTATCGACTTCGGACCGGTTTCATTCGATTCAGCATTTCAAATAACATAAATATTGACCTTTTTCGTGGCGAAAAATATTAACCCTGAATTTTGCCGATTTTTTCAAAGTTTTGCTGATTCAGTAAACCGGGTTAATGACGTCACAAAAACCTGGTTTTCAATAGGGTTCGTGTTCTCCCGAAGGTTGATTTTTTTATTAAGTTTGATTAAAATAATATTAATCTGTTCGAAAGATAGAGTGTTTACAAGAAAGTTTCTAGAAATACATTATATAATATATATATAATATATATATATATATATATATATATATATATATATATATATATATATATATATATATATATATATATAATATATATATATTATATATATAATAGTTTCGCGAAACGTGTTTTTTTCGTCATTAGAGACCTCTGAAACGGATTTGTGTCGTGGTCCGAGGTTCGAATTCCGCCAGGACGCCTATCCCATTAGGCGAATTTTCAAAGGAAATTTGCTAAAAGTAGGAACACCTACATACACACACCTTTTATCTGAACAATCTTTTAAGCCTCATTTTATGATTAATATTCGCTAAAAACTACAACATATTAAAACTACAATAAAAACTACAATTCCATTAATTTATTACTAGATTTATTACAATTGTTATTTATACTAATAATTGTTAGTGTAAGTAACAATTGATTTTAATTAAATGCCCTTTATAGTAGTAATTTTTACCTTACTTTATAATTTAAATAATTATGATAGTAAAAATTAGTTTGGAGCACCTTGCATATGGGTATTTTGATTGCGGTGCTTTGTAAGTCTGTGTATAAGTTTAATTTAAATTATTTTTGAAGTGCAGCATGTAAATACCCGCATTGAGAATTTTATATATTTAATGACTTGTGTCATAAAAATCGGTACTGCTTTAAGGTCTTAGATGTTTGAGAGTAATTACAGTTTTAGCGTACTTCCTTTGAACGGAATTTGCTAATGGTATGGGCACATACCATGACATTATAGATATATGTATATATATATATATATATATATATATATATATATATATATATATATATATATATATATATATATATATATATATATATATATATATTATATATATATATATATATATATATATAATATATATATATATAATATACATACATACATACATAAACACATACAAACACAAACACACACACAGATATATATATATATAAATATATAATCTGTGTATGTGTGTGTGTGAATGCAACGCCTGAGGTTATGAAAGCAACCTCATAACGTCATCATTTTTTTTAAATTCACTAAAATGAGTCAATAATGCCTCCACCCTGGTTAGCCTATAGATGAAATTCTACTAAATACATAGCACAATGTTATGTAATAAAAATAGTTACTAATAACGAGACAAAAATAATACAAAACTACAACACATAAATACACAAGGGACGAAGGGCCACCATTATGTAATAATGTAAAATAATATATTAATAAGCAATAATATTATTAATATGCACATTAATATGTAACATTAACATAACTTTGACACAACATAAATTGTGCGAAAGCAATCTGGGAATTGTTCCATAATTCGACATTCGCCATCATTGATGGCTCGACATAATGTCATGTTCCATTATGTTTCGTTACGTTTGCCTCATCAGGGCGCCGTCAGAGCCTGAACTCACTATATCCTTTAATTGAAATTTTTAATGATTCTTAGTACTACTGAGACATTATGTCGATCCCTCAATTATGAATGTAAAATGATTGAACAGTCCCCAGATGTAGCATTCCATTTTGCTTGTTAACATTTCCTGGGTGTCTCTCGCACAGTTATAGTGTGTCAACAATTCATGTTTTGTAAATCTCCGTGGTATTAAATGATATAAAAATAAAATACTTTTGTAAAGGTATGTGTCCTTAAATAACTTTTGTAATTTTTTTACGTAAAAACCTTTATTACGTAAAAAACTTTTCGTAATAATTAAGGATACTAAGTTCCGTTTCAATACGGCAAGTATCAACAGTTTTTTTGGATCATACAAGTGAAGCATTATCGAGCGATATACTTGGAATAAAATTTAGTTTTTTTTTATAAGGACTAGCGAAGCGAGTCCGATGATGCAGTGCAATATGAATTTGGTGATTTAATATTTTAAGGAGAAGTGAACGATTCCGAAGTAGTGAGGATGAGACTTGGGAATCCAATGTGGTGAGATTAAGTTCCGATGTACCCCATAACCGATTTTTTTTATTGTTACTTGAGTCTGGGTTTCGTGGTGGTTCTGGTCTTCTTTCTAGCCTCTGCCGCGACCATTTTAATATTACATACCAGAAACTGAAAGAAGCAAGTGGCTCGAGATAAGACCTAGCACAAAGTAATGTGAGATTCCAAGCTACTTTCTATAAGTTTCACGGTAAGACTTTCAGTTGGTAAATGGCAAAACAGAACCTAAGCCCTTCACAGGGATTGAAGCCTCTTATGCTGTCTTTTTAACAATTTATTTAGTTTAGTCCATAAAACTTATTTTGCTGTAAAAATGACATTGTTCCATATGGGGGTGCCATCCTAATATAATTTTTCTACTTCAATACTAATCACACCGATAATGTTAAACATACAATAAAGTTAAACTTTATATTTGTGCATAGTGGTAATTATACTTATACAATATGATTATAAATTAAATAAAACTTATACTTGATAAAATATATAGATTATAAATAACAAAATACATTTTTTATGTAACTGATAATAATTTTTGTCATTTGTACCGCAGGAAACTTGTAGTTTTTTTATATTTTACATGTAATTTTTACTAAACAATATCTTCTATAAAAAAAAATCATATTCTACTTAATGTCATTTTTTACAGTTCGATAAAAATAAACGATAAAACAAACACATTTTGTATTTCCTGCCAATTAAAATAAATAATAGTAATAAAAAAACAATAATAGATGTTATTGTAAGTTAATGATTGAAACAGTAAAAAAATATAGGCACCAAACGCTTTTTATGCATGAATACATTTACTGATGTATAAAAAATCTTTGAGGAGTATGCAATGGAGGAAGTGATTGCAAAAATAAAGTTAATTGGTGCATAAGTGCATTTGAAACATTTCCTGCCGTAAATAGATTAACGTTTGGTTTAATTAAATGCCTTGTTTGTTTATTTATTTGTTAATGGGTGGAAAATATATAGATGTTACCAATAAGTGTTTTATAATTAAATTTCCTTTGTTAGTGTCTCGTTAGGTAAATTATGTTTGTTTATTGATTGTGAAAAAAAAACGCTTAAGTTATTGGCTTTTTTACTTTACCTCATATACTGTAATAGTCCAAGAGCCCAGGGGTGTTTTGTTAATAAAAAGTGTAATGGCTGGAACCGGTCTCAATTTTTCGTAAATACCTTCCTGAACAAGGATCTGCAATTCTGCCGACTCGTATCGGATGGGTGTCCCAGGCAGAACGCGCACTTTAGGGGTCAAAGGTTCTGCCTGGGACACCCATCCGATACGAGTCGGCAGAATTGCAGATCCTTGTTCAGGAAGGTATTTACGAAAAATTGAGACCGGTTCCAGCCATTAAACTTTTTATTAACAAAACACCCTTGGGCTCTTGGTCTATAAGCTTATAGGAAGTATTATGATATCACAAAGAATCCGAAACCGGAATTTCACCTGAATTAGCCGTTTTTGATGTTTTTAAGACCTACTGAGTGGTTTTAACAAATTTTTCTGTATGGATGTGAGTGTCTTATCATTATAGCTCTCAGTTTATATTGCTAAAAAATTTAAACTTAGTTTAAAAATCAATTATTTAAATCTAGTTGTGCTATCTGACGTAATTAACCAAAGTTAATGATTTAGAAAAAAAATTGAATTATATTTCCTAAGTCTTTTTTTGCTATATAAAAAGTTTAATGATTAAAAATAAATTTTAGCTCAAATAAAAATATACAAATTTTTGGAATACAGCATTTTGTAACAGTAAAAGTCTAGTTGTGCTATTGACGTAATTAACCAAAAATGATTTAGAAAAAAAATTGAATTATATTTCCTAAGTCTTTTTTTGCTATATAAAAAGTTTATTGATTAAAAATAAATTTTAGCTCAAATAAAAATATACAAATTTTTGGAATACAGCATTTTGTAACAGTAAAAGTCTAGTTGTGCTATCTGACGTAATTAACCAAAAATGATTTAGAAAAAAAATTGAATTATATTTCCCAAGTCTTTTTTTGCTATAGTAAAAAGTTTATTGATTAAAAATAAATTTTAGCTCAAATAAAAATACACAAATTTTTGGAATACAGCATTTTGTAACAGTAAAAGCTACCTCTTACCGGAGGCAGCCTGAGTTGTGAGAGAAAGTCTTTTTAAGATCTTTAAAGTTTTTAAAAATATTTAGTGGTAAGTGTGAAGCTGATATAGCTGATATAAATAAATGTATGATGATAAATAGTACAGTAAATAAAATATAAGGTTATAGAGTGAAATGCAAAAAAAAAATTATAATGTTTAGAATAATTGATAATCTTTTTATTGTAAAATATGACGATAAAAGCCTGATTGTAAAAAATAAAATTATTAATTAATCAAATAAAACAAAAATAAATAATTTTATTGATAAGATAAATATAGATTTATTGGAAAAAAGTAACCTATTGAAATAAAGGAAGGGGTAATAAAGATCTATGAGTATCTGTTTAATCTGAGTATAAATTTTTAAATTTACAGAGCACCTGATCTTTAGTGGTCATTTATTTATTTACAAAGTTCCTCTATAGGTCCAGCATTGTTGGCCAAATGTTGTAGACATTCTAGGAACTTTGAAAAAGTTTAATAATGTAGATCTGGTTTTATGAGCCATTTGACATAAAATAATTGATAACGAAATAATTTAAACCCAATAATTAAAAATTCGGGTACAGGGTACCTCGGGACTTTACCTCAACAAATTAGATTCGCTTCGCTCATCCTCCCTAATTCGGACTCGCTTCGCTCGTCTTCAGAAGAAGCTCTGACGGGCATTATAATTATTATTACCTAAAACATAATTTAAAATCTTATTCTAACCACGTCTTTGAATATTTTTAATGAAATAAATCTAGTGAATTCGGCAGTCCAACATTTTTAAACGCACACTAACACATCAATAGTTAAAATTTCTTATTAGAAAGTGATTAAAAGTGCTTGTTTCTGAGCTTTCTGATTAATTATCATAATTAGTTCTTTAACATAATTAGGCTCTAATTAATAGTAATTTCATAAACTGATTCTCTCAATACTATACGAGTACACCTCTTGTATAGAGTACATATAATGTATGATACTATTAGTCTTTATTACCCTATTAAAATGCTGATTAATTAATTAAATTAAATTTTAAAATACCGTTTATTAAAACAGTTTATTGCTCTCATTAGAATAACTGTTTCATTATAATTACTATCTTAAAACTGTATTAATAATAATGTCCGTATTAGAGCCTTGGGGCTCAGCAGGGATAACCCCTGCGGGAAACACCTCAGGTAGTAGTTGCAACCGTCTCAACAAATTTTAAGAAATATATCGTGAGGCTATCCTTGGATACGAACCTCAGACCTCCTTGGTGTCAAAAGTCAGTATAAATACAGACGCTTTAACGACCTCGATCACGTAGGCGGCCTAATAACTGTAATATACAATTAATGTATATTTGTATATATGTGATTGCATGGTTGTGCACATTTCTTGTAAAAACGAGTAAACGACTTATACAATTTCAATGAAACTTGGCACAAAAATCCTCCGAGACTAAGAACTGATTATATTTTAGGGCTAATCCAACTTGGCGTAAACATATGGTTTTCTTTAAACTTTTTAAGATAGTTTTTTCGTTAAAAATAACGAAAATTTAATAAACATTTAATAAAAAGTCTTTCAAATGACATTTTAAAGTTTTCTGAATAGAAAGAGACCTAATCCACATGAGGGGCTTGCATATTTTTCGAGATATATCATTGGATGTGGACATTTCTTGTAAAAACTCTTTAGCTAAAATGGCTGTTCCTATTTCAGTTAAACTTGGCACAAAAAAACAAGGCCTATAAGAGAGGTAACAGATAAAATGTCAAGCTAAATAAAACACAGCGTATCAAAATACCGTATAACTATAAACATTTAATAACAAAAATAATAAAACAAACCAGTGGCGAACTGAGCCAAAAAGGCCCGAGGGGGGTTCGGCATAAAAGAGCCCAAACCTACTTCCCTAGGGGGCCAAAAGGAGGGGGAGGTTCCTATATTGCTTCTTAGAGGGGACTACATTTAACTAGAGTATAGTATTAATTATTATAGCAAGCTTAATTCAATTTATTTAATAAAATTAAATCAAATGCTATTATTTTATTTAATAAATTAGAATAAACTCAGCTCTGTTCTCCTGTCATCCCTGCTGAATGCAAATAGCAACAAAACTAAATATAATTTTACAAGTAAAAAGGTTTTTAAAAGAAGGCAGCAGTACAAATATAGTTGAAAACTACCGATCTTTCAATCAGGGATCCTGTCGTCATCAGGGTAAATAGATTTATTAAAACATAAACAACAAGACTATAAACCCAAATAAACAATATAAAATAAAATTTTAGTTACTTAAAGCGTCACCAACTATTATCGTCTAGTGACTATTATCTTAACCAGCAATCACCTAACAAAAACGATCTTATGAGAATACACGTCACAGCATACACTTCAATATCTATGAGGTAAAATCTTTATATTTAAACACTTTAATACGTTTTACCCAATATTAAAAAATAAATTTTTTAAACAAAAGTTTACAATTAACACGCAATTTCATCAACTGTGAACACTTAAAAAACATAAAATTACACCTTAAAACAAAATAAAGGAAATCATTAAGGAAATACGAGCATTAAGGATTAAGATTAACAATTACTTGTTATCTAAAACATTTTCCCGAAAATTGTTTTTCAGAGCTACAAAATCGTGAAGAAAAACACCATACTTTACCTAATGCTTTCAGAATTACTTCTCATACACTTTTGATACCTTTTAACTAGCTGATAAGTTTAAGAGGAAAATAACTACAAATTTGTATTATTAGTTTTTTTTTCTACACCTATAAACTGTATTTTCGTATTATTGATTGCGTGTTGAAAGTTATTTCTTACAAAATATCGTAGGTTATTCTCATTAGTGGGATGTGTACCGTGAAGTTTCCAAATCTAGGAAAATAAAATCGAGTTCGTTTAGTGGTTTTGGAGTATTTTTAAGTTAGGTGTAAATTAATAATGAAATTAGAACTAAGAAAAAACTCATTAACTTTCTTAAATACCTAAGGTTAATATGAGGAAAAAAGGTAATCCGAAAGTTATTGAGATGTGGAATATTCTAATAAAAGTAAACAGCATTTGTCTTTCCACAACGATATAATTGAATATACAAAGCCAGCTTTCGACCATAACGATCATCATCAGTGCCGGTGAGATGAGACTAATTCTTCCTTGCCGGTTTCTTAGGCCACGGCTTGTAGCAGACTAGTCTGCTACAAGCCGTGGCCTTGTATATTCAAGCTGGCTTTGTATATTCAATTATATCGTTGTGGAAAGACAAATGCTGTTTACTTTTTTAGGAAAAAGGTGCGTTAAAATGAAAACCGGGTACGGGGTACCTCGTAACTTTTTCTTATCACATCGGATTCGCTACACGCATTCTACCGTACATCCGTTTCATTTCCAGCGGTTACCCGTGATAAATATCATGGATATACTTGTTGTATTGAAACGAAACTTGTACAAAATTTCAACTCAATCGGATTATTTTCCCATATTTTACAATATTTTAAAAACGTACATAAGTCATTTAATAACAATTTAACTAATAGTGCATGTAAATGAGATGAAACTTGGCTTATATTTCAGTCTTATACATGGCTAAATTTGCTACATGCGTACCAAATTTCAATCCGATCGAAATCTTTTTCCGCGTTTTATGATTTTCGAACAAAGTTTTATCTCTCTAGCATAAATACACTTGGAACTACGATGATAACAGACACATACACACATATAGACAGACAACTTTGAAAAACCCACTAAAGAGACTTAAAACACCCAAAACAAACAGATAATTTAGCTGATAACCCGGTTTCGAAATTTGTTTGCTAACAAAATACTTTTCCTTTAGACAGTATTAATGAAAAAAAAATATTAAACAAACATGAAACATATTAAGAAAAACTATAAGAACAAAATAAAAATAATAAGAACAAAAAAAATAAGAAATATTAAGTAAATTTTAAGGAAATTTAAAAATTTCAGACTCCATGTTTAATTGGTCAACATTTAATAATTTCTTCCTGTGAAGCAAGTTTATCATTGTACCAATTTTAACACATGCGGTGGCCCGTTCCGTCTGAACTGTGGTTTAAGCAATGATGTCTAATAAAAGGGACCTTTAGTCAATTGGATTAAAAATTGAGAATCCATAACAAAACATTTGACAAAAACAAACTGGACATACTCGGTTCGAACTGCGCATGCTTCTAATAATTGCATCATCTAAGCAGGTGTCAAATTTACGCGAACATTCCTTACGACCAAATTTTCCCATTGTGGGTTATAAACATGTAGCGAAACGTAATATACTTTATTTTGCAAATAACCTTGTCTTAATATTTTTATTAAACATATACTAAAGTTTCATTTAAAATTTATTTGCCTGTTGGTAATAAATGTTAAACTCGTCTTATTCTTCTTTCACCTGTGTTTAGCGCCTTTTGCCATACCTTTGCTATGGAAGGTTAGTTTACTCTTACTTCTCTATCTCATGAAGTAAAGTAAAGTTCCCTTATCGCGAAATCCTCCACATTAAAGATCCTTTGATTTAGTGAAGAAAACATACATTCGCGCATATTTATACATAATTTTTATCATGTTCAGGGGCTGAAACGGACATTGGATAAAAAAGTGGCTATTTTTTTTTTTTTTTTTTTTTGCCCGGATTATCCGCTTCGACATCTAGGTCCTTAGCGGTAACCACTCCATCTACCCGCGGTCTCTTACATCGGGTATTCCCCCCAACTAACCCTGTTGGAGGTATCTCCTGTAAAAAGTGGCTATTATTCGTCATAGAGAAGCAAATAAATTAAACTATCGTTAAGCATTAAGAATAATTATTATTAAATAATTATATCAATAATATTAACGAGTATTTTATATTAAGGGATATATCCTAGAAAATTATGTAATTTATCTTTAGTCTCACTTTTAAGTTTATAGAACTCACACATTTTTATAAATTAATAACAATGACTTTAATTCTATAAGTTAACAAGCTATGAAATTAAGCTATGACCATTTTACCCAACACTGTGGGCATCATCAGTCTAATAAACTAAACACTACATTAACATTTAAAAATCACAGAAAACAAATAAAGCACATATACATAAGACTAGAATTAATTAAATTAAATAAATAAATAATCAATCCTAGAAAATTATTGAACAAAAAAATTGATACAAGTCTGGGTTAATCGTATGTTTTTTACCATTTCAAAGTATTTTATCTGTTACATTTTTTTAAAGTCATTTTATATTTGTGAGAAATTATTTACACATTATTTTTTATTATTCTTCAAATACAAGTTTACGTCTAATAAACAATAGATTATAACGAATCACTTAACAGTCGCTGTCAGGATACCACTTTATTCCTGACAGTTGTGACAGACCGCGCCACAAGCCCTCTTATTGAGCCAATTACAAGCAAGCGACGGCCCTCATAAAAAGGGGTGAAATCAACCCCTTAATCAAAGGACACATCAAGAAAATCGAGCATTTCTTCAAGTGATATCCTCTTTTTCTCATCCTTTATATTTAAATAGGAAGTTGATTGTTAAAGCTGGATGCCTCGATTGTTAACGTTTCTGTCAACCCTTATTTGGTTTCATTTACACACAACAATATCTTAACTTATTTATTAAATTTTTATTTAATTCTTATTGATATTGTATTTTATTGTTATTGTAAGTCTTACTTATTATTAATTGTAGGCTATAGTTTAGTCAAACCGTTATAGATACAGGTTTCACACTATTAAGAATGGACCATAAGCCCACCCCCTCTTATCTTTTGGACCATAAACCTCTGCCTTAAATTTTGAATCATAAACCCCCCCCCTTAAATTTTAGACCATCCCCCACGCACATTATGGCCATAAGTCTCCCCCCCCTCTCTCTCTCTCTCTCTTAAATTTCGAACCATTGAACAAGTATTAATAAAACTTGGGCCTCTTTTTTGTGTAAAGACGTCTTTTAGATGATGTAGTTAATTTTGGGCTTCTCATGCAACACCTAATGTTGCAAAAAAAACAGTGAATTAGAAGACATCCTTTTATTGAGATTTTTGGGTTCTTGGGATACAGGTCCCCCCCTCCCTACTTTCACCCTAGTTAGTCTACTATCCCAGTTATTAGAATAAATCATTATAGTCATTAGTAAAATATGTGGCCCAAAAGCCTCACTATGCCAAGCTCCACATGATCAAAATTGAACTTCAAATACGGCCGAAGTCTGTTGCTAAGGTCCCCAACCATTTAAAAACAACATTTCTTGTAATATATATTATAATATATATATATATTATATATATTATAATTATATATAATATATATATATATATATAATTATATATATATATATAATATATATATATATATATATATAATATAAATATATATAATATCTATATATATATATATATATATATATATATAATATATATATATATATATATATATATATATATATATATATATATATATATATATATTGGGGCTCTGAGTAGGATGAAACTAGTTCAGAGTCAATCCGAGTACTCTAATTTCGAATCTTGGTTCGAACAATGCTTTTCGATGTGTCTTTAATATATAAGTTTATAAGTACAAACTACTTTTGGAACACTGGATCGCAATTTCCTTTGGATTGCTTGCTTTCTTGCGCACCAATCTAATTCCTGCTCAGGTTTTTGGTTTTTGCTTCATAGACGGAACACTTTTACTGGTCAGTCAGTTTGCTTGGATTATTCTAAGGAAAATGCGCAAAAATATATTAGCATATAACTGAGCTTTGTATGAGTGGCCGAAATGTTGAGCAGAACTAATTAAGCAAGGGCAAGCTTAGTATTGAACAAGAAAATGGGGTAAAAATTGGCATTTCGGCCATTTTAGGTATCGCAAAACCATTTCAGTATGGTTTTAGGTAGCGCTCTCTTTGTTAGCGTCAGTATTATACAAACTTAATTTTCCTCAACCCTGTTCATCTTCCTGTATTTCCCTCCCAATTTTATCATTTATTATCTCATAATTTTATCTGTGATAAAAATTATGTACATAATTTTTTATACTTTCTGTTATGCATTTTATGTTATACAGTAAATAATTATTGGATATGGTTTATACAAAATTAGAAGTAAAAAATATTTAATTAAATTATTTCTACCATTTCATAAATTTTAGTTAGCGTCTTTCAAAAAATCTCGATAAAGGGAAACCTAGTATACCTAGTTCCGCCTCTGCTTTTGCTAAACATTCGGAAAGTCGATTTTAGTCTGCGTATCAGTATGAGTACAAGCCATTAAGGGGAGATGATGCCTAATATATCTATTAAAGGGCTTAATGTGTGTATAATTAATTTTACTCGGTGTCTTTCATACTTTTACAAGGGCTGAGTTAGTAATACTAGTTACATCCAGTCGGTATGTTATTGAGGGTGGATATCCCCAACTAATCGATTAAGAAAATAAAACTCTAGTTTAGTAGCAGTAAGCTTTTATATCAATAGAGGGTCCAATAGTGGCTCGTTCTATGTAAACATTACACTTAAAAGGCATTTTTTAGTACCTTATTTCCAAAAGTCATTTCATGTTCGAATTTTTTGTTTGAGTTAAACAAAAGAGGTGTAAAACCTGAGGTCATATTGTATCTTTTAAATGTGACATATTAAAAGTTACATTTTAAAGACGTCTGCATTGTAAAGTGGACGTTTTGTGGCCATTTTGGTTACATCTGCTCGTGTAATTTTCTTAGAATATTTAACAAAAAGACGAAACTGTAGGACACGTTCTACGTTCAAATAAACAATAATAGATCTTATAAGAAGGGCATTTCTAAAATAGTACAATAACCTTTAACTAAAAAAAGGTCAAAATATTATCTTGTAAGTTTGACCTGTAAAAATTGTCCTCAGTCCACACGTGCCCTAAAATAGATCAGCTATTCATCTTCCCAAAATAAACTAATATAAAAAATCATTGTTGCACGTAAAATTGCTCATAGTAAAGAAGTCGGTATTTTTGATTTTTACGCTTGTTCACTACTGTGTAATTCTTCGGAAGTCCCTTATAAATTTGTTAAAGGAAGTGAAAACCGTTTACTGCTTTTCATTTTGAAAAGTTTTGTTGGTGGATATTTGTTGCTTATTTGTTAACTTTGGTTAAATTGTTCCCTTCCTTTGAAGACAAATGCTGATGATTCTACAACAAATAACAAATATTATTGTCGGTCACCTTCTGCGTGGTTGTGCTTGTTTGATGTTGTTTCAGCGTTGGAAGGCTCTAAGTATATTCACAATATACTTCAATCAAACTCGGATAGACAGTACTGTTTATTTTAAATTACTTATGCATTCAAAATTGAAGTTTGTGGTTATTTTATATAACGTAATGCATCCTTTACATTTAACAGTAAATTGTAAAATTTTAAGTTTTAGCAGTTTTAAGTTCACAATAAATCTGTTTATAAGACAAAATAATATGCATATTTAAAATACGGGCAGAACCATTTGTTTTTGCCCTAATCCGTGAATTCTAACGTTTATTATCTTAAATAGTTTTTATTATAGTCATTTATAATACAGCAACACATAGATGTATACATAAAATATTGCGAAATGGTCATGATTCATTTTCCATGATTGCATGTGATGGCCACCCTTCATTTTCCAAGAGTGCATGAAATGGTCATCCTTCCAATCTTTAAGATCGGAAGGATTGCTCTGTGATTGTTATTTAATTAGCTTTACAAAAAGGCGACTAATATACTGTTTGATTAAACGCGTCCTATCTAATACATTTTTTCTATTCCATTTCTATTTTGGCATATTAATATGTATAACTGATGCTATATTTTATCAAATTAAAGTCATCAATTAATAAAATTCGTATGTGGAACATTTATATATTTTTAAAATATAAATTAATTGTTCAAATTTTACACTAATATCGCACCTTTTTACATCAGCACATTAAATCATACCGCTAATTTATTTCCATCAAGTTTTTTTTAATATCAGAGCAAGAGGAACAGTATAAAGAGGAGCTGGAAATAGAATTACAAAGAGGCTAGAGAGGAGGTAGAAGTTTATGAATTGCTAATTATATTCCTCTTTCTCATACACTAGGGTGCGGTCGCCATATTGGATTATTCACCCCCTTTCAGACTTTATACGTGTTGGAATTACTAACAGTTTATATACGGTGTCGGAAAAACCACACTCGCTCACATTTATTGAAATTTTGTCTTTTGTGTGGCTCTTTATTTTCTACCCCTAAAATAACTCCTAAACACATTTACATATTACCAATTATACAGCATGTGTGTTATGTGTTGTTGGTTTAAAAAGCTTATTTAACTTTTATATAAGCCACCTTGTTATTGTCTAAAACTTTTTTTTTGGTTACTTATGTATTTATTTAGAGCAAGCTGCTACATTGTTCGTAATATTGTATTAAACTGACAGATTACATTATTATTTAAATTTTATTCCACAATCCAGAAACGTTTGATTTATATTATTGTTGACTTGTGATGTGGGGGTAAGGGAAAGAAGGAAACAATATTAACTTTTACTAATATATACCAACAAAAAATTTAGAGAAACTTGAATTTATTCTTAATGAATGTTTAAAACTCTTATCATTTTTATTACCTTCTATCGAGGGTTGTAGACATGCATAGGTGAAGGTATTGGGCGAATTTCCTAAGAAAAAATGATCTTATGAGGTTGGGGCCATGGAGATGCGGGGATTGATCATAATGAACAATTTAGACGTGCATAGTAAAATTTTGATTGTTATCGAGGCTAGTGGTATTCTATAAGACCTTTGATTTTCTGACTAATGTTACCAGGGGCGGATTGGCCAGTTTGGGCGAGGGCGACAACTCTCCTTAGGCCCCTCAGTCAAAAATAAACTTAAAGGACAAACAAAGAAAATTAAAAAAGAAACGATAACATATTAAATATTTTTAAGCATACATTATATAAATAACACTATAGAGTCCACGAGGCCCAATATAGGGCCTAAATAACTCTTAGAGACAAATTTTTAAAAGTACTTTAATATATTTTCAATTTGTTATTATGTTATCTCGATCTAGGGTCTTTAAGGTCCCTATTTATTTTACTTGTACTTTTAAGGGACATTTTCCTTTGGAAAAAAAAAAATGAGTTACGAGCAGTGCTTGACAATTAAGTAACTGCTTAGGTTCTAAAGCATGAACCGGAACCACGCAATGGGCATGGTTCTTGCATAAGCAAGAAATAGGTTGTTTAGCACGGAAACACGCATTCTAAATGAAATTCGCCCGACAGCGGACTACCGCGCCGGAATTATTTATTTAGTAGTTGTAAACTTATATAATGTAAAAAACACGGAAACACGAATCCAAAGGAAATTCGCCCGACATGCGGACCACCGCGCCAGAATTATTTTCTAGTTGTAAACTTATATTAGGTAAAAAACGATAAAAAATTATTGTCCCTACTAGGATTTGAACCCAGGTACTCTGGGTTTGAGTTTTCGCATCCAAAAGGAAATTCGCCCGACATGCGGACCACCGCGCCAGAATTATTTTATTGTTACACGAGTTGCGTGGAGCTAATGATGTTTAATTAAGCTCTACAATAAATAAATAAATAATAAATTTTAGATCTTTTAGGCCAAACCGTCTTCGGGGCTTTTTGGCTCAGTCCGCCTCTGAATGTTACTTTTAAAGTCGGCCGAAAACTATTTGTTGAATGAATATAGTTAATATATGACAACTAATGTTGTCCAGCAGAGAGGGTAGGAGTTCTCTCACTTTCATTGTCAAGTTAAATTTGTGTCGCAAATTTAATTTGTCATAAAATATTTTCGCAATTTAATCTTAGCTTGAGCGCAGCATTGTTTGTTGATAAAATTGATAGCAAGAGGTTGATGGCTTCTTAAAGGCCCTTAATTTATCTAATTTTTAACGATTTATTAATTTTTTAAAAATCTTTTATTATTTAAGAAATCAAGACGGCTCTTCTTTCTTAATTTTTCTTACTTATACCATAGGTGTATTGGGAAAGTATTGTGATTGCAATAAAATTCCATTATCTGTTGCAGGTTTTTTAAGACCTCCTATGAGTGATTTTCACTAAGCTGTCTGTTTGTTGTGTGTCTGTTATCATCGTATAGCTCCCATAGTATATTTGTGCTAGAGAGTTGAAACTTGGTTCAAAAGTTAATCTTTAGGTCTAATTGTGCCATCCGGAAAATAATTATCGTTATAAACTCATTGACTGGCAATAAATGGTTCAACTAAAATTTCAAAAATTCATGAAACGCTGAAAAATGTCTTGATCTATTCGTGATCTGGCGCACTTGTATATTATAGTGATTTATCAGACGTTGTGACTAATTTCATCTCATTACCAGATTTTTTCAATTTTTATCAAATGAATGTATACTTTTTTTTATAGAACTCTTACTTATTAAAAATCGAAAATAATCTAATTGAGTGTAAATTAGGAACAAGACGATTGAAGCGAGTCCGGAGAAGTAATAAGCATGAGCATAGCGAAAAGTTCCGAGGTACCCCGTACCCGATTTTTCATCATAAATCTATTGTCAATTAAGAGTTTTCCTTTAACTTTTTTTGGACCTAAAGCAGAGAATTTCAGTTAGGATCCTTTCTAATCCTGTCTCTGAACAGCCTATTATTGAGTTTCCAGATGCTCAATGCTCAACAAAGAATTGAGTTTAACATATAATGTTATCTGGCGATAGAGTTTTGACCTGGATACACTATTTGTATTGATTAGCATGTATGTAAGTGCTAAACATATGCTATTAGGAAAAATGGAATTAAAAAATATTTATTAACTTGTATCTTTTGTCTCTCTTTGGTAATTACTTTGGTTGTGATTGGAAAACATTCTAACTCAGTAGATTAAACAAAGAGTGAAAGAAGTATGAATTGACTAAATTCATACCTCTAAAGCGTGTAAATTTAGATATATTTAGGCACGCTTTAGCGGCGTATAAATTGAAGACTTTCTTGATAATATTTTTTGGGCCGTTAAAGAGTGAGTTTAGAGAGTGATAAAAAGTTGGGATACAAATAGTTAAAAATAATTAACAAAATAACCTGAAAAAGTACTAGAGGTGAGGCTTTTTTTGGCAAGCTATTGCTCTTTATATATTGCGAAGAGATTTTAAAGAGATACTATATAAGGAGATAGAGTGATGTGAAGAACAACTATTATGTTAAATGTGCTGTATAAAAGAGTTCTGTTGTCATAGCTGTCCTCAAATTGCTTTACTTCTAACCATTGATTTTTTTTAAGTAAAAAAATAATCAAATCCTAAAATGATTTTCATTTACTAAGCTTTTTACGTTTAAAGAAAATTTCAAAATTTGTATTAAGAAAAGAATACAATTATTCTAGGAAGGGTTAATTTAAGAGAAAGAGAATAAGAGGGGCGAAAATAAGTGGGTGAGTTTAGGAATAATAAGGAAACAGTGTGGAGTTTGTGTGGAGAAGGGGTAAGGAGAATGGCAAAGTAGGTGACGATAGGACCACACACAAAGAGCTAGCTAACTAAACAGAATAGGTGGAGCCTCGTGTCACCGATTGGGCGGAGCTTAAGTTAGATTGTTAGGTGGAGCCTAAAAATGAAAAAGGTGGAGCTAAGTGACTTGGAAAGTGTAGAGGGGATAACTTGCTTCAGACCTGTGTTGAGACCAGTGTGTGAGTATCCCTCGAAGTGTTCACTCGTTGTTAACGTAATTTTGTATTTTATAAACTTATCGGGTTCTTTTCCTTATTTTAAATTTAATTATTTAAAATATTATAATTTTCATTACTAAAGACTTTTATTGATAATAATATTCGAATTTCAAAACGGTTTACTTGCGCTAAATGGTCTGACGTGTTGGTTGAATAAAATGCTGGTGGGCACAATGCAGGAAGATTTGCCGCCGCCGGCCAAAATCAGGGCCACTGATTTCTCTATTGCTGCTATCATGGCTCGCGGACCCACGGCCTCTTCAGCCTCGCCATCACCTAGAGGTAATGCTTCAAGCTTTCTTCTCATAAGTCGCCAGGAATTTGTTATATGTAATAGATTTTTAGATTACTTTTAACATAATGGGATTGTCATTTAAATATTGATAATCAACTGTTTTAAATATATATAGGAATAAACAATTTAATTTAACCTAATAGTAAATATTTAACTCCAAAAAATATCAATTAAAATGTTGATTAGATTTGTAAACACTTCTTGCAAACTGGATTTTAAATTTGTCTGAGTGTCTTTGAGTTAGGCTAAGAATTTATATTCTGATGTAGGCGCTTTATTTAGAAGAAATACATTTTTTTTAATTGCTTTACTATACTTTAATTTCTATTTATCATTCAAATGTAAAGTACAATAATCTTGATTAATTTATAAATGAACTTGACGGGACTTGAATAATAAAATTAATTTAAAATGTCCCGTTTATTTTATTTTTTGCTTTTAGTTTCTGTAGGTACAATACGTTCTGAAACGTTCCGGATTAAAATCAAATCTAATTTGATGGTTTATAATTTAACGCTTATCATGATATTTAAATCTGTAGTTAAATTTTATTTCAACTCCATTTACTAATGAATTTTTTTATATTACTACTTGACTGCAAAATATAAAATTTATATTTTTGGTACTAAATAATATGGGGACTTATTTATCAGTTATTTATCAATTGATAGATAATATTTATTAACTGATAACGTTAAGGATGAAATTGAATGATAACTTTGATTTCCTTGTTTAATTACAAGCCTGCGATTGCATATCTAATTAATAGCTAAGACGTATGACACATCTTATGTGGTAACATGATAATGAAAGCCGCAGTGTTGAGATAGAATGCATGTTATGTCATGAAGTTCTTGTTTTAATTGACAATTTTGATAACATATAATAGTTATTATTTATGTAAAACACATTTAATCCGTTAGAATTAATTTTTTACTCGGATATCAGCTAATATGAATATGCTAGAACCTTGAAGCAAATTTATTTTTAAGCGATAATTAAAACACCTAATCTTTATCCAATTTTCTTATCTAAGTTGTTCAACTTGTGATAAAGTAATAATTTAATTATTTTTTTTGTTGGCAAGTTCTTAAAGTATTTTAGATTTTCGATAAAATATTTTATTTGAGAAGTTTATCAATACAACATTTTGATACTTATAATATCTATTGCTAAACGAAGTTATAAATATATTACTTTCAAGCATTTCTTCGCATTCAATATAAGTAATTTAAACTCTACTGCTTTCGTATCCAAAAAATATAAAATAACCCAAAATGTTTACCGCTAGTTAAAGAAGCATTCTCAAGTATATACCCAAGTTGAGCATATAAATGAACAGTACCTTTTAACTTGAATTCAGAAAATTCTCTTTTAACTAAGCATTTAATATGATACATATATTGTCTACAAGATTCTATTTATTTATTTTTTTATCTTATAAAACTATTGTTTTCTATACATTGTTAGCGATTGGCATAAATGGATATCATGAAAAATTGAAACACGGGGATTATGCTCACGCATATGCTTTTACCTGCAATATTTTAGAACTCTAAAAATGTTATCTTAACAAAAAAAAGTAAAATAATAAAATAAAATGAAAATAGCAATTTAATTTTTTGATATTATATAATGGATTATGTTAATTTTGTTACCAGGCTGTTCGGCATCAGTTGAAAGTTGTTCATCTGAAGATGATGTTGAAGTAGATGTAGAAGAATGTACTGAAAGTGAAGGAGAAGTTCGTACTTGTTCAGATACTGAACAAGGACGTGATAGCCCCGACAGTCAGCCTGTTAGTCAAGCTGGTAAAGCTAAATGCAACTGTCCTGAATTATTATCAGCACAGTGCCATCTCGAAACCAAAGAATTATGGGATAAATTTCACGAATTAGGAACTGAAATGATCATCACTAAAACTGGAAGGTAAGAATTTGTTTTACCTTATTAGAAGTATAATTAAAAGATTCTTTAAACTAATTTAAAAGAGCTTAGTGTTTTTGTAGTAGCGAAGTTTGTAGTTTTAAGATTCGTGTTTAAACTAGCTGTTCTGGTATGTTTTTTAAAAACCATAAAAGCCAGCAACCGGGTTCATTAACTAAAACTAACTGGGTTTCACAATTGACAGGACTGACCCTTCGCATTTCTATAAGCAAACGATTTGGCGATCTTGGGATCCGTGAGTTATTTAAACCAAAAGTAAACAAGTGAATTCGACCGGGAACATTTAAGGAGTTTTTGAACGCATTTTAAGCGAAAAATGAATCCAACTTAACTTATTGTACATAAAATATCCATTTGACAAGAGAAATTCACTAATTTGTACTTAAAACTTGTTAGAGTCATGAGACCGTGTTATTTAAAGGAATAATGCTTTTATCCCATAATAGCTTATTAGACTAGAAAACACTTTGATATAAAGGGGATATAAATAGTAATCTGCAGCGTATTGTACTTGTTAGAAGTAAAGTGTGTACTTTCTCCCTTGTTGATTCTCTTATTACAATAAGTGTAGCCGATTAAGCCTTGTAGGATAAGTAGATTTTTATTACTGAAAGAAAAGCGTGTATTTTAAGAAGATATTCATGTTTGATATTCTGTTAGTTTTTTCTCATTTTTTACAAAATTGTTAAGAAATCAGCAAATTATTTAAAGAAATTGGAACAGTGAATGTAGCCACCGTGATGTTTCTTTAAAAATTTAATTGCAGCGTTACGTTCGATAGGCGTACACTCTATAGCTATGAAATATTAAAAATTCAAACTAATATTTATTATTTGTATTAATGGAACACAATTTCGTTCTTTAGTCGATACGGTCTTAATTTTTAGGCTTATTATTTATTTTTCTAGTTGTCCTTTACTTTTCTTAGACTACTTCTACTATAAGCATTATTATCTTTCTAAATTTATGTTATGTCTTTAATATTTCTTTTTCATTCTATCTATCTAACTTTTATCTTTATTTTTATTACTTTAAAAAAACTCCAAAGAATAACTACAAGACGAAGTTTACTGTAAAAAAAACTAGAACAATTCCATTCTTATTGTTCCTTAGCATCATAGGTGAGAACATCATTAAATACCTACTTTTCCCTTAATTCTACTTATTAAAAACAGTGTTAAGAAACATTAAACAACATATTAAAGTTTCTAATGACTCAAGGCGTTAAAATTCCAAATTCATGTAAATAAAGGTTTTTACAGCATTCTGACACGGAATTGCATTAATTAAAAACACTCCAAAAACATAATTTTGTTATTTTGGTATTCACATTAATTAGCATACTTATTCTTCACATTTTGTTTCTTTACATTTTTTTTATATTTCTTGGTTCCTTTTTTTTTGTTAATGATCAGGGCATTTCTTATTTGTTTTTTATAGAAGCCATAAACGTAAGAGTAATAAAATGATATACGATATAGTTTTACTAGGGCATTAACTTTAAAGGAAAAGTTTTGGAATGAGGGCTTCACCTGCTTCAACTTGTTAACATATTATGTTTTGGGAATTTCTTATTATGCTACCTTATACTACTTAAATATTGCATAAAAATAACAAACATTTTAAAAGTTTTAGCATTTCTTTTCTACTCTAGCTGTTATCATGGTCTCTTTGTTTTGACCTCTTATGATACTAATATAGTCGTCATATTAAAAGTAAACTATGTACTAAAGTTCTTGTTACTGTTCATTGTAAATCTTAACACAAAGCAGAGCTTATTTATTAAAAGTTAAGTGTTCATTTTTTAAGAATTCAAAATTAGATCAGTGATAAAATAAAAAATCGAATGTTTTTTCATCCCCACCAAATTTTGTGAGACTTGGGCGTATAGAATTTTCTTTTTAAAACCAAACAAAATTATTTAGCTCGAGTTAAAAGGAACATCCAGACAATCTTGTGGTTTTCATTCTATACTTTTTAAGTTATTTTCGACAAGTTTCAGGTCAATTTTTCGTTGCCCAAAAACTTATTTATTGTAATTATTTGCAATTAAGGAATATACGTTAAATTATCTCAATGTTACGCCCACTGTAGGGTTCTTGTCCTGAATACCCCTCATAATTTATACAGGTGGAAGGTATTACGGCCCTCCTTGTCTTGTCTTCGGTCTAAAGGTGCCGATATAATCATAGGTTTTAGAAACATCGGTTTGCCTTGAAACGGAGATGTTTTTCGGATATTTTTCACACCTTTCTGACTTTTTAAGTAATTTTCAAATCATATTTTTTTTATAAATGAAGTTTTGAAACACTGATATACCGCTAAAATTAGACAATCGGCGAACATGAAAAGGTTTTGTTTTATAGGTAAATGATGAATAATACAGATCTTTTCACTCGATTTCGTACCTTTATCGGTATTGCAATATGACTTTAGAATTCTTCCTGTATTAATTTCTTGATTTTTTTTTAATTGAATAAGAAATCTATGTATGCAGTGTCGCGCACAAGCCTTGAGCTTATGCAACACGAATGATGAATATAAATTATTTTATTTATATATAATTTGTAATTTATTTTTTGTAAAAAAGTTATGTAGATATGAATAAACGATTTATTTATTTATTTAAATTTGTTCTTATTAGTGCTTTCCTTTCACAATGCTTAAAATAAGCTTAATTTAATTCTAGTAACCAATTCTTGAATTATTTATTTTAAATAAAAATTAAATTTTAAATAATATTTTATTATTTGAGGAACAGTTTTAGACTAATTTTATAAAGCAATTTTCATTAAAACAATTGTCTTTAAAACAAAAATCATATGATTAAAATATATAAATATTATATTTTCTTAAACAAATAAAAGGCAACAAAACACAATAGAGCTGTGTTAACTTGTGAATCTTTACAAATTAACAGAAACAATTATTTTATAAAAAGAACTGTTCTTTAAACACATTCCAAAACTCAGCACGCGTTAGGTAACAGACATCCTTGTGAATGTGACAGCAATTTTATATATTCTGGCACTAACTTCAAAATTCTTTTTCCAAGCGGCTTAATATATTTTTTTGGATGGATATCAAATTGGCAGTGACTGTTTAATTTAAAGCACTAGGGATGTTATTTTTTAATTATGTTTTCAATAGTAAGGTTTGAGAAGGGGAATTATGGCAAGACCACACAACACGATGCTCTTTATGTAATTCATAAATCATTCTCTGTGAATGTTTAAGAAAATCTTATCCATCTATTGAGTTATATACGAATACATTATTCTAATGTAAAAAAATATTGGTAGCAATAGAATGATAAAGCCGTTTGAATTATAGCTGTGAAAATTTGAAATTCTAATTCAATATTAAAGAAATATTGATCTCTTTTCCAATCGAGTTGAATTGAAATCTTGTGACGGAATGCCGACTTCTTTTTAAATCCTTTCTGGACAACATTTCAAAATATCCGGTGCGGTCCTTTCAACTCTGAGTTTATAAATCCTGCTACTGGAGTTGAAAAAATCTGAATATTGAAAGCTTTATCAAAAAATACGAGAACACCTACTACAAAAAAACTAATTTAAACTTTAAAACATTGATATTTTTTAGTTTCAAACTTATTCAAATTTATTGACAATAAAATATCAACAATTTCAATTCATTGATAAAATCGATTTGACGTAAATATTACCTTTTTAATATTACGGTTGTTAGTTATTATTGAAGCCTCTGCTCATATAATATAAGTTAATTGAAAATACACTAAAACAAAGAAAGTAGTTCTTTCTTTCTTCAGTATATGCAAAATAAACCACATAATATCTACATATAAATCTAATTAACCAAGAAAAATTGATAATAAACTATATATAGTATTTATTACAGGACTTTTAATCATTTTTACTTTAAATTACTATAGCAATGCATATATAGTGTTATAATTGTTTGCTTTTAAAAAAATATTCTGACTCATTCAAAAGTACATTCGGTATTGCTTGGTTACCAAGCGTCTAAAGCTATCTTCCACTCAGCCATGTTAGTAAGCTTGAAGTAATGTTTTATCGAGATTCCATCATTTATTTATAAATAGAATAATTTTAGCGGTACATTGAATATGTGTCTAAACTTATAGCTTCAGAAAGAAAACATACCTAAAGTAATATATATAATATAATATATATATATATATATATATATATAATATATATATATATATATATATATATATATATATAATATATATATATATATATAAATAATATAATATATATACATGATTTTAGAGAAGTACACACTATATCTGAATACTTAATTTGAATCGACCACTTTATTATCTATTCTTATTCTAATTTTAGTTTTTCTTTTAAGTTATTGTCGAATTAAATGTGCGAAGTTTCAAAGGGCAAACCAACTTATTTTTTTGATAAAATGATTTTTTTAATTTTGATGTTTTAATTTTTTGCTTTACGCTTTATTTTCTATTCTATAAATAAAGCTTACAATTTAATATTTAAGGGAGATAAAATTTTTATTTCTTACTTTCAAATTGATACCGTACTTGTAATTTAACCATTCCAATATCTGTCGTTATCTTTTCGTGATCAAATTGATCTAAAAGATTACTAAACCAATATAATGATGTTTATAGAAGAGGAGTGAGGGGGTTTCCTTTTTGTTTTCCAAGGTAGATAACGGATGGTTTCTAACATGGCGACCGTGTGTTTCTACAAAGTTAAATAAAAAACTTATAGAAAGAGGGGTCACTTAGTTCCTTTCTTTTAGCTGAAGAAGGCAATGCTAAGAGAAGGGGAGAATTAAAGCCGCACCCCACAACTTCTCCGCTCCCTTCTTTTTATGTAACATAAGTTTTTTTTTTAAAACGCCCCCGTTTCTCCCTTCTATTTGAGAAGTTGGTTCATCAGTCTTCTTTTTAAGTTCTTTTTTCTTATTGGTTAAAATATCATTTTTCCACTCCCCGTATATTTACTTCTTAAATATGACTGTAAATCCATCATATTGAGATTATAGATCGGGAACTTTAGTTTTTGTTTTTATTGTGTTCTGCTACAAATATTTATTATAATCTATTATTTTATTCTTTATTCACTATAAGTATATTATTATATTATAACTATTCTCCTCTTTGTCTACCCGTTTTTCCCACATCAGAGCTAAACAAAATTAATATATATATAATATTATATATATATATATATATATATATATATATATTTATTTATTTATTATAATAGGCTATGAATCCAAAAAAATATTTGTGTCTTTCGACTCTAGTCTTGTGAACTGTATTACAAAATATTCTGTGTATGGTGTTTTGTAATTGAAAAATATTTTGATATTCTTAAACGCATTAAGGCCTCATATAAAGCATTAAATGATTTCGTATTTTTCCGGACTTAATGAAGACTCACGACAGAAGTTATAACTAGAAGTTATACTCTGTTAAAAATAATTATTTTACGACTTCCTCTTCCATAAACTTTGCTTTTTACAGTCTATAAGTTTTAACGTTTGTTCTTTTTATTGTTTTATATTTTTATATTATTCCTGTGCCATCAATTTAATCGTTAGTCTTCTTTTTTATGATACTATAATATATGATAGGTATTTAAAAAAAAAATAACGAGATCTAGTTTGATGGATAGGTTGACCGCAATCCTTTTTACAAGCAAAGTAGTAAAAACAGTAGCTTTGAAGGTGCTAAGTGATGGCTTATAGTTTATATAAGTATTAGCATTTTTTAGGCCCTAAAGGTTGCAGGTGCTTAAGTTTTATAAGTCATTGTTTTTAATTCCTCCTAATTCTGAGTGACAGATTGACAGTGCTTCAAAATCATCCCTCTCAGGTAGTGTTTTTTGTACTAATCCTTAGAAGTCCTTTTTTTCGTTAGGTCTTTAACCTTATAGTGCTACTTAAGGGATCCTGCAAGTGATATAAGGACCAAAAGGACAAGATGAAAAACCTTTTCTTGAGTTGTTTAAAACCTTGTCATCAGTTTATCTTTAAGTTCGTTAGCCCTTTACCTGCCAAGTAGAAAAGAAGCTAACTGCTTAGTCATGACTATTATTCTTTTTATTTATCGTTTATATTTAATTTTTTGCCAGGATTAACTGGTTCGACATCTTGGGCCTTATGCTGTTATCATCAGCTTAAAATAATTGTAATTATTGCCAACTATTATTAAATAGTCCTAAAGATTCCATTGTATAGCCAGTTAATTATTTTGCCGGTTCAAGTTGTTAGTCTGGCGCAAAATCACTTAAAATATAATTATTTTATTATAAATTAATATTATATTTATGATATTATCAAAAATTATATTTATGATATTATCATTAACATAATTTTTATGAAAATATCATAAAAATTATATTTATTTTCTTAAAAGCCTTATAGCTATTTTATGTGACAATATTAATTAAATAATTATTTTATGATTTTTGTCATTGTATTTTGGATAAAAACAAATAATATTAAAACATAGCAGCATATTAATATGGCAGACATTATTATCGAACTCTTGTCTCGTTTAAATAATAAACAGGCGATTTGTGCTCTTGGTAAAACAAGCAGATAATGACTTACATTTACAGATTAATAAATAATAACGAATATCCAACAATGTTGTGTAGGTATAGCTGTTAATTACGCAGAAGCAGTAAACTACAACTCTTCTTTCTTCCATTATTTATTAATCTATCTAAAAAGACGAACATAAAATTAATTAACTAATATTAAATAATAGTATGTATATTAAAGAGTACCACTTAATTGTTATTAATAATTTTATCAACTTGTGCGTTTGCATACAAAGTTGCATTGTTTGTGTAATGCAAATTTTATAATTATATTCTTCCCTTTTACTCTATTATTCGCAGAAGATTGTAATTATCCTTAATAAATAAATTATTATCATTAATAATCATCTCTGCTTCTAGGACTATACTCAAAAATCTAACTGTACTTATAATATTAATTTTATTACAAAACTAAATTAATTATCTCTCGGCTAGATAAAATTATAATACAAATTACTACATTTTACACTTCCCCGATTAGCAGCTGAATACCTATATTCATTTCAACTGTAATATGGCGTTTTTTTTAAATTGTTAAGTTTATATTAAAAGGATAAATTTAAATTTTACCATAGATTTTTTTACCAATAGCTATTGTTAGACATATATCATACATTTTAGTTAATAATGCTTGTTTTTTGTGATTTGAAATTGATATCTATGACGTATGTCAAACAATAAATAACCGATATAGTGATGTTGGTGTCTAATTTCTTAGGAACTATTATAACTTTTAAATTAGTCAGTGTACTGTAACTTCATTTCCTAAAGTTACCAAATGGCGTAACAACATTACTATATTTGGGTAATAGTTAAGAAATAAATTGTAAATTTAAACTCAACAAGTCTTCTTATAACTCGTGTCAAGTATACTTACTTGGAGTAAGACCATGATACTTAGACGCCATGGACCATGATTTCTCCATTTTTTATGTTTTTTTTTTAATGTTAGTGCATCTAAAATATTTTATGCGGTACAAACACACACACACACACACACACACACCCAACATAATATAAATATACAACATATATATAATATATATATAAATAAATTAATTACATAATATATATTAAGATATATATATAATATATACTATATATATTATAATATGAATATAATGTAATGTGATTGGAGTATGTACTGGGTTAAAGTATATATTACAATAACCAAAAGCCATCAGTTTATATACCTGCATCTGTGAATCCATTTAAAAACAGAATTGGAATATTTATTATTAATTTTAATAGATAGTTCAGCAATTTGTCAGGTGTTTTATTGCAAAGCTGTTAAGTAATGTCTTAGCAATGGTGTAGGTTTCAACTTAGCATTTGTTCGCAGTTTTATATTCTTTATTCGTTTTGTTTTAATTTTAATTGTTGATAGTTGCTTGTTTCACTTTATGTTGTCTTATTAAGTTCATTTATCTAATATAAGAAGAGAGCCTCCCTTTCGTTTGCATAATGATTATCAACACGGATCTCCCTGTTGGTATTCCTTTATCACGCGAGGAGTCATTTTTTTAATCTTTCCCTATGGATTGTTTCCTCTAATCAAGCCTGATGTTATAAGAGTTACTTATCAAGTGATGAGCTCTTGAAATAATAACATGCTTTCAAATTACTCTTTCCTTATTATCAAGAGCTTTCCTGAAACTTATCTAATTTGAAGTTATTAGAAGATACGCTTTGTCATCTTTATAATGGACGCACATTATTCATTCTCTTGCGTGCTTTCCTTGTCGTAAATTGTTAACAGATTCTTCAAAATCAATCGTTATTGAACTAAAGTGAAATATTTCCTATAGAATTTATTCTGTTGAGGCATAAGAACTTAGTTAGGAACTTAGTGTGCTGTTTTACAAAATAGGATGAATGCAAAAAAGGAAAAAAATAGTTTTTAGTAAAGGAAAATTTTATAATTAATAAGATTGCTACTATTTTAGTTTAATTGAGAATACCGACGTGTCGCGTGTGTTTTGAAATCTCAATGTTCATGGAATATTAAACGCTTGTTAAATAGAACGATTCTTGTACCCTGTCTTCAAATTGGTTTTTAAAAAGTACTTTGTTTCATTTCGGTTACATTTTTTGTCCTTTGTTGTGTTTGAAAATGTTTTTTTTTGTTTTATGACAAAACACACAAAAGGTAATAAGGGAATATAAATGTCCATTTTGAACATTCAGGATATGAGAGGCTTGTTAAGGTTAACATCGGAGGTTTTTATGAAGGGAATCAGCCCTTTTTTCGAGCATGTAACAAATGTCACCTTTTTAATAAAAGAAAATTTTTGAAGGAAACTATATGTCTTAGGGTAAGTTCGTCTTGCCGGGTGGTCTTACATCCTAAAACCAAGACAATTGTTTCTTCACGATTTCTCTCTATACTATTATTTTTCTCCTCCCAAGGCTAATGCACTTAAGGGCATCACGCCGAGACACTACACCCTGGGATATGATTACTCCTGAATCAAACACCTCACTTTAACGCTAGGAATCCTATTCTCTTAATAATTCATACCTCTACGTCAGTTTTAACTCCTTTTTAATTTTCCTTATTTATATCTTAGGTTTATATATAGGCGAAGTATTGTGCTTGCAAAAATCTGAAACCGGGATGTCATCTGAATTATCCGATTCAGGTGTTCTAATGCTTCTTAAGTGGTTTTAGAAAAGTTTCCTGTCTGCATGTGTGTGTCTGTTAACATTGTAGGTCTCGTAGGTGTATTTGATGCTTTTGGATCATAAAAGTTGAGCCACATCGAGCGAAGTCATTGCTTTAATGGGTTTAGGCAATTTTATAAGTATTTTTAAAATATATAATAATAATAATAAGTTAAAATTTATAAAATAATATACTAATATAATAATAGTATTTGAATTTGAATCCTAGATACTTACATAATTCATATTCAAATACTATTTTTATTATTGAAACTCGATTTTCAACAGTAGTGAAAAAACTCGCGATATAGCTTTATATAATAATAAATCTCGTTTATTAATTAATCTTAATCGCACATTTACAATTTTTATTAAATTTAGTTTTTGTTACTACAATTTTTAAAAAACTTGTTAAAATTACTTTAATTTATTATGTTTTTTATGATATTACTAATACAAAATAAATTTACCCCTTGAAGGCGATCTCAATAAATTAAATTAAATAAATAAATTATTTTCATAAAATATTTATTTGTTAATGTACACAAATTACTGGAAGCCTTTGTCTTTGCTCATAATTAATGCTTATAAATTCTTGAAGTTTAATTCTGACCTATACAATTTAATTGGTCGGTAGTTAATTCAATTTAATTTTACATTATTTACATATAATATACTACTTAATACATAACATTAGTTTTACATACGTGAACTTGTTTATTGATTTATTATTATAATTATTATTTTATTACATATTATTTTATTATTATTTTTTCATACATACAGAATAATCATCACATGTATATTTATATGTATGTTTATGTATATTTATACAATTACGATAAATAATTGCATTCATCTGAGTTTTTTTTTCATTTTTTACAAATGCAATTAGCATTTTATTATATTTACTGAGATTTTATCTTTATTGCTTATTGCGTTTTAATAGAAACATGCAGTAAGTATTAAAGTAACGTTTTATGGAATATTTGATGCACCTTTTTAATTGGTTAACAAATTAATAATAAATTCAATTTGGGTTTATAAGGAACTATGTAATGCTGTGATTTTATTTTATTGTTGGCCTAATTAGTCATTATAATTTCTGTTAATTAATTTTTGTTTGTACTAGTATCACAATTATTATTTTATTATTCATCAATTAAATAATAATGTAAGTAAATAGAAAATTTGAATAAAATTAATATCTGTTCTAGTATGTATGTTTAAATTTATATTAAAAAAACAAAAAATAAATAAAAGTATAAAATTATTGATTGAAATTCGTGATTAATTTATTTAAAGATCTCTAGATCTATTATATTTTTAAATAGCATTTAGTTAATTTTAAATTGTAATCATTTAATGTTTTTTTTGTGATAATCCTTTTAACTCCTTATTAAACTAATTCTTCTTTGTTTTTAGTTTTACTTTTTTGCTAACTTATTTATTTTTATTATAAACACAATGAATGAAAAAATTATTATAATTGTGTGGGTGTTGTTATTATAGATTTGAACAGAATTCTAGGGGATTAAGCCCTAAGTTAAGTACCGTTATAAGCGATCAGTGTCAACCTTGTAGACTTGAACTATTAGATTCAATGGGTTAGTGGGTGGTTCTACTACTATATTCTTGGTGTACTGCCACAAAAAAAGAATAAATCAACTCCACACATAGACAGAAAAATTACCTCCAAACATAGCCAGACAAAATCACCAAGTGACTAATTTTTAATTTTTATGTTTATTTATTTTTTTAATTGAGTGTAGATCAAGTTCGTTATCTTCCCTCGTTTTTACTTCATTTTGATTACCTGTTGATCAATCATTTCAATTAATCCTAGCAAAATAAGGTACATTCAAATAAAATTAAATTTCCAAGACATAAAAATTATCAATATTCTTTTTAAGGCCCCAAATTGCTTTGTCACTATGTGTCGTAGAGTCTAAAAATTTTGTAAACATGCTCATCAAATTATGCTGAAAAATTGTGTTAAAAAATGCTTAACCTCTTGTAGACATACTCAGCAAATTATGCTGAAGATCCCTAAAACATGCTCTAAATTTTGTTCACGTACTCAGCAAATCTTGCTGAGGAGTCCTGTAAAAGATTACTCGAAATACCTAAAGAAGTATTCAAATACTTATTTTTTATATAAAAAATTATTAGATTGGCCAAAAAATATTTTAGCCTGTTTCTGATTTTTTAAAACTTACGTCTTACTCAAAATTCAAAAAAATCTAACCATGCCACCGCATTATACACGTGTCAATAGTTTTAGACACCTGTATAATTTTTGACTCTTTAAAATTTAGTTTTGTTTGTATATATCCTAGGATTTATTGGAATGACTGGATACATTTCTTCTTGTTTCTATTTATTATTATTATATTATAATGTTGTATTTAATTAGTTAATATATTTGAATGAGGTAAGGTTTTAGTCTATTGCGACTAATTCTTGAAGGACAAGTCAGTTTCTTTGGATTTGTCTGTATACCAATAAATTGTAAGAGCTGTTAAGTTTTTTCTAATACCTTAGGAAATAAGTATTTAGGTTCATTATTATGCCATAAAACTTAGGGGTTAGAGAAGAAACAAGTATTCTATGAAAACAATGAAGGCCATTCAACAAATAAATTTCTTTTTCCCAAAACACTGCATGGAGTTCCAAAACTATAAATTATTCAGTCATTTTGATTCTATTGACCTTTTTTTACTTAAAGGTTCAAGAGGTCAAGTTTTTTGCTCTTTTTTTATTTTTATTCATCTCATGGTCAAAACTTCTTTCAACAGACTTGCTGTTAATTTTGGGTGGTCTGGCCACAATCGTGGTTGGGGGTCTTTTTCTGTTTATGTGATACCACGAAATGTTTTAATTTTGGTTTTAATCCTATTTACCATAATACACACTGTCAATGCTCTATACATATGAGTGTACTTATTTATTCATATGAAGTTTATGACATAACTTCAGAGACAACAATAAAATATAAATTACAATTAATATAGCGTTTAGCTTTATTTAATTAGTAATAAGCTTATTTTAATTAAAGGTTGTTTGAAACTGTAGTTATTTTATTTTGTCTATTCTACTAAGCTATAAAACGATATGTATTTATTTTTAATTAATAATAAATTAATATCCACTATCAAAATATAGCCATGCTATTTAATTGATTGAAATTCTTATAATATACCTAACTGAAAATCTAGGAAGTCTTCTCTAAAGATGTTTTGGGCTTTATTTCTGTTTAACTTCCTACATAGGGCAAGTGTAAAGTTTCCAATTTTTAAAAAAATATTTAGGTCGGTTTTAATACATCTTATTAATATTTTATTAATTGTTTTTTAATGTGGGCAAATGTTTATAAAGCAACATGCCCCCCTTCTTTAATGCAATATTTTATTTGTAGAAGACCATTTTAATCTTCTATTTAATCTTCTGACAATTTATCAATCTCTCAGTAAGTATGAAATCAATTTCCTTTACTCTGGAATTTTTCTTTACTTCCGTCCTTATCTTTTTAAAAAGTGATAAATCATTATAAATCTTTCTATTTTCCCGCTCTTTTTATGTATTAGTCGGTTTTGACTTTTGAGTAATGTTTTTGTCTGTATAGTTTTCTGTCTCGAGTCAAGATGATGGTAATCGAAGGGGATTCCGGTTAGATGCCTTGTTAAATTTCTTTTTCTTTGCTCCGCCCCTTGTTAAATCTAACTATTGTAAAAATAACATCTGTGTACCATATACTGGGAGGAGCTAGATATGATAGCTTTTCAATAAGAGACTGATAAATCCTCCTATTCTAAATAAAAATCTATCACTTAAAAAACAAATAATTAAAATTAACTAATTTTACAAAATTTTACAAAATTTTGCCTTTAATTTTTGTTTATAGATTTCTTTTTAAATATTTTTTCTGGTGGCTATAAAGTGGCACATGTAAACATGTAGTTTAAATGCGTTTTTTACTGTCGGCGGCAGTAAAAGAGGTTTTTACTGTCGCTGGTAAAGTTCCTTAAATGTTCCCTATGTGGTTGCTAGTAATTTACTACAAGGTTATAATATTACCTTCTTTGTTCTTCTTACTTTTTTTGTTTAGCAAATAAATTATCTTATGTTTTTGTAAACAAAGTTTTGTTATTTTCGGAAAGTGAGTTTATTAATTATTTATTATCAAGTATTTAATAATCATTGAAAGTTATTCAGACTAAAAATACGCCGCCTGAATTGAAACTTTTGGCCAACGAGGCGATCGAAAGAAGTGTATATACCGACAAATTTTTATTTATATACATTACACTGTTTTTTCTTCTAAATAGCTGTTTACTATTACTACGTCTGAAAAACAAAATAGCATTTGCACACGACTGGGAAAGGCTTTTTTTTACCTCGGCTCATTTTACTGTCTCGCTTCGCTAGACATGTAATATAACCGCCCCGGCAAAAAAAACCTTCTTCACAGTCTTGTAACATAATATATTATTTATAAACACGGATTGAAATCAGTAAAACTTAAGAATCAAATGGAAACGTCTCCAAAGCAAATATTCATTAACCTTTATGAATATGGCGGATCGAAGTTTTTATTTTAATTAGAGCAGAGGCCATTATTACACGTGGAAGTATTGTATGAGTTTAGAATAGTAAAGGGTATTGCAATATACTGGATGTAATTATACGAGGGGAAATCTTGTGGGGGTGGCTCAATTATTGACAAGTTGAGTTACAACCCCCTTCATCAGTAGGTGAGATAGCAAGAGGGGTGTTAAAATGGACGAGCTCTATAACTAGGGAAAATATATTTCCCCAGCCATTTTAACTTTAACTATATCACCTCACCACCATCAAACTGATAACAATAAAAACCTACAGCTTTTTATATAACGATTCTTATCGTTCTCTATAAAAATTCAAAACGAGGCAAGATTACACAAATGGTGCTAGTTTATACCAGCTATCCTTTGAAAAATAAATATCACAAATAGTGTCAGATATTTTTCACTAACTACCCTATATTTTATTCAACTAAAGGAGAAAAATGCTTCGAGTTAAAATAATCAACACGCGATGGATGCATCAACACAACGATACCATTTTATCCCTCGCAATACAACTCAAGTTCATTTACAACTCGAGCTCGTCTGTAATTCAACCTGGATTAGTCTTTTCTTTAATCCTTTTAGTTTTTACTTGTTTATGATTAATGATAACATTTTTTTTTCTTCGTGTTATTACAACACGAAAGTGATAATTCATCATGGTGTCAACTACATAAAAATACAGTCGAACCAAGCAGAAAATGACAGTAATCAACAAATCCTCATCCTCTACCTCTTTATTTATTCCCATTTTTCTGTTTTATGCCTTTCATTTGTTTATTTTTACATTGATATAATCTTATAATACTCTTATAATCTGTATTAGTAAAGATTGTGGGTATACTTATAAAACTATTGACTACAATTATAATTTCCCTTATTTCCTTTCCTATTTGTTAGGGTTGTATAAAATAATTGGAATTATACTTAGAGTAGTTTATTTGCATAGGATTGATCAAGTAAGTGAAATATGAATACATTTTTAATAAATGTAGAAGGAAAACATTACAGATGTAATGGTTTGTAGGGTATTGACTTTTAGGGGGTTCGTTGTACCCTGAGGATTAAGGGTAAATAGGGTGGGTATTGTAGTTATGCTTACTGGTAAAACTAGTGATCCCTATTGTAATAAATACGTGTGTGAAGGAATTAGCTTCCCTTTGCTCCGAGGCGCCTGCGAGATGGACATATGTCAATCAAACATGATCCTTTTTTTTTAAGCTCCCTTAAAACTAAATCTTCTTTTTCATAGCCCTCATTTTGATTCAATATGTACTAACAAGCTCCTGTCGACTTTTCAACATGAAAAGAGACTTAATTTTTTTCAATGTCTACAACAAAAACTTGTAATTTTTACACTATTTGTTAAAAGAAGTGGATACAAAGCGATGAAATGGAGTGAAATCCCAAATACCCTTCTAAATCAACTTCATATCGTTGACAATTTCTAGTCTGGTCGATTTGAGTTGTTTTTAGAATTGTTTTTATAATTGCTTGCCAAGAAACAAGCCTCTACGCAATTAAAAGTTATAATGTATTGCTTTATACGCCTGCAATCCTCTATTTTATGTTTCATCAAAATGCATGTATCATTACTTACGGATATCATTACTAATAAGCATAATAATTTACGGATATCTTTTGATCAAATGGTTCTCATCAAATCTTAATTGTTAGTTTACATTCACAAATTAATTCTATGGAAAGCCTACGTTATTTAAATAATAATCAGCTTTTAATTAATTTAATTTAATTTTACTTTTTTAATTTAAATAATCAGCTAACGTCGATACTTGCTGCTGAATATTTTCAGCTCAGGTGGGGTAAAACTTGAGCTCTTAACTGATATGCAAAACTTTGCACATCACAGCTAGAATGTTGCCCTGCCTGCTGATGAAACTGATGGTCCAGGGATATTCATATCAAACAACAAGTATCTACAAAAGCTGATTATTTAATTCCTTTTTCAACTTGCAGTAAATATAACTTCTTTAATATAAACCTTATTTGTGTAAAATAGGAATTACTAAGAAAGACATAACACAATTATTTTAACTTATTGCGGTTTCGTAGTTGTAACTTAACGAAAACAGAACTTGTTAGTTTGAATATAGTTTTATTCTATCTAAGTTATCCGCATCTAGGTTAAGGTAACAATTTACATTTACGATTATTAGCTAGCATTTTATCTGGAAATGTTTGCTACTATGGAAGAATGATCTTATCAATAAATGTAAGTAAATAGTTGATCAATACGCCTATAACGTTTATTTTGACACAATTCAAAACCCTTTTTACGCTGCCATATTTCCTTCTTACGCGAGTAATAAAATATAAGGATGTAGCCATAGTTAAAAATAACGAATCACTGAGTTTGGTCTAATTATGGCTTTGTGAAGACATTACTAAACTCTTTTTCATGTAATTACTTCAATTGTTTTACTCCGTAAGAACGAGATAGTTAACATCAGTATTTTCCTTAAAAAACACTTTTATTCTTTTGTTCTGTTTTTATGACTTAGTAATCTTATCCCTTGAATCTCAATTATAACTTTTTTTTTGATCTTATAACTAATTTCTTTTAAAAGTTTGTTATAATCTTTAAAAAAATTAAACCAAATTAAGACTTAACCCTCAAATTATCCAAATTAAATCAATAAATAATTAGGTTTTTTCAGAAATTATCTTTCTGAATAAATCTAAGTTGATAATAATTTGTTAATTAGTTTACAAAATGTTTTAACATGTCTTTCTCTAATATTTTTAATACTATATGATTATTTTAGATTTTAAAAATCTGGTTTTATATTTTAAGGAACTCAGTAGCACAAAGATAAAAGTAATTTATTTAAGATATAATATTTTCAGGCATCAGTAAGTTTCAGTTAATTTGTTCATAACTTAAGGCTATGGTGAACGTTCTACCTCTGTGTAGGATCTGGAACGTTACTATCTTAACTGATGCAATGTTTTAGGATGGTTTTGATTTGGTTGAGATATAAAATAATAGTTAGCGGATTTTAAGATACAATTGTGATTGTTTTTTACTTGTTTTAAAAATAGAAATAATGTATTATTTGGTATGTAATTTGTCTGTAGCATGTGCGATTGATTTTCTTTTGAATTCAATAATGCAGTAGATTGAAATATAATGATATTGTATCAAGGCATTTAGCTAAGTTTTTCTTCCAATGAAGTTCATATTAAAACTTAAATAATATATACCTCATATAGATGGCACCGTCTCTAGATATCTCATATCGCTTAGTGGGCTTGAGCTGTCGTTTCAGGATGTTCTCCAATGAAGTTACAATCTAACTTATCTCAGCGTAACCTCCTCTTTAACCTATTTATGATTTTGACATTCTGCCATTTTAATGTGTACTTATGATTTTGTCATACTAGCATCTCAATAGGTACTTATTAATCATTATGACTGTAATCTTGTCACAATATGTAATAAATTGCACAATAAAATATGCTATAAAAATGTAAAATAACACTCTAATCATTCACCTATAGTTATTAATTAATTGTTAAACCCGCTTTAAATATTATTAATACTTGTGTGTGTCTCCATAATACGAGATAAGAATCAATTTAGGGCACAGAAGAGACTATATTTTATTGGATTAAATAAACTATATTACACTACTTATACGTAGCATATTCATGTTTAATAAAGCTAATTCATGCAAAGAAAATTCTATACCTAAAGTCAAGTGGAGCTATTTCACATCGTTCAGTAAAAAATGAATTAGCTTCATTAAACATGAATATGCTACGTGTAAGTAGTGAAATATAGTTTATTTAATCTAATAAAACCTAGTGTCTTCTGTGCCCTAAATTAACTCTCACCCCTTTAAATATTTTTAAATAATAAATAAATAAACGTTTATTACTATCCGATAACATAATTAAACTTACAAAAAAGATGTAAAAAAAAAGAAAACACCAATATACATATCTCTTGGATAGTAAATGTTTGTTGTTCAGCTTTTCAGCTGGTCTTCCATAACAACCATATATCGTTTTTAGGTTTAAGTTTGGGTCTATTTTGCCACTTGCATCTCCCAAATTTGATTTGAATCTTGCATTGCATTTTTTTTCTTTTAAATAATTAATAACAGGATACCCATTAAAGTTGGCTGACATAAATAAGCATAAATGGCGTATGGAACATACGCCATTTATGCTTATTATAAACAATTACAGTAAACACTATGCACAGGTGACTTTAAATAATAAAACATACACCAATGTTTGTTGTGACTTCCCTACCCGCATTACTCTGCTTAAATGCGTGTATAATTTGTTCCTCTTTTATCTGCTTTAATTGGATATTTTCTACTAAAAGAAAATGATAAAATAATTCCAAAATAAAAACCATGTTGGACAAAATAGTTTTAATTAAATGGTGACAACTTACAATTACATTAATTAACAGGTTGTGTTGTTTAATGAAGGAAATAAGGAATTGATGAGTGTTATAATTAATCTTAAATATAACAAAAAATTATAATAGAATTAATATTTAATACTAAAATTAAAAATAAACTAATCAAAATTATAGTAAAACATTTATAGAAAAAAATTAAAACGCTATAAAATTTCAATCAACTTTTTCAATTATATAAAGTTAGAATGAGTATTAGTTTCACTAATCTTTTATTTCTTAAGTCTTCAAAGAAACCCGACTTGTGTTCAAATCGAAATGAAATAATATTAAGTCAAGAAGTTACTTGATATTGCTGGAGGGTGCGAACCACCTACATGACTAACCTGTTGAAACAGCTTTTTAGATGGATTTAAACCGCTTATGAAATTTTATACATACAGTTGCATTCGGTAAGTATTTGAATGTAACGTATGAAATATGATTTATAAATCCCTAGGGCTTTCAACAATTTTAAATTAAATATTAATTATTCTTTAAAAAAAACTTGATTTTAATTGTATTTAAATTAATTTATATTGACAGTTTTTAGAGAAGAATGATGGGGTCGATGAGTTTGATAAATGAGCTTATAAGGAGGGGGAAGGTGAATTTTTTGGAGGGGGAGGAGATACTTACTGATCAAGGATAATATATATATATTATATATATATATATATATATATATATATATATATATATATATATATATATATATATATATATAATATATATATATATATATATATATATATATATATATATATATATATATATTTGTGTGTGTGTGTGTGTAAATATTCTATGGGACAAGATAACTTTCGAACGCCTTCTCGGATCGAAATATGTATGAACTTAGTACAAAAATGAACCATGTTAATGTCCTGAACCCTATTATTTATTAAATATGTGTGACGTCATTAACCCACTATAAAGACCATCTAAAATGACCTTTCTTAAAATAGTGCTTGAAGATTTGTGACTTCTTACGCCGCGTAGCGGCCAAGAGGTTTCCAAATTTTTAATTACATTTCTTAAAATGTGATTAAGAATTAAGCATTAAAAAGTTTGTTACATTTTGTATGGATGAAAATATTGGTTAAACGTTATTCATTAACAAAATTCAGAGACTTAAAATCTTTTAATATTGTTTTTTTTTTGCCCGGATTAACTAATTCGACAGCTTGATCCTTAGCGGTAATCACTCCATCCACCCGCAGTCTCTTAATCGTTAAATTAAATTAAAATTTTAATATTGTTATTGGCATTTATATAAAATGTTACTATTAGTCAATGTTGAAATAATAAAACTCATTGAGTAATAATTGGGTAGAAGCTTTGCTTTTCTTAAACTTCATTATAAAAAGTATGTATAAACTTTTTGACGTCACATATTTTAATTATTTCTATACTTTCTCCTATGGAGACATAAAAGGTAAAGTGATCACTGTACTTAAATAATCCAGTAAAGCATTTGTTTAAATGCTGGCATGAAAAAAAGATAATGATTAGCTTTTTGTTTAATATATAGGTTAATATATAGATAGATTAGTCTTTTATACAGAAGCTGTTGTTTAAACAGTAATTTGTTTAAACGGTTAAAAAATGGTCAACTTATGTCTAACTCGGTACATAAAACGACAGGAAATGACTTAAAAACATACATATTAGAGACATGTGGGTAGCGGCCACTAAGTGACAACTATACTGAACAAAGATAATATGTCTGACAGTGGTCATCAATACACACGATATTTTTCTTTTAATAATATAGTTATTTGAAATTCTTTTCAAATAAATTTCCTCTTTTTATTTTATTGAAATCGATAGCTAAGCGACTAAGCCAATTATTAACAATGAATATCTTTTGTTCATTGCTCATATTATAATTTTGATGTTAGATAAATCCTTATTGTTATAACATATAATCTACTGAGTGTCTCTTCAGAGTGTTTACTTGTAAACACTCTGTATCCTGTGCAATACAGACATTATTTGTAATATTATTTATACAGGCTATGTTTATGGTATTCAGCCATCTTAATGTGTGGCCATACTTGTGTTATTACGTATAAAGACTGACATCCTCTTTAAGTATTATTTATACTTTTGGCACTTAGTAAACTATACAATTTTGGCTTTATTTGTACCCTATATGGAGGTTATGTTAATGTTACATTTAGGTAATCTTTATATATGGACTATAATCGTGGTGCATAAAGGCTCTCGCCTTATCTAAAGGTTATATTTGTGGCACTCAGTGAACTGTACAATTCTGGCTTATTTGTAATAAATACCCTGTATGCTGATGCATGCAGGCTTTACTTGTGTATATGTTGGTTTAAATTGTTATATGTGTTCATATTATATAATTTTGATGCTACATAAATCCTTATTACTACAACTTATAATCTGCTCTTTTTCTTAATGTTTAAGAATGAGATATTATAATATTATAAAATAGATATTTAAGAATATAAATGTATAAGATAGGATTCACTTGTGCCACTTTGTATCTTATGCAAAATAGACTTTATTTCTGTTGCCCTGAATTTAAGGTACCTAATTTTAGTTACACCCTAAATCCAGTGTACAAAAAAATTGTTTCTCTTAATGTAGCCCATAGATACCTCGTAAAATTACTATACTTGCGGGTGAGGCCCTTTATACTAGCTCTATACTCTTAATGATCTTTTTGTATTCAAATATATATAACATATGTAGCAGAAAGATTTCTTTCATAAAGAAATAAATCCTTAAATTGAAAATATTAATATTAACACCTTTAAAGCATTATTAAAGTACCTGAATTGAATATTAATATAAAAGTTTCATATAAACAGCCTTCAACAAGTCTAAACTTTAAAGGAGAAAACTATTAGAAAAATTATTTTGATTGATAACAAATCCACCTTCATATAACTGACGAGATGATAAATAGATTTAAAATTTATGTTTAAAATTAAATTTTAATAAAAAGGTGTTTCTAGACGGCGGCCAGGGTGTTAGATGTTTCCGAAAATTAAATAACGTGTCATGCTTCAATCATTTTATGATGATGCGTTCTTAAACTGTTTTAATTTGTTGATATGATTTTCCATCAGATTTTAAATTTTTCTTTAATATGGGTTCAATTTTGCATGGTAATAGAAGTTTTTTATTAAAACGAAAACGTGTCAGATAAAATATAAAACAATTTGACATGGCATTCAAAAAAAGAAAATTTTAAATTCATTAAAAACTTTACATCAAAATGGGGCAATATTTTATTCATATCTTAAATAACTATTTAAATTATTCTATTAAGAACTGCTACCAGTTATAATTTTTATTAAATCTTCGATATTAGAATAAAACTGTTCCTTGAACGATAAATAATTCATTTTATTTAAAATTTTTAACGAATATACTGAAAAATACCACAAGATTTTATTGTTTTTAAAATATAAATAATTGACTAAACCTCGCACAGTTAAATTGAGCAAATATTTCTATGTATACCTTATTTGAAAAATGACCATTTTAAATTGACATAGGCAATCTGAAATGAAGATGTTATGCTAGAAGGTAATCTTTCATCTCTTAAATCATATACTTCAAATATTATACATGAGATTCGAGCCAGTGATTATTAAATCTAAATATAATGGATACCCTAATTTTGTATTATTTGTCATGTATTTTCAAATACAATGCTGTGATGTGCATTTATTATTAAATAATTGAGAAAATAATCGCTATCATACGTTCGGGTGCTTTGGCATTTAAAACATTTAGCTTATTAGTTTTATTGAATTATTTTCTTAAAATGTAATGAATGGCAATTTTCACTCAAATTATTGTGTTGTTTTGGAAAATTAGTTATTACTAAGAGGCACGTAAAGAGGGATTTGAGGAATTCACCGGATGCCCTGTTGTTGTGTGTTTGTGTATTTATTAAGATTTTTTCTGTTGTTGTTGAATATCTTATACTTGTTATCATGGAGGGGTGTGGAGAGACTGGTTGTCATAGAGATCCCCCTCACTGTATTACAGGGGGAGGGTAAAAGATCGACCCGGTGTAAAGAGAAAACGTTAATACGCTTGCGCAAAGGTACCCTCTCTTGACAAACTAACGCCATCATTACAGAAAAACAACAATATCCCCTAAGGTTAGTTTCCCTGTGCTACACCTCGACACTTGGGAGAGGGGTTTTCCCTATCCTCTCCTATCACTTCTAGTAGGCTGGCTTTATATCACACCCAGAGCTTTCCTCTCTCTTAATAGGGTTTTACTTGGCAAGGGGTTTTCACAAATGACTGGGAAAAGCAGGCTTGTCGGTTCCCTATAGAGATGTACCGAGTGTAGGTAAATACGATATGACTGTGTTGCCTCTATATCACACTTTGACTAACTCCAAACTTGATGCTAGGTAACCTCCTGGTTTTATCGTGTCAGAACCCTCTCTAGATTAATGAGCCAACACCGCTAACTGTCTCACTTCCAAGCCTCTTCTCTCCTAGTGGATTTATTGACTCGTCCCGGCTACATTCTCACCTTGCCAGACATGTCCCAACACAAACCTCTGTTTTGCCTTTTAACATTTCACCGAAATTCTACACTCTCAAACTCCCAAATTGTTAAAAATGTATATTTAACCCTTAAAGCTTTTGGATTTAAACTGACAAAAACCTCATGCCAACCACATTCATCTAGTTCACACTACACAACCCCCTTCCCTGTCCTTTTCACATTTTAAATAAATTATCTTTTCCATATTTAATCAAACCTTTTACTAAAATTAATTCTTAAATAAAGTTAAAACGTTGCTTACTACCTATTATTAGGTTGTTTAGATTACTGGAATTTAATTTTCATTTCACAACAGTATTAATAGAAACTAAACGAGAATTAAACATAAATAGGCGATGAAACGTTTAAGAATAAAGTGTGAATTTATTCTGAAAATACTATTACAGTGAACTAAAATTATGTATTTAAATTTTAGAGTAAAATCTTAGGAAGTATACTTCATTTTGCCAAACGGTTATGTAGAAGTCACTATATCTTAGAGTTAAGCGTCCCAAAAAATAGAAGAGGAATCCAAAGCACTATACAAACATATCTATGAGCTTTCATTAAGTTGGACTCCTTGTCCAACAACATATATCTCTCCTAAACACAAATAATGTCCTAACGTCATACAAGCAATGTTTTTATTAGAAGTAGGAAATTTTGATAAACAGTTTTCTTTATGAAGTGTAAATCTTTGTACTTAAAATGCTAAAAAATTTTATAAATTAAAAGTTAAATATAAACGTTGAAGCGGAATAAGTTAAATTTAACGTATGCCCCATTTGTTTCAAGAATTTTTCTTTGAGTTAATCTTGTTAATTCCGGTCAGGATACATTGTTTACCCTCATTGATTAAATAATACAATCTTGGATTTTTTATAGCCAGAGGGTGGAAGACGAATTCAGATATAAGGGTCGAAATCCGGTGGAACTAATTGTGTTTAATGTTGAATTCGACAAGGATTATTATAGCGTAGCTTTGTAAGGGAAGATCTCTTTCATTTTGAACCATATAATATTCTTTATGAATTTCAGTTAAATACGATATTTATACGGTAAATTAGTTAAGGAGTTTATTATGATATAAATCATTGAAAATGCTAGGCCAACAAATTTATAAAAGGAAGAAACTTGCAATATTCATATTTGAACTTTAACATATGTGTGTTGAGTGACTGTACGATAAGAAAAGAAGGCATGAGTTATTGATATGGACATAGAATGGTGTCTTACAACACATTAACAGTATTGTGATCTCAAGTAATACAAAAAAAAATCATTTCCTTAGTCGTATTAATAGTACAGATTAGTTCAAGGACATATACAATTTCGATGCATATCTTCGGCCGTTTTCCTTTCATGGAGTTAACATTAAAATAGAGATTTATTAAATAATTCGCTAACCGTAGTTATGTTTTCAAGAAAGATTTTTTTTAAAAAGCCCTATATGCTTTGGCGAGGAATGGGTCAAGTATCGACAGGTTTTTCCACATGAAATTTGTACTTATAGTTGAAACCAACTACTTGTATGTTGAAGGTATAATCATACCCTCTACATACATGTATATAATTATAATAATCATATCATAGCCACTGCCTAGATAATTAGATGTTCGCTCCTGCAACTATTAATCCTTTGCAGGCAAAATTAATTTTAACGCATTTGTCTAATAATTTAATTAGCAATCGTTTTGATAAAAATAGTTCCACTGCTGAATACGACTTATTTTTAGAGAGTCAGCCAAAATATCTCTTTAATTGCATACATACGTGATAGTTTAAAAATGATTGGTGTAATGATTACAATTATGTTTCAATAAAATTAGAGACAAATAGAGTCAGAGTGAAATGAGAGTAGAGCTGGTGAAATTAGTCGATATTTGTCGGTGAGGGCGCAGAGTTGAGAGGGTTTAACGATAATTTGCCCTGAGTATGATAGAGTTTTCCTCTGGGGGGGGGGGGGGTTGGCAAATTGATTACAAGAGTACCAAAGGGAGATAGTGGAAGCGTCTGTCTCAGTTAAACTGCCATTAGAGCTGCAGAGTTGGGGGAGGGAAAATTGCCGAGTCTTGGTATTCTAGTAGTGCTACCAAGGGAAACCGACCCTCTGCTAGTATATAGATGTGATCTCAATGTGATGCGTTTTAGAAACACTAAAAGGGAGAACAACAATCCCTTTTTACTGTCCCTCTTTTAAAGCTATTTAGTGAATCAATTTCACGCCCTCCACTCTATCTCAATCCTGTGATTTAAAAACTAATTCTTAGTGATAAATCACAGGAAACATAACAATCTAGAAACAGAAACACTTTTCCCTTGACTGGTTTTTCCTTCCCCTTCATAAATAGAAACTAACTAACCAAAGATGTACTAACTCTGCCATGGTTAATTCGAACTGATCCCTATGTTGTACCTTAGCCCTATCTTACTTATACAACAGCCTAACATTTATGAACACCCATCATAACTAATTTATAATTTAAGTTCAAATTTGTTCAACTGAACCAACTCCAACTGTTTGCGTTGTAATTTTTGATACGTCTCGGAAGAATTCCTAAATGCTACCGTTTGTTGACTGGGAAAAGTAGGCTTGTCGGACATAATTTGGTCTTCAGTGATTAATTTTGTCTACCATCCAAAGGTAATAGAAAATTGGCAGAATCAATAATCTAATTTAAAAATCAGCCACTAACCAGCTAATAGTGGAAAATGCTATGATATAGGTTCAGCCAAATATATCATGCACAAACCATCAAGGTTCGAGGGGGCTTCTAGTGGAAGTGTGTTCTGCAGGAACTAGACTTGTGGCTACACATGTTAGGTATTGCAGAAATCAAGTTCATTGAACATTAGTATAAATTTCGCCACTGTAGACAGACCAGTACCTAATTTTGATCATGTTTGCCATTAAAAATAAAACATTTAATGGCGCATTCAGTTCCATATGTATAAATATATATTATATATATATATATATATATATATATATATATATATATATATATATATTATATATATATATATATATATATATATATATATATATATATATATATATATATATATATATATAAATATATATATATATATATATATATATATATATATAATATTATATTATATATATATATATATATTATATATATATATATATATATATAATATATGTATATATATATATATATATATATATATATTATATATATTATTATATATATATATATATGTTATATATATATATAATAAATTATATATATATATATATATATATATATATATATATATATTATATTATAACATTAATAAGTTTAATGATTAATTAAAATTTAACACGCGTAAGAAATGCATCAGGCATAAACTGCATTCTTAAACCTGTATATTTATAGTCTAATATTTTATTTTAACTATAAATAAAAATGATAATAAAACTAACCCAGTTTTTAATTCTTATTAAAAACACGAGTCCTTTTTAACAGAAGACCGAAGTTGTTCATCTAGATTATAATAATGTTCATGGGGTTATTTATTAGCGGAGTCTCAAGTACATGTATTCCCAGAGAGTATTGTTTTAGCACGGTTGGTTGATTGTTCTAATAGTGTGCAAGTCTAACACGTTTGCACGTTGTTTTATCTACATCACAATTCACAGTTAAATACCTCGCGAACATAACAATAGTGCAGCAATTATTCAAAAACAATATCGACGTAACACTGCCTTAATTTCTTACCTCCTGGTTAAATTAATAGTATCGTCAATTAAAACAATATAGATCGCTGTATAGATAAAAATAATTTTATCGCGACAAAATTATTTTTTGTTAACTTATAAAAATTAATTTAAAATAAAGTTTTAATGTAGGACCTAAATCATGTGTAGTAGTTAAATTTTGTCTTTTAAAATTATAATTATAGTCCTTAATGTAAGCAATTATATTAGGTAGGGACAACCCTAATAGTGGAATTATTGAATATGATAAAATTAGAGCATAAAACATTACAATTATTTGCCTGCTTTTTACTAATGATATAAAAGTTAAATATTATTTCCTAGGATTCTTGAACGCCTATGTTTGAGGAAGACATTTCCATAGTAGCACATATATACACAATATACTTAGGCCTCGCTCAAACATTAATAATCATACATAGAACATCGCCTTGAACTTGTCAAATTACTTTTACTCAGCAGTTTTCAATAAGAGACATGTATTCCTTTTATCTAATTTTCTCTAGTTAGTGTAACAAGTTTGGTTTGCATATGGTGCCCTGAACTCCATTTAATCAATTTTAAGTGGTATCTGTGTAATTTTTTAATATCGCCGACAGTCCACTGGTTTGTACAAGATACAACCTCCGTATTTGATCAAAAAATTATGTAGCAGTAAATATCTCCTACCTTTCTTCCGTGTTATAGTATTATTAATATCCTTTTTCTTTTTTTTTTTGCAGGTTAGTATATTTTTTACAAAATAACTTCATAACCATTATTGGTAAGTAATTTAAAAGTGAAAATTTACTGTTTCTGGCAACTCTCGAGTAATTAAATGATCCTCAATTAACTCAAACTAATTCTCCTATCTTTTACAAAAATGGAAATTAACATTTATTCTCATGCTCTCAAAAATGGAAATAATTTCCCTTAATAATGTTAAAATAAAGTTCGTCTTATGATAAAACCGCTTTGTTGATTTTTATAAATGAGTAATAATTATTTAAAAAAATAATAATTATTTTTCATACATATTAATATTTTTAGTACGAAATATCTCCTTTTAAAAGACCATGTTTTATCCTTTTTGCGAAAACATAATTTTTCTGTTAGAGCGCATTGAGAATGATGAATCGTTTCCTGTTTGTGTTTTGATGTATCTTTTCATGATATTTTATTAAGTTTAACTGTAATAATTTCTTAAGGTGGAACATACTTAAGCTTAGAGAAAAAAAGGAAGTTTTAAAAACAATACCTTGACTCTAAGGTTATTAAGTTAAAAACTAAAAGTATGTTATTAACATCTTAATTTTGTTTTAACTTAATCGATCGTTGCAAAATATCGTGTAAATTGTAATTGGTGTTTTAAATGATTTAGTGTTTAAATCTAATTGGGTCAAAAAACACTGTCTTGATTTAATTTTTTTACATTTGTCAATTTGATTTGACTTTAACTTAAGATAAGATGATAGATGTTTGATTTTGTCTATTTTTTTCAAAATATCTATACAAAGAATAACGTTGCTTATAGCTATTCAATATCCTATTAGTGTTATTTATTTTTTTCCTAAAGGAAATTCGCTAAAAATTATTCCCTCTGTAAGGATAATATCTTTTTTTGCTTTGTTTGGGTCTTACAGTGTATTAATAGTGTTTTATTAGGGATTTTTTATGAGCGTTTTGTTTTAAATTTAGTATTAAGGCCCTGAAGAAGTGGGCTACTTACTTGTGTTTAAAAAGTGGTTCCTTTCTCCCTCCAGTTACTGCGTGATATCAAAGACTTATACTAATACGTCACTTCTTGATTATAAACATCACAACTGTGTTACCTAATTACATTAATATCAAAGAGATACTGTTACTAGAGAGGCAATTAGTTGTATTTTGAAACATCGAAATAAGTAACCTGAACCTTCGATTATTATTGTAATCATATAAAAATAAAAAAAATACAGTAACTTATATAATAAAACATTTACGAAAAGCCGACAAAAATATTTATTACAACCTAAACACAATTTTAGAATTGGTTACAATGACGTTATACAGAAGCTATAAGAGTCCCAAAGAGACGTTTCAAGCCTTTCAATGTATTACGTAGGGTATGCCCGTCTATTAATATATATCTCTATGATTAATATTAATTCACACAGATGTCACCTGAAGGCTATAGTTATCCTTAAAAGGAAATGCTGTTATTGCATAGTTGATAAAATGCTGAAATGCATTGTTGATTTCTCTTAAATTTTATTTAAAATGATATTATATTGCTACTTAAGTTAGTATTTATTAATATTTAAATTCAACTAATATTCAATCTAACAAGAATCAATAACATTCACATAAACATTTTTAAATTGTTATTATTGAAGGAAGGTTTCAAATGTTATGCATTTATACTTACTCTTGATGACAGGACACGAATTTATACCTACCTATGTATGATAGTGGTTTTTTTAAATTTGTTTAAATTTTGTTAATAATTGTAAAGTGGTTGATTAACGACTATCTATTATACTAAAGTTGTCTACCTATTTAAGGTTTAGAAATTCAATTTATTTAAATTCTGTCACTAATAGTTTTGTCATTTCATCATACTTATATAATTGAATCAGTCCAATCTATAATTTCGTTCTCATTTTTTTTATTTAATCTAAAATTTTATTTCTTTTTAGAAATGTAATACATAATAATATGTAATTTTAAATAATTAAAGTAGAGGCGGTCTTTTTTGATATTTTTTTGTGTTTAATTTAAAAAAATTGTAACACTATATTAGAGACAAATACAGTTATTTCTTTAATGTGTTTTCACGCTTCAAAAAGTAGTGAAAGAAATTGAAATAATTAGTTTATATTATTTTTATTACAGATTTAATATAGTTTTTTGAGGGTCAATTTTGTTTTCAAAAAACACCTTGTTTAAGTTAAAATTTAATACTATTATTACATAGAGTTAAAAAAGAAATAGGATACCACGCATTTCGACTTAAAATGCTCGTGTGGAACTTAAATAATTTTTTTCAGGTTTCAAACTTTAAAAAAACTGCTTCCTATCTGCCTTGCCGCTATACCCTTTAATTTTGTTCAAAATACCGAAAAAAAGAATGAAAAATAAAATTTTTTAAATGAAACAACTATAAGCGCTCTAATTATGTTCATTAACACTTCAACACACAGGTGAGAAATTATTACAAAAACAAAAAAAGCTTTTTTTTATAATATTTAATAGTTACTTCAGGTTTCAGACATGCGTGCTATCGTACTCTGAAATATTTAGCCTTCACACCTTTTACAGGGTGTATTTTGTTTAATTTTTTCATCTAAAAACTGGAAAATTTTATAATTAAAGATTTAAAAAGAATGAGACGTCAGTAATAAAATTTAACACTAGCTGTAATAATATAACATTTTTTTTATAAAAATATAGTTGTAAATAAAAATATTTTATTATTAATACTCATCTATAATTAGTATTATGGAAAATTATTATCTATTCATGATCAAAAGCTACTGTTTCAGAATGATTATATTCAAGTTTTATAACATTAATTTTTTAAAACATGTTATAAAAGATAATGTTTCTAATGAAACAATTTTTTTTTTTATAAAATACAATTCCAACTCATTTTTTTTATAAAATTAATTATGAATTATATATCACATGTAATTATTTACGAGATACTATAAAGTTCACTTAAATACTAATTTTCTATTAAATAGAAGATTACAAAAAATATTTTAGCAAATTAAATCTCAAGCGTAAAAGAGAATTGATGCAATAAGAATAAGTATACAAATATTTTTGTACTGTTATTATTAGTTGTTATTTAATTAACGGGGTTTAACAATTAATAAAAATTACATTGTGTCAAATATATAATATATTGTGTTAACTATTTATGTTTTGCAAAACTCGGTAGTATCAAATGATATATGTATTCTTCCATAGTTATATTTTAACAAATTTGGTCAAATCATAATTGGCCTGTGCGTGTGCATGAATCTAACATCTAAACAATCGACACCTGGGTCATTTTAATACATTCATGAGAGCTAAAAAAAATAGTATGATATTTGTAATCATTATTTCTTATAGAAAATATAATTATTATTAAATAAATAGTAATCATAATTAATTAGGAAAACATCAAGTATAATAATTAAAATTTACATTAAATAATTAATATTATAATTGCCATTTAAAAAAATATTTTCTAAATAAATTAATTATTAATTTCAAAAAATCTAGTTAACAATGATGTATTGTTAATCAAAATAATTGAATAAACACGTGTAGATTATTTATTTTTTAAATGAGGTTAATTTTTTAATTTTATTTATTAATTCAAATAGATAATTAACTTTTTTTATTTGTGTTTGATTTTTGATTGTATTAACACTTTAATGGTGTACATGGAGGAATATTTACTAAAGTGGATATTTACTCTCAAAAAATTATATTTAAGTAAGCTTAGTATCTGTGATATGTCTCTTCATTACTGGTTTAATTAGTTAATCATAAATTTGTCAATTGATATATGTCAATACATATTTAGTACTTATTTAAAAGTATTGTTGTTTATTTTATTTATTTTAAATTTATATAAAACAATAGTTTGTTAAAAAAGAATAAACAAAAGAGGCAATTAATCATAAGTGGTGAAGCGATTAGTAGTTGGAGGATCTACATAGTGGTACCCAGACAAGCAGGTGGAACCGACTTCATCAGTGGCTGGGAATTCAAATGATCCCTAACACATTACGAACTATCACAGGGATCATATTAATATTTTTGGTTCATATCCAAATTTTCAAACAAAAAACAAACAAAGATATAAGTTTTGTGTTACTCGTTTGAGAATAACACCTATAACGACTATAACCAACGCTTTATTCTTTCTAATTATATTTTTAAGTGTCATATTGCACTTTTTCAAAAGACATAAAATATCATGTAAAAAACATAAAAATAATAAATCTCAAAATAAAACAAACAAGTTTTGTTTAAAAAAATGTTTTAACAAATCATAACTACAATATCAAAAGTTTTTTTGCGTCATGTGTGGTCTTATTCATAATTCTTGCCACGTTTAATTTTTTTTCTTCTAAGGCGTAAACTGAATAAAAATCATTGTGAAATAATTTTAATATTTTTAACAAGACATTTTTTAAACATAAATTTGTATTATAAATACTTTGTTTTACCTTTACGTAAACTTTATAAACTACTTTAATATTAAATAAAAACAATGAACATATATTTATGTTTATATGACTTGAAACAAATATCCAACTCATTTGCGAGTTACATATCAAATCCTATTATCAACTTTTTGAGTGACTTGAAATCTAAATGAATGAATGAACAAACTATTCTGACAAATTATGTTTAATGCTTTTTATATGTGTTTAATTGTTTCTATACCGAATATTGAATACTGTTTCTTGAAGAATTGTATAATTTTTAAGCAGTTTTTCATATTACTAGTTTAAATGTAATTATATGTTATTATTAAGTTATATATGTCAACCGATATATCATCATTAATATGATATTTATATATATGTACACACACACAATATATATATATATATATATATTATATATATATATATATATATATATATATATATATTCTTTTATAAATTTTGGAAATTTACATAAAGGGGAGAAGAAGGTTTTTTAAAGTGTGTATAAGAATTTTACCCTACACCCTACACACGTTTCTATGAGATAACTTTAGAGCGATTTTATATATATATATATATATATATATATATATATATATATATATATATATATATATATATATATATATATATATATATATATATTATATATATATATATATATATATATAAAAAAGGATAAAATTTCTTATACACACTTTAAAAAACCTTCTTCTCCCCTTTATGTAAATTTCCAAAATTTATAAAAGAATTTCCTTAGCGAACTTCCAAAAGAGTAACGTAATATGAGAAAGTTTTGTTTTTTATTTGTCATTTTACTGCCCTATTTAGGTGCTTTTGAAACCTAGACAATCTTGTGAATTCTCAGGATTTACATTTGCCTATAGCACATCCGATGTTAAATCGAAGAAACACAAAAATTATTCAACAAATTGCTTACTCATTTTAGCATATTGTTACCGAATTTTAATTAGAAAATGTTATAATTTAAAATTAAAAATTATCGTTCAATCTAATGAGTTGATAATAAGTCTCAAGCACTATAATTAAAGATTAACTTAATGTAATTAAAAACTACACGTATGTAAAAATATTAATGTAATTGTTGTCGAAAAATACTGTAATACTTATCATATTAAAGATTAGTTAAGTTACTGTGTGTAATCCTTCTTTAAAAAATATAATGATTTTAATTATAGTATGTTTGGATGCGTAAGGTCAGTCGTGTCTGCGATGTAGACTGAGGGTTTATTTTTATATCTTAATTTAGAATTATTACATGTAGTTGTGAATATTGTTAATGTGTGAGTTTATAGCGTGAAGGAAAGAAACTTTTTATTATAGATTTGCATAGTAATTATAATAATTAGTTGGCTACAAACACTAGACAATCAAGCTTGTCTTAAAACCCTTTTAATGTACAACACTACTAACAAGTATAAAGTTTTTGTATTAAAAACAGTTATAACATCAATAAAACTTACATATTATGATCATGCATAAATAATTTTTTTGGATAATAAAAATGCTTCTCACTATAATCAACAACTTCGTATAAACCATCTGGTTGTTCGTTTACATTTGAGCAAAGTATTAATAAAATTAAAACAACGGAATTATACATCATAATTAATAACTTTTTTGACTTATTATTAAGAAAATACGTCATACATTTTTTTTAAAAAAGCATTCCTACTTCTTTAAAATTGAAAGTAGTTAAGCTTTTCATTAATGTGTGTGTTGTTTCTGTCAGTGTCTGTGTTGTATGTGTAAGTCTCTGTATTGTGTGTGTCAGTGTCTGTGTTGTATGTGTCAGTGACTGTGTTGTACGTTTTAAGTGTCTGTATTGTGTGTGTCAGTGTCTGTGTTGTACGTTTATGTGTCTGTATTGTGTGTGTCAGTGTCTGTGTTGTATGTGTCAGTGTCTGTGTTGTATGTTTAAGTGTCTGTATTGTGTGTTTCAGTGTCTGTGTTGTATGTGTGAGTATCTGTATTGTGTGTGTCAGTGTCTGTGTGTATGTGTAAGTATCTTTGTTGTATGTGTCAGTGTCTGTGTTGTAGTTTAAGTATCTGTGTTGTTTGTGTAAGTGTCTGTGTTGTATGTTTAAGTGTCTGTGTTATGTGTGTATGTGTCTGTTTATAAGTGAGTCAGCGTTATGTATGCAAGTCTCAGTGTGTTAAAATGCACATTTTATTACATATCATTTTGTCTAAAGTATTAACTTATATAGAGTCTACACTTAATAATTTTAAATGTTTTGTCAATAATTTTTAATTTAACATCATTATACTTTTCGGTGAATAACTATAACGGCTTTAGAACCAGCATTTGTTTTTAACTCTCCATCTGCTCCTTCATAAAAACTTATATCTTCCGAAAAAGTTCATTTAATAAAAATATACTAAATATGAAATATGATTTCCCTTTTAGTTATTAAAAAATGTTTTTTTAAAAAATGTTAGTTAAGTTTTTTAAACTAATTAATAATAAGTCATACGTTTCATTTGTCTTAGGAAGGTCGATAGTATGCCCTATATGTTCCCTTATATGCCCTTATAAGTTCTAGGGTATTTAGGTATTCAACACTAGTAGGTTTATAACCCTTACCTAATAATCATTAACAGGTTAAAATACACCTAGACAGGTTTTACGAATTACTTCCTCCAGTTTTTATAATTCCATAATTCCAAAACTAAACTTTAATTTTTTTTAAAGTAATGTTCTTTCTATGGTTATTGTTTTATCTTTTCATTTATGATCGATGTTTTTGTATGCCTACTTATGTTCTGTATAACTAAAGTATCAGATAAAAATAAGTTATACCGCACAAAATTGTTAGTAACAATTGAAAAGTATAATAATATATATAATTATTTGCCGGTTTATATAATCTTATATATAATTAGTTAAAACCCCGGTTTCGGTTTTTTTTTTGCCAAAACAATACTTTTCCTATATACCTGCGGTGTGTAAATGTGGAAAAGAAAAAAAGAAAAATTAATTATTCTAAAAAATAAGAGAACTAATACTAGAAAAATAATCAGTTTTGATTAGCTTAATAAGTAAATTCATTTATTTTATTATTAATTAATGAAATAATTGAAAGGAAATTATAACAGTTAATTTTTAACAGTAAAAATTATTTTGTAAAAAATAATACACATTTTTCTGAAAAACTGATACTGTACTATAGTGAAAAAAAAAACAGTTAAGTACCTTGACAATTAACCAATTATTTCAGAGGGTGTTAAAACAGCCAAAATATTTCTCACCCAGTTAGTTATCTGACTGACAGATAGAGCGCGTCGAAGAGTCACATTCTAGACAGCTTTTAATATTTTCTTTATAATTTTTTGACAGGGTTTCCTTATCAAAATAACACAATAACCTAAAGCTAAGACAAAAAACTAAAGAAGTGCCTGGATTAGATTGATGAGCTTATTACTCGTAATGTCTACAACATTTTTTTTGTCTTAGAAATAGAGTAAAATGAATTTCTTCTATAATAAAATCATATTATTTGTTAATAAAATTCAAATATTCTGTTAATAAATTTAAAAAGAAAATACATAAATATCTAATTTCATCCTTTTCTTTGCTCAGACAATTAGAAATAAATATCATTACCTTATTTTTACTTTAGAAATTTAATGAAAGACTATGGTATATGGTTTACAATTTTAGGTTACTGAGGAATAATTTAAATCTTATTTTTATATCAAATCATAGACTTGCTAACATCTTGTCGTGTGCCGGGTTTTGTATGCTGTCGGGTAGAAACTCTTTAGATATATATGTATGTATATATAGATATGTATGTATGTGTATGATATCAGGAAGCCGACTGGTTCACTTCCAATGAGTAACAGAGGGGAGATTCATGCGAATTTTTATAGTTAATCTTAAAATTAGATAAAATATAGTGTTGTTTATTTAATATTTATAAAATAATATTAGTTTTAAGAATAAGCAATTAAACAAAAGGTTCAGTTGTAATAAATTCTTCAAACAATGTTACAATAAATTATATTTATGTTAAGTTGTTAAATTTTTCAAATACAATAATACAATATGTTTTGAAAGAGTAAAAGACATTTGAGTAAGATGTGGTGTCATATGAAGGTAGGTTTGTATTAGTTTGATTGATGAGCTCTGACACAGGGGGGGTGTCAGTGTTGTCACACAGGGGTAGTCAGTGTTGCCAAGTATTGGAACCTATGTTGTTTAACATGTTAGGCACTAAATCATACGGAACCACCCAGACTCAACCACACACATAACATAGACATTTCTTGTCTAATTATTATAGACTACAAGTGTTAACTTCTAACTCCCTGTCAATTAGGCATTCGAGAACAACCATCTACTGTAATTTACGATCTTCTTTAAAAATCTTAAGCATACCAAATTTTAATTGAGCCTTTATTTTAAAATCTTAATAAAATTATTATTAAAAGTTTTTATACGCTATGTTTGAAACTAAGCGGGCATAGAAATAAATATTTTAGGCATAATTCCAACACCAATTAACAGCAACAGTTGCTGTTACACAGAGAGGATGTTGTTTAGTTTAATCTAGCGTCACAAGAGAGAGTAAATGATGTGTTACTCCAACACGGCCATAGGTAGAAACTGTTTGATAAATTACTTTTTAAACTATTAACAATGTAAGACAAGCATTTAAATATCCATTTATCATATTGTACTCAAATATCAGAAGAACGTATTAATTAAATCTTAAAATAATTTATTAAAGATCGATTCTCTTTTATATTACTAAACCGAATCTGTATACTAATGGAATAAATAATAAATACGAAACTAGCCTTATATTGAACTCTGAGGTTTCCTCAAATCTTAGGTAAAATTTAAAAAAAAATGTTTGTCCTTTACAATTAATTTATGTGGAGTTTGACACAGCAAATAACAAAAATTAATTCTCCCATAAATATAATAATGTACCACTGTAAAGGTGTAAAATACATAAAAAAAGCGGGTTTGTCCTTTTTATTTAATAATTTTAGTTTAATTTATTTTGTTTGGGCACTTAGAACAATGGATTGGTTTTTCTAAGAATGCCACGAACCGTGAGAAACAAGGTTAAATAGTTAAAACATAAGGAATGTAATTCCTGACAAAAATTGTTCACAATAATAAAGAAAGAAGAATTATAATAAAAATCACTAAATGTAATAAATGTTTTTGGGTAACCCTCAAAGTCAATATATCATTTAAGGTATTTAACTTGTTTCAATATTTTGTAAACATTATTGTTTGTTTAGTAAAACATTAGGGGTCCTTGTCTATTGTAGTAAAGATTGAAGAGGCTCGCTATTCAGACTGTTGCACTAGGTCTGGCTTGAATAGGACGTATTCGTCACGGTACGACTATTAAAGTTCAGTATTCAGTATGATAGACTCTGTTCTTATGTCGTTTCAGAATCGTAACAAGCTTTTATTAATGAAAAGTGCGTTTATCCGATAATTGCTATACTACACTTGATTTTTTTTAACTTAAAAAATAAATAAATGTATTTGACATAGTGGATGTATTCATGTATTCGAAATTAGTTGAATTTATTGAAATGATTTTAAAATTAAAAAACTTCTTTTTATATAACTTTTACTAACATTTTTTCTTTCGGAAAATTTGAAAAAATAAGGGATTTTTAAAAATAGAGTTTTCCCATTTCTTTTTTAAAGGTTATCTATTTTTATTATTATTTTTTACTCTACTTTAAAGTCATAATTAAATATATCAAATAAGTGCTAGTTTAATAATGATTTATTATGTATAAACATCGGTTTCTATGCAACTAGAAGTAGCGTATAAGAAGAAAATTTTCTCTTTAAAAATTAGACATCTGGGTGGTCTTCAAAAACTCATAAATCATTCTTCTGGTTTTTACTTTAAATATATTAACCAGAAAAAAGTATCGTTCCTGATGGTAACACCGAATTGTAAGGCTTAAAAAAGTCAAAATAAACCAATTAAGGCTAGAACATCTTATTTATTTATGTATTAAAATAGTTTTAGTAACTAGCTTACTAGAGTTTTTAAAATTAATGAGCTTATATTTACCACAAGTTAAATAAGCAATTAAATAATCAGCTTCTGGCAAACAATGTCACACCTATTTACTTGTGGTGATTGATTGGTGATTATTATTAAATAATAGACTCTGTCTGCTAAACTCACAAAAACAAAATGCCAAATACTCAGAATAAAGTTATTGAATGTACCTTACGTTGTAAAAAAACTATCTCCCTCTTCCAAGATCCTAAATTTAATTTGCTCATTTTCCTTGGGAAATTCGCTAAAAGAAAGCATTAAATATAAATTACTTTACAATCGTTTAAAAATTATTGTCACTATTGCTACTAAAAAATTACATTTTACGGAATACGAAAAATTACTTGAATAAACAATTAAAAAGAAATATATTACTAGCAGCAAATATTGACGCTAGCTTTTTAAATTTCTAAATTTTATTTTAAGATCCTTTTGCTGTCAGTGCGTGAGATTTTGGAATTATATTTACGAAGAACAATACTAAAGAATTGTAGCATAGTTTAAGCGAATTTCCCAAGGAATAATTCGCTATTTTGTTTAATAAAGAGTTTACTGCTATAGTGATTAGTACGTTGTGGGTTTTACGCAAATTCAGTTTACGTCACGTAATTAAACATACAGGTTGTCGTTTGTATTAATTATGTTTCTAAAGAATTGATCAATAATCGTGATTAAATGCTATAAAAGTAGCAGAAGCTTTTAACTTGATCAAGTTTTTTTAAATAATATTTTCTTAAATTATGTTATGTTAACACGATTTGTGGGAGCTCTTGTTTTCTTCATGCACTAATATGCATTGCGTCTGCATGTAGAACTGACTGAATTTTAGATCGAGTTACGTTAATGATTTAATTGCACCGTGTTCTGTTTAATACTCACCGACATTGTAGATATAAGAGTATTCTGAGATGCAGCGGTTAATAAACATACCAATTACAATAACGAAAAATGAAGTTATGAAAAATATAATTGTACACTATATACTTATAATTGCTTAATTACTTCACATAGTACTATTATTACTTTATTTTATAATTTTCCATAAATATTATAAGAAACTGTCTTAATTAAGACTATAAAAATTATTTTAGAGGTAAAAATTATTAAAATAATAATATTAAGTTGCAAACTTTTTGAAGTAAAACAGCCTTTGTATAGTTGTATTATACTTTATATAATTTCATGTATAAAAAGTAATGATATCGAAAAAAAGGTAGAAAGAAAAAAGAACTCATTTCGAAAATAATTTGAAAAAGAAAATTTGATAACATAATATCCCAGTATTTACGTGAATTTAGGCTCATAATTTTAAAACTTGAAATAAAAAGTGTGAAAATTATAAGGTTAAGTGTTCCGAAGATTTCAGTCTTCTGGTCGTCGTCATCGTATCAATGTAGATGATGATCAACGTTTCGCTTCCACTGTTAAAGACACCTTCAGGGATGCAGAAAAAACAATGGTCTACAATTGTTTTTAGTTTAGTTTCACAATTTATTTTTGTAGAGCACCGGAAGACCTATATATCCGAGACAAAACAATAACCGCGGAGGCCTAAGCAGTTTATTAAGGTTGAGTGTTATTTTATGGAAAAGAAACAAGTAATTAATATGATTAAGAGAGGATGTGAATAAGAAATTAGTTTTGTAAAATGCCGCTAAAGACTAGACGCTGTTGGAACAAGAAAACTAAAATAAAATTATCTATATTATTATTATTATTATTGGGTTTTTGATTTAACAGTGTTTAAAAAGATTCAATAAGTTTAAAAGAAAGGTCAGAAGAATTCTGCTAAAGATCAGTAGAACACTTATTTGAGACATTTATTGTTAAGAATATTAAATTGAAAATTGCAAAAAATTTAAGTAAAGAAGGGAAAAAATTAGACAAAATGTTGTGACATCAATTATAATATATTTAAATGAAACAATAATGCTAATTTTATGTAAAACATCAATGTGGTTTCAAAAACTTGATGACATTATTATTTATGATGATATAGTTATTTAACTAACCATTTCATTATAATTTGACAAGAATGGTTTTCCAATTGTTTTTTTCTGTCAAAATAAATTTTTTTTTAAAGAAATTAAGTGCTCGAAGTCTTTTCTGTATTTTAGCTATAAGACAGTTTCAAGTTTATTACTGCTTTGTTTAAATAGTGAATTTCAATAGTTTATTTTAAATAGCTTTTAGTTTGTGTTTTTAGGTCCTTTTTGAAATTAATATGTGGGAACGAGGCGTAAAAAGGATCTGGGTTTTTGTTATTAGATCCGTAACAAATCGGGCACCTGCTCTAAAAATCGTGTGGCACACGTCTGCTTTTCTGATATTTTTTATATATCGATTTTTCAAGGAAAATATTACTTATAGGGTTATTGATAGATATAAGTATAGCTTATCAATATTACTTAAAAGATCACTATGCTGCACACTAACAATTCTTTAACATTATTTTTCCGGGTATACATATAATAAATGTAATAAAATAAAAAACCATTAAATAACGGGTGTGTTAAAAACATCAGTCCATGGGAATCAACAAAACAAATAAATAAACAGATAAAATGAAAAAACAGGAATAAAAATTAAAAAGATGTTAATAATATTAATATAATTATTGTATTTTGCTACCGGATAAACATAATCATATATTATACATCTGATACCTTTTTTTTTGTATAATAATTAACTATCATTGCACACGCGAATCGCTTAAAAAAATTAGTTTGCAAAAAGTACGTTAATATGCATTATAACTATACCTTGATATGCAATGTAAAAAATTGCACAAAAAATACGTCATAATCAGAACAATAGTCATGCAAATATAAACATTATATTATTATTATCACAAATCATTGGATTTTATTAACCTAATATATTAATTTTTATGTAATTAATATGGATATATCTTTGAATCCTTGATGGATTATTTTAATGCAAAAAAAACAATAGAAATTCTTATTATAAATGTTCCAAAAAAATACAATTAATTATAAAAATAAATATTGTGGAAACCATTTAATTATTATGAGTAGCGGTTTTTCGTGCCATATAAATTTAATGCAAATGTAATTTAATTCTATTAATAGAATTATTTCAATGACGTAAAATGTCAAATTGTAAATGATTTTTTTACATTGTCGATAGGGTTATATTAAGAGAGGATTTTTATTATAGTTAGTTTTAAACACAATATATATCTTTTATTGTCATGTAGTACTTACAAACACCTATCTTAAACGTTATGAAAATACTTTTTTCAATTTTTCCTTAAAACTAAAAGCCTAAATTATTTTGATAGAAGCATGGTTAAGACATGCTTCTTTACACATTGCTGGTTGATAATAACATAATTTTAAAAATAGAAACATTTATGTTATACGAAAACCATGGAAGAAGTATGGAAATAAATTAATTTAGAAAGATATGCTATTCAAAAAATAATATACTATACAAAGATTCAAATCATAATAGCATTTGAAAATTTCGATCTACCAAGTTCGTGTTCAAAATTTTGTCTAATTTCCCTATTAGGTTTGAAAATTTAGCTAATTCTCTCTAATTTTAGTATTTTTAAATTTTTACTACCTCATTATGCGTGTTTTGCATTATATTATTCCGAATGTAAAATAAATCTATAGAAAATAAATATAGGAATATATAAGTATTATTGTCCATAATTGAATTGATCTGTTGCATCACCATCTTCGTAATATGTTATATCAATGTTATAAAACAATACTGAATAATTTACTTTAATAGCTATTGAAGAGTTTCGTTCTGTTTAATAAGCTTTGAAAGGTTGTAATCATGTTTTTCTGTTATACATTTTGACTGTCACATCTCGTCTTTTTTCTTATTTTCTATTCATTATTGTTGACTGTTGACAACATTTAGAACTACTTTAAATCGTTCCTTTCTTGTTCTTATTAATAGTTTCTTAACGTTTATTTTTATTTGACATTGTTGTAATCTGATATAATTTTCCATTTTTATTGTTGTCTTTAAAAAAAAGGTAAATTATAAAATATTACAACTATGTCAAATAAAAACAAATGTTAGCAAAGTATTAATAAGAACAAGAAAGGAACAATTTAAAGTCGTTCGTTATAAATGTTGTCAACAGTCATCACAAACACACACACGCATATACATACATATACATACACATACATACATACATACACACACACACACACACACACACACCACACACACACACATATATATATATATATATATATATATATATATATATATATATATATATTATATATATATATATATATATATATATAATATATTAAGCCTTATCCTGATTCATTCGTAAGTTATATATATATATATATATAATATATATATATATATATATATTTGTGTGTATTTTTGTATATATCTATGTGTATAGTTTATTTTACCATTTCTGTATTTATAGATACAGACAAATAACATTTTACATAAGAGTTAATTGTCTTAAAAAGAAAAATTTTTACTCGGCGTAATAAATCGTTTTTTTTTATATTTCTCACTGTATTAATAAAGAAAATAGGAGAGATATAAATATCATTATTTTATGATAGTTCTAAACTAATTAAAATAAAATTAATTAAGTATATCTATCATAAATATTTTCTTTTTTCCATCTTGCTGACATTTTACAGCTAGTATAATAATATATGCCTTGAGAGTACTTGACCGAACATGGAAAATCATTTTTTGTACATGTTTAATTTCATTATGGTATATTTAATTTATTATTTTAATAGATTTTTTTCTGCATAAATATAAATAAATTAAGTTAGGTTAATTAGTAAATATGTAAAAGGAAAAAAATGAATTATGTTTTTATATAAATAATTAACAAAAAGAACATTTCTTCGTTGAATCTAAACATTATCTGAAAAATGTTTTATATTATTCCTGCATTTACACTTGAAAAGAATTTCTCACTTCATTATGTTAAAGAATTTCTTATCTTAGTATTTTAATTTTTAAACTGTTCTTAACTTTTGATACACTAGATTATTTCAACGATTGTTTAAAGCCTAATTCACTAATTAGTAATACTTTATGATAATATTTATACATATGTCTGCATAAAGATTACCAGTACTTTTGACTTTTTTATAATTTTTTTTATCCTATATTGAACATTTTAGGCTAGATAACTGGTGTCATTCCATCAAAAACTCTAATGTTTTTAGATTTGTTGAGGTATCAATCATTGGGCATTTGCCCAACTATGTACCAGGATTAGCGAGTTTAGGGGTCTTAATCTTTTTTCTTCCTCATGGGAAAAATAGCCTATACAAGTTTAAAAAATTAATATACCAACATAGCATTTGTTGAACTTTAAAAAAGTATATTTACTTGAGCCGTTCACATTTCTATTACCACATGGTGTAAAAATTAGCTGGTCCCTATTGCAATATGCTATTTAAATTTTTGTATCATCACATTTTTATTATTGGTATTAATCATATTTTCATCTAATCTTAAGATTTTACAGGACAGCTTAATTTGCCTATAAATTTTTCTCTGCCCTAATTGGATTATAAAGTTTAAGTGATTCATTCAATAATAAAATTGAAACTTAATGTGCTGATATTTTTAGTACTCTCAGGAAAGGAACATTTAAATATGATTTTAAAAAACCAAGGTATGTGGGTGTAGTTGTATAAAATTAGTGTAAAAACTAAGAATGAAACATGAACTTTAAGAAGAATTATTGCTTCAAAGAAACCTTAGAATTCTAGAAGGAATGATTTAGTACTAGACCTGTGTCACCGTCACCCTTTAGCTTTTTTTAAAAAAAATCTTGCGGGGGTTTATTTTGAGGGAGAAGGACACTTGGGGTGGGTGTCACAGGAACATGCTAACGGTGTGTGGTCCCCACTGCGGTAGGCAATATCCCACTTCTACCATTTTTAATAAAAATTTACATCTTATAAAATATTTTAAATCTAGGATTACAAAACCTAATATTAATCTAAAGAATCAATACCTCAACTTAAATTTAGGGTAAGAAAATACTAATTAAATACATCCGTCTTTCTTGAATTGTTTAAAATTCCTAATATTTGCTTTAAATGCCATAGACTCTGTAATAAATTAAATCTATTGTCTTTAGTGATGTTGGTCCCTTTTTGCTAAATCCCTGACATCTTACTAACATTTTTTTGTTTATTCTGATTAAGTTAATTTCTATTATCTATCTACATTTATTATGAGTTGTTCGTTATAATTGAATGATAATTTCATTCTTTATAATTCCATGCTGTGTTATTTTCAAGTGTGAAGATTTCATTGTAAGAACTTATACATATTTCATGGGTTTTTTATCTATAAATTTACTTAGTGAAAACAGATTCTTAAAAGTTTGTTTAGTTTTTTCTATATCAAGGGTTGTAATAAAGGTGTCCCACAAGGCAACCCACCTGCTCCTTCCTGGTAGTTTTTTCACTCACATTATTGTGAATGTGTTAGATTACACAAATACAAAAGTGGGGATTCACTTCTCAAATTTTTTATATTAATCTCATTAGGTTTTGGGGGTGTATAATATTTTGATTGCTTCGCACACACCTGAAGACACCTGTCCTATAAGGCGTATTCTTTAGGTTTATATCTAATAAACCTGTATAAAAGGAGGCACATAAACACTTTGGAAAACCCTTATGTATATGCAAGAAAAAATAAGAATTATATCCTTAATTCAATCCTATCGGGGGGGAGCATCCCAATGTTGACATTTCCAATTCTAATTTGACTTATAACTATTTTATTCAAACTTTTTTTTTGGTCAAGAAAGTTTTGAATGAAAAATTATCTACGATTATTATTATTTTTTGTTATAATAAAAGTTGTGAATGGTCCTTTTTCATGGATATTGTGGGTCTAAAGTGATTTAGATGAGAGTAATATATAGCTTATTGTGAAAAATGTAGACACAAAGTGTAAATGTTAAAAAGTTTTTGCATCTCAGTGAAGTTAAATATTTTTAATTTTTTCAAATAAAGTTTAAGCTTAGTAAGTTTTATAAAAATAACTTTTATGACTTTATTCTCTTCACAATAAACCATTAATAAAAAAAATCATAAGTTAGATCATAGTTTCTTAATTATAATATTATTATTTGTTTAATTAAATTTAATAATACGTAAATGACTATCAGAAGTATTATGTTTATCTCATGATGCTATATTTCGACATAACCTTGTTATTTATTATTTTTTCTTATCTTAAATTTTTTTACCATTATAACAGGTACTTATTAAAGTGTTAAAAAATCAAAGACTAAGTCAAAATTATTGTTCTTTATTACTACACAGTGCTACTTAAAATACTTGTTAAGTTCATTTTTTTTACTTTGCATAATGTCCTAAAATGTTTGATGGTAATTCTACGTTGTATAAAAAGTTGTGAAAAATGTTTATGTTATGAAAAATAATGAGACTTAAGAAAACCCAGTCTATATTTTGGCGTTTTCCTTGTGTTATGAAATGAGTGAAAGAAGTGAGAAGTTATGAGTATTAGAGTTGTAAAGTGCCCTAAAGGTCTTAAAGCCTAGGGCACAATAGAAATACAGACTTGTGAATTTTCATGTTTAAAATACTTTGTAACATGTTTAACTCACGTTTAGAAGTCTGGTTTATAACGTTAACACGTAAAGTTAGCGTGATAACACTTCACCGACGAAGTAAAAATATTTTTTATAGCTATCGTTTTAAACGTTTATTTGACAAATATCATATAGTTTTCTACTTCATAATAATTGTGTATTTTCAAAATTATTGTTGGTGTTTTAGAATAAAAAATATTTTTTCCAACATTTGAATACTTAAATAAAACATGTATATATGTATATTGTGAGCTTAAATTGTGTTCGCTGTCAAGGTTGCAAGAAATACTTTATGAAATTTAGCTTAAGCTCTTCGGTTATATCCGAGACCTACAAATACTAGTCAAATTATTTTTCTGTTTTGCTACTTTGCTACAGCCTCTGTCAAAGACTTGGTTCCCTTGTCGAAAAATTAGGAATTCTTTTATTTATTATCTATATGCTATAGTAAATTTGTACAAAAATCGATGAAAGTATAAAAAGAATATACTCCTTTCATTTAAAGTATTATTCATATTTATTCAAAACTAGACTTACAAACTATGTTTTTAACGGGTTATTATAAAAAAATTAAAGAAAGAAAGAGAAAAATCTAAGCTAATATTTTCCAGTTACAGCTTGAGACTCTTGTGTTAACTTGTGAACTCTATTTTGAAATATGTTCGTGTTACTTTATCACCTTCTATATTTATAATTTATATATAGAAAAGCGTGCTTGTTTAATATATTTCTTCGAGTTTAACCCTAAAAATATGTGCGACACGGAAACATACAAGTTTTTTTTCGTTTAATCTTATATTATAAGATTAGGGTTGTAGTAAAGTTAGGGTGGGGTTTGGACTCATACGTGACTTCTTCCCCCTCTTCATTTTATTATTCTGTGTATAGATGTTGTTGTAGTAAGTAAAATAAATTAAAAAATATTAATTTATGATGCATTATTTTTATTTGTGTAAAAAAAAATATAATTACAATAAGTTAAACTCATTAACTAATAATGAACCAAACTTTAAACTTGTTATGTAACATACATACAATTTTTACTGACTTTATTGTTTTGATATTGTTTTTTTAAATCATTATCTTGATTAGGAATAAAAGGCTTAAGAAGTACAACATATTTTAATTAGTACAAGAGAAAACCCCCTCTTCATAATTTCATATCAGTCAATCCACGTACAAAAAATCTTTACTTTCTTATATTTAATTGATTAAAAAGTGTATGTGTAAGATTATAAAAATATGACAATCTTTAAATATGTAACAGAATATTAATGTTTTAATAATATTAATTATTTTTCTTATATCGACTTTTATTGTGATTTAATGTTTATGTTTTGCAGTGAGGACTGAAAAATAATACTGAGTTGTATATTAACGCGCCGCTCTCTATAGGTTCAATGTTTTTCTAAAATTAAATTTAGAAAAACAAATTTCCGGTTATAACGTATATATTTGTAGTTTTTCTGGCGTGGACTTGTGAAGTTGAAGAAAATATAAAAAAGAGGAGTATAAAATGAAAATAAATATAAGCGGTGACGTGTTGATCATTTGGCAGAGTTAACAGTTTTCCACTTCTCTACATTAGTGTTGGTAATATATATTAAGTGAAGGTTTTAAAAATGAAAATTGGCAGCCATTTTGTTTGCGTAGGTTTATTTTATGTGTTAGGTTTTAGTAAAATAGATTTAACAGAAGGTTATGGAATGTGAGATTGCTCTTTATCAGCTATTCGTTTGTTTGAAAATGGAATGGTCGTAGTTTTTTTCTGTAGAAATGTTTTCTCACAACAAGGTAGGCGGAGTTTATCGACCCAACATTTAACCCTCCTCTGATATTTTCTTCTTTACTATCTCTCTTCCTTTATCACTCTCCCCCCCCTCCAAGTCTCAACTTCTTGTTATCACTTTTTTATCACTTCAAATAAAATTTATCTTCTATTTTTCTTACACTTTGGTACTATAACAATTTGCTTGTTTTAAGTAAAGATTTGTAAACGTTAATTTTGAGTTTATAAAACAAGAAACAATTTTGATTATTTGTCATTCAGAAAAAAATAGGAAATTTACCTTTACTGTAGCGCTGATATATTAATATCACATAAAGATTTCATCTGACTGATAACTTAAATACTTAAAATGAGGTTTCTCTCCTAAAAGATACTCTATTCAAGTATCCGCACAATAGTAAACCCTGTATACTGGACAGTAAACATTCTGTGGGTCTAGCAAAAACCCAAAATCTAGTCGCTACAGTTTTTTAGGTTAATAGAGGGACTCCAACATCATTGGAGTTTAAAAGTGTTGGAGAAGCCAATATAAAAATGTTGTGTATTGTGTTCCACAACGCCAACATATTTTAATATTAACTTTAATTTTTTTGACGATTTATAATTTTCTAACAAAGGACAAATGACAAAATTTGAGCAACTAATATAATATCCACTTAATAATTAAGAATTGAAATCTGGCTTGATATGTTTATAACCTGACGATAAAAAGAATGTATCGGTCACCGATGTATCGGTTACATTGGGACGGTATGATATACGCTCTTCATAAAGTAACTTTAACGTCAAAGTTACTTTTTGTTTGCTACTTACTAAATTGTAACACTAATATAGGGTTAAGTATTATTTGCAACATTTACCTCTATATTGTGGGCTGGATTGCTTTAACATCTTTTATTTGTATTTATAAATTTTCATTAAAATTAATATTTGATTTATTATTATGTTTCAGGTAAGAAAGAAATCAATTCATAATTTGGTATATTTTTTCGATAAGGTATTGTTTGATTTACTTACTATACACTAATAATATCTTATCAGACTAATTCTTATTTTTATCAACAGATTAAAGTAAAACTCAAAACCAAGTTGTCCCAACGTTTCTGTCAGTCCTGGATCGAATTCATTAAATATAAAAATAAAAAATAAACATGTTTTATTTTTGCTTTTGAAATCAAAAACAAAACACACCAAAATTATGCTGTGGTTATGCTTTAAATTAAATTAAAAAAATATTAAAAAATTTAAAGATCTATTAGAAGTGTTGTATAGCACATTACAAGAAATTCAACCTGTGATGAATCGTAACGTTTTTTACGTCATAATGGATCCGTTTAAGTTTATATACATTTTGAGTCACCGCTTTTCACTGAATTTAAAAAGTGATAATCTTTTCTTTTTAATCTTACTACAGGTGAAGAGACGTAACAAAGAAGTGTAAGAAATATATCTCTAACAAAAAATCTAAAAACTGTTAAAGTTTGGAAAGTAAAGTGTATATGTAGTCATCTCACGTATACACTCGTCTAAAAAGCATTTCCCGTTGAGGTTTTAAAACCCTTTTGCTTTTCCAATGTTTTCCTTCCACTTTCCACTTTCTCACCATCAAATTCATTTTAGTAAGACATTAACTGTTAGTATGAGGTTTCGTTGAATATGGTCTTATAACTTGCGATTCTGTTCACTGCCAACACCCCCACTACTACAAACCATCTTTATTACCATTTAAATCTTTTTGCTTTTATATCTTGAAGCTTTTCTCTATATAAAATATAAAGATTTATTTTTATAACCTGCTACTTTTATAACAGCTAAAAGATATAAAAATTATATCTAGCTTAAATTCAGTTGTAAAATTGGTGGTTTCATTTCCTGATAAAATAATTGAAAAGTTTGCTGTCCCACTCTTCGCATTAATATATAACAAATTTTTAAGGTTACATACATAAAATGGCTCGTAAGTCTTATCATTAGACTTACTTAAATAATTTATTATTAGAGTCTATCAATAATAAATTTTATTAGTTTTTTATAAGACTAAATTTATTTAGTTAGAACAAAAGATTCGAATTGGGTTGGGTATAAGTGCGTTAACCATTGTAACGAATCATTTATCTTTTTAACAATTCTCAATACTTAATCAGAGTAAAATTTAATTATAATAATAATCAGAATGCAACTAATATATTAAAAATTATTATCGTAATTTTGGTTATATTTTAGATGATAACTCACCTAATCGGCAACCAACAAAAGAAGTTTAATGGGTGTAGCAAGTTGAGCAAGATCATGGGGGATCATAACTATCTAAAGAAGTGCAATGTATAGCTCATTGATATGCTAAATAAATATGAATCTAAAAATCAATACGTAAAGATAAAACAGAAAATAAGGTTATAATCATTTAAACAAACAATAATAAAAATATTACACGAAATAAAACAAACAGAATTGAATAAATAGGTAACATTATATGATAAGAAATATATCATTATATAAGAAAAGTATAAATTGAAACAAAGTCGTGACTCGATGTTGTTTATCACGACTTGTAGTAATGTATGACATCTGCAACTGGTGAAAATTATTACTTTTCTACCTTGCATTCCTATCTAAAAATTATTTTAGTTTTTCTTATATATTTAAATTTTTCTCTTTCATTTTTAAACGGTTTGAATTTGATATGTCCAATCCTGCGTATTATTGTTTCTTCATTAATTACAAATACATATTTTAGAATTTTTTGTGTTTAACTTAATTTTTAATTTATTGTTCGGATGTCATGTTGGTTTTCGGGCTTTTATCAGTAAACAAAACGTAACCTCATGTTATTACTTTGTATATTTTCAACTTCTAAAACCAAATTGCTTTAGCAAAAGGATATAGGTATCAACCATTATTATACTACCTTGAAGGAGTTTCCCGGGAAGAAAAAGAAGAAAAAGAAAACGAAATTAAAAAATGGGGTTGAAAAAAATTTCTCTTCCTCCGATTGCATGCTTACTTATTTCTAGTAAATAAGGTGCCAAACTATTGAGATTGATACCATATTATATGGTTGTATTTTCAGTATCTTCAGTATTTTCCTTGTAGCGAATCTTACCATAAAATAACGCTTATGAGATTCCTATTATATTTTATTTTATCAATTTGCTTTCCTTATTTAATTTTTGACGTAAGTAAATTTTTATCAGTTATTTCTCAGATAATTATTTATCAAATTACTCCCGGATATTTAGCTTATTATTTTTTTTTTTAAATTCATTATTTCACTTCCATTATTATTTATGAACTCATAATAGTATTTTTTTGTGTTTAATTAAATTTTAAATTACTATAATTTAATAGACCCCTATTATCATGATATTTGATTTAATACCTAGTGTAGATTAGGTTATCAGGCGGCACTCTTTAGTATTGATAAGTAACTAGAAGGAGAAATTAAAACTACATGTTTAAAGCCTGTCAACTCAATAATTAATTAATTAACTAAAATACAAAACATGTGCCGACATGTACTCATACGATTAGTTATCTATGTTTCTAATTGTATTTATTTTTGTTTGATTTTAATTGAGTGTTTGTGAATATTTAGCCATATTATTAAAAATTAAACAACATTAATCAAATTTTCTTGACTAAAATCTTACGAATTTTTCAAGGCACTAATAATTGAAATAAATATATATATAATTTATATTATATATATATATATATATATATATAATATATATATATATATATAAATATATATTTATATATATATTTCAATTTTCAATCCATTATTTATTAATTCTAACTAAATTTTCATTACTGATCTTCTTTAAAATTTTAAAGAAAAAATCAACCAATACGTAATACTTTAACATGATTATAAACATTTGATATGCAAAATTATTTACTATAATTATGTATACTACGTTTCATACAACGCAATATTAATATCGTTTTTAATGCTTGTTATAATTTAAAAAGGCTTATTTTACCTTATTAAATTATATAATGCTTTGAGCAATAAGCATTGTATTGATTTATTTTGTTGAAATTAAAAATAATTTTTCAAGCAATTTGTCTGTAAATAAACAATATAATGAGCTAAAACTATTAAGTTGTTCATTTAAAATTAGTTTTAACAACTTCTGTTACTAATATTTTATAGGCTGCAATTTAAATAAAAAAATACAGAAGCTTAAACTTCAGTTCATTAAAGTTTTAAAAATTGAGCAGTTTAAGCTCAGACGATTATACTAAACTGTTTATCTAACAATAATTATCGTATTTGATGATTTCCTCTGTTATGAACACTATTTGCGACATTTATCTGGTTCCCTCCCTTTTTCTGAAGCTATATTTGTATTTATAGGGAATAATAACGACTGTCGATTATCGTTGGCTATGTAGACGATTATTAAGTGTCATTGCCTACCCTATTTAAAGGGAAATAGCATCATTAATATCGATTACAGTTTAAAAGGGGTAGTCTTTTTGTAACTAATTTCTCTGTAAATACGATGTATTAATAACAGCATTTTATTTAGCCACAAAGTGAAATTACACGATGGGTGTTTGCTACCTAATTCTACTCGTACCATTATTATTTACAAATGTATTTTAGCCGTTTTTATTAGCATTTGTAATTAAAAAAAATGTAATATTTTATTTTTATTATTATAAACTAAATAACATATGAATTTGGAATTGGAATCAATTTTTTACTAAATTCTTTTTAGTCAATGTTTTTAATAATTTATTTATTAAGTTTTTCTTATTAAAAGATATAAATAATAAATTTTTTGACAAAAGAAAACTTAAACTTTATTGATTTATCGTCTATTATAATTATACCAATGACAACTATCCAGTAAGCCAACTATTTCTTCTATTATTTGGTTGCTAAAACAAACAATAAAAATAAGGATAGTTTCATTATGTAAAAAATCCACTATTTAGGAAAATAAGTGTGTGGCTTATAGAATATAAGATAATTAAACGTCTCTTTGTTTAATTTAAATAATCAACTTCTTTCGGTTTAAAATACATCACTAAATGTACGTCAAGCTATAGCGGTTTTGACTTATAGATACTTTCCATGGCATAGTCTACGTGCTACACTTAGTACCTGTTTATATACATATAAGTGTAATAAATATATATATATATATAATATATATATATATATATATATAATATAATATATATTATATATTATTTATATACTATATATTTCGTTTTATTTTGAAACGGATTTAGTCACATTTTCGGTCCAACTCGGTCCAAGCGATTTTTTTTAAAAGAAAATTCGCTAATTATCTATACCTAATAAAGTGGAAAAAGAGTAAAGAAAACAGAAGTTATAGTTTTACTATAGCGATTCACGTGTTGTATAACACAGTATTCTAAGTTATTATGCATAGCAACGATTATTTACATAGTTATTAACATACGCCTCACACCATCTGCTTTGTAATTTGTATTTATATTTTATATTGACAAGTAACTAGAGTTTTAACTTAAAATAATTTCTGCGTTAACATTACTTATGTATTGGTTTGAATAATCGTGCAATTATCGTGGAGAAAAATTACACCGCGTATAATCCATTAGAATTCAATGTTAAGACTAATCGTCATTCTAATTATTCTGCATAATAAAAATTTACATAAAGTGTAATATATAAGATAATTCGCTTGTTCTTGTTTATGACAGAAGAATTATAACTTCTTCATGTATGTTTTTATTATTATATTTTCTTAAGTTATTAGAAGTAACTATTTTTTTATATTTATTATTTTTTTTAACTTCACATTGTACATAAAATATGTTATATTTTTCATGTTTTAAAATTAGTACCTCATTTCCCTTACGACTGTAGAGGTGGTTTTAATTACATTTTATGTTATTTTATTGCTCCAGTGTTTTGTGTTGATTGCTACCCTTATTTCTACAGTTCTCTGTAAAAAAGGATAAATGCTTAAGCACGTTTATTTAACTTTTCATTTATACAGTTCTTAAGCCTATACTAAAACAAGTTGACGAATAAAGAAAGTTTTTTACTGTGTCGTAAATTCATATTTTTTTAAAAAACTTTGTGTCTTTTCTGTCCCCTTTTTAATATTTTTGTTGGTTATATGTACGTCTGTTATTTCAATTTAACCATGCAACCACCGACCACTACTGCTAAACATTAATTTAACTTAGTAGATAATTAATTATCCACTACCAAATTACCTCTTTACAATAACACCTTTTCTTCATCGTAATTTTTGAGATTTGCATTTTGAGTTATAACAAATTAATATTAGTTATTTTATTAAATTAGGTTATTTTTAAATTGGTGTGGTTACATTTATTACAAATTATGCTTATTAAAATTATTAAAAAAACATATGTGCAAAACATGACAAGATTCAAGTATAATTGGTAGGCGGAGACATTATTTTGGATAAGAAATGCCACCTCGTCTGTCTTTAATAGTTGTTAAATGTTAATCTTACCTTCTTTATTTTTTTTAATATAATTTTCAAGTTTAATTTACTTACTTTTACTTAGTTTATATACATTTTTTTATGCTAATAAAAATAAAAGCAGGTACCTAATTATTGTATTATATTTAGTGCCTAATAATAATAGTTGTACTCGTATAATTGTACTTACAACAGGAATAGGAAGATTATTTTTTTTCTTTTCCCTAAGTTCAGATACTGGCTGCTTGAAAACTGTGTTATTAGCTTTACAACAGACAACGAAAGAAAAAATATGTTTCACAGTACAATAAAGTGAGAAGTTGAAGTAATTACTAAGTCCAGTAGAAATTTACATGCGGGTTTTTACTAACTTGGAATCCGGAATTGTGTTAACAATGCACTGTAAATTTAGACTAATATCAAATGAATTTTTAAAAGAATTTAACCAACTGGTTTCAACTATATTTTTTTGTACTAAGTATAGGAATAAGTTGACTGGATTCAAATGTAGTGGGTTGAACTTTTAGTATGCTATGTATTGAAGATCTGGTTTTGCATACATTCATGGCAAGAACTTTCAACCAAAATTATGATTCAACCAAAAAAAATAAATAATGACCAGCTAAAGACTGATGAATTAAATTAAGTAACTTTTTCTGTTGTATAAATTACTTCTTTATAAATAACTCTAGTGTTAACCCAAATATATCGGATAGCAATAAGTTGATTGCTTTACCAAATATAAAGATATAATAAAGATAAAGACAATTCTTAAAAAAGTCAATCTTTTAACAAGATCAGTGATTATTTTTCTTGAACAAATCGAAGCAATAATATGGCAAAAATTTTAGTTGTTTATTTTTACTTTTATTTTAATTATATTTATTGTTGACTGTTAAAACCGTGGAAAATTGTAAAGCGCATTTCTTTCAACCTTGAATTGAAACCAAGCTCATTAGTCATTTCTATCTTGACGCTGTTTCCTTGTTCCTTCACTAGTCAAACTTATCATCTTACTTCTCTTTTAACTTCCTTTGGAGGCCTTAATTTTTTAAAAATTATTAATAATAATGTAAAAGTTTTTATTCTTTATCTCGTTGAAATCTAAAACTAGCATGGTTTTCGAAACGGTTTTTTACACAGTTTTTTTCGTTCTAAAAGTAACGTTAGATAAACTTTTAATTAATAAGAAATACGGATTTTTATCATTGAATAGTTTAGATACATTGACGTATAATATACGTATATTAATGTAAGTTAACATTTTATTAACACAGGAGTTTTAAATAAATAAATAGCCTTTATTTCCATAATGTTTTACTAGCCATAAAACTTTAGATTACTCTCATTTTTCCAATACGGAATTTTCAACAGAAAGTAGCATTTTTTTACATTTAATATAAAAATTTTAAACCTTTTTAGATTAAAAGTATTATTATTTATCAACAATGTCCTTACATTCATAAGCACTTTTATTTAAATAAGTAAAAATTCTTTTCACATTACAAATACAAGAGTAACTAAAAAAAAAAAAATCAATTTCATCACTTTTAAATCACAAATTTTTATTAATGTTTGTGTAGGTTTTTTTCATACTCATCCATAATATAATTGTGTAGTGCCCAGTTATCAATTTTAATGTCTTATTCTTTATTACTTAATTCTGCGGATGTAATTTATTTTTACTTAACCTGGCAACCTTTAAATATTGACATCTTACTTAATTTTTACTTCTTGCATTTGTTTTCTTTCACTTTGTTAATTAAAAGTCTTATAGTTAATTCATTATTATTAATTTTATCCAAATGATCAAAAAATAAGGTTGTCATAAGTCAAATAATAATAATTAATGGTTTTTAACTGAACTTATTCTCTTAAAAAATTAAAGTTTAAGATGATAATCAAGTTTTACATCGAGTTCACCTGCCTCGTTCTGTACGGTTCATATAAACTCTTCTATAGAAACAGCTGCTTTGTAAACTTAGTCAAGCTCAAGCTTCCAACACAACCTCAGGGGACTTAGTTTAACTTCTGGTCCTTTTTTATAACTTCTTTAGTGCTTTTATTACACGTGTAACTTTTTTAAGTTATTAAAACAAGCAACAACTGTTGATTTAACACTTGCGCTCTGTTTTATCTCGAAATAGCCTAATGGAATTGTTTGAAATGATCTTAAATTTTAGTTTAGCTTTTTAGTAATGATTTATATAATAAATATATTACATTAGTTGTAATTTTCGTATAAATTTTTGGGTTTTAGTGTTTAACAACTCCTCTTAAAATGTATTAATTATTAAAAAAAAGTATTGGTTATGCACTTTTTATTTTTTGTCATTTTATGTTTGAATATTTTTTAATGAATAAACTATCTTCTATGTATAGAATATTTTTTAATACATTCATATAATATCTTCACTTTGAACGAGTTTCATACTAAAAATAATGCTGATATATAAAATAAAATATTATGATTATTCTACTTATGTAGTGCTTTTGAATATTTCTTTTAATTTTTGACCTGTAACCAAATGATATTGTAGAAGTAATAACTAATTTATAAGGTCCAATCTAGGAGATTAATATGACTTTATTATCCCAGGTTTGAACTTGCGAATTGGAGATCAGTAAAAATGTATACACATCACTTATTTCATTAATAATTAATTTATAATTTTTATTTATAATTGAAAATAAAAATTATTTGTAAAAAAATTGTATAATATATTTTCATTGTAAGGTAATAATTTTATGAAATAAAGGGTATTATTTGATTTAACTTGCTTGATCAAAAATCAATGTTTGTGATAAAAAATCGATACCGACATTTCACCCATTATTCGTTTAAGGTATTTCTTGTTCCTTACACTTCTAATTTAATATTATTTATTTGCTTTATATTTATATTTTTTCAATTTATTATCGTAAAAAATAACTCCACCCACTTACATATATGAAATTTTGAAAGGAACTTTTTATGTAAGTGTAATATTTTATTAGACCATTAACTTCAACAAAAAAATTTTCTCTGATATAAAACATTATAAAAATCATGAGCACTAAATCAGAGTTCATTTACAAAACTATGAATGTAAAAAAAATATCCGAATAAGGGTTTTTTAAAGTGAATAACGCTACGATACCCCAAATATAGTAAATTTGTTCCACCGTTCTACCGTAACTAAATAAAGAACTTTTAACCAATAAACATTATAACCAGGTGCTTATATATAACATTTAGAACTCAAAATAAAAGCACGAGCTCTATATATTTCTTGTTCGAGTTCTTTTGACCTTATTATATTTAAATAAATAATTCTTTCATTTTTTTAATATTTTACACACTTTATAACTTTTCAAGACAAAAAACCAGTTTTTAATTTCAATATATTTTATATTAACAGTTGAATTAAATAAAAACATTAAATTATGAAAGAAAAAATAAAAATAAATAAATCAATATATTTATAAAAAATAAAAATAAATAAGGTTGATGATGGATTATTGTTAGGAGTCTTTTAAGCACATTAGTCTTTTTTTTAATATTTATTTACAATATGTTAACATTTTATAATTCTTTAATTTAGTGGATATGTTTATAGCAATTCATATATTTTTTCTTCTTTAAATTTTATTCTTGGTTTATTTTATTCTATTCTCATTTTTCATAAATATTTATTTACGTGAGTAAGAATAGAAATAAAAAATAAATAAACGAGAAGTTTATTTTTTCTTCTAATTTTAATGAATTTTACTTTTTATGTGCGCTAGGTTGTTTTCTGATAACATTATTAATAATTAATTCTGGATACTTAGATCCCTTTTATTTCTAACTAAACATCTAAATAGTTTTAACATGAAGAAACAATTTTTTTTTTGTGTAGTGAATGTGACATTAAAGTGAGAAATAGCGTGAGACCATTACTTATAACGAATTGTATAGAAAAAAGAATCAACTAAAAACATGGAGAGGAGATGTACATAAAACAACAGATGTCACGAAGCGTTATCTCGTTGTACTGTTAGTATGTGCGATCAGCTAAGTGGAAACTCTGATATATAAGTCCACTATTCCTCTATATATATTAGGAAAAGAGTTAACTGTCCTGTTTTTCTTTCTTTTTCTAGAGTAGCCATTTTGTGTACAGTGAGTTGTAACTGTTTTTACTCTTTTAGACATGTTGGTTCTTTGTTTTTCCCAGCCATGTTTTTTCACATTAAATTAGGAGTTGGTTTGTTACAGTTTTAAATGTCTTAAATAAAAGTAAAATCTTATTTTCATCTGTCTATTTTTAATCCCTTATATTTTTATAAAATTATTATGCTTTATATTTATTCTATATTTGCAAAAAAAACAGCCAATCATAATTATCAGTATAAAATATCAATGTATATAAAAAATTATCAATATAAATATACCATAATAATCAGAAATTCAGAATTTAGTTTAGAATATACCAAATATTTGTACACTATGTTCTTTTTTGGCATAAGTCTCGTTCAAAAATGACGATATATATATATATATATATATATATAATTATTTCTATAGCATATTAATATACGAATGCTTGTACTAATATGATTAAAACTACCATAACACCTATTTCACCATGTATAATTTACACGTAATAGAATTACCCAATAAATTAAAAAGAATACTCAAAAAGTGACTTTTATCATTACCTGGCACCTGCTTCTAAGATAAAATGTCAAGATTTATTTTTTTAAAAGTCATTAATGTTTTTCATTCGAGTTATCTCTGAGTTGAATTTTAAGATTATGTCTTTTTAGTTGAAGAACTTAAGTGTTTGTGATTATTGAGATAACTGTGGGCCTAAGAACCCTAAAGTAGCTCTACATAGAAACATACAAAGTTACAGGTAGATGTATAGCAATTCTAAGAAATTAATATACATTTAGTATATTACAAAGAATACTGACGGCAACTTCGAACTTTTTATACTTAATACTTCTAATGAGAGTAGATTTATTACCATTTTTATTCCCCAGCATGAACTGAATATTATTTTCTTTCCATTTAGAAATCTATAGGTGTATATCAATTCCTTTGTTGCATACTTACTGACCCTCAAGTCTTCCGGTTTTATAAATAAATAAATAAATTTTTATAAATTTCTCCATTTTCGGTTAAAATCTATTAGGTGAAAATAAAAAAGAAAGGAAAATGCATGTAGCACGTAGGTTGAAATATATGAACTCACATTTGGTTTCAATTATTTTTAAATAAATTAAGAAAATATTTAATTTCTATATTAATAAAACATTTTATAAAGAATCAAGCGTTTACTTTGAAATGAAACTTCATCAGAGCTTTTAAAATCATTTATTATATACGTTTTTAAATTTTCTTCTTAATATTTGTTTCAGGCGTATGTTCCCTACAGTCAGGGTGTCGTTTTCTGGTGTTCGAAGTGATGAGAAGTATGCTGTACTTATGGATATAGTACCTGTAGATAATAAGAGATATAGGTACGCTTATCATAGATCATCCTGGCTTGTAGCTGGCAAAGCTGATCCTCCAGCCCCCTGCAGGTTATACCCTCACCCTGACTCACCATTCACTGGAGAGCAACTTAGAAAACAAATTGTCTCTTTTGAGAAAGTCAAATTAACTAACAACGAATTGGATAAGAATGGACAGGTGAGCAACGTTTAACTAATTAGATTTAAGTTTTGATTTAGTGGAACTAATGTTATTTTTTTACGAAAATCAATATTTATACAAATACTACAATTTTTATATTTACTGTTATGATTCTATACCAAAACAGAGCTCTAGGCTTTATGTTGAAAACTAATGTTGTTGAAGTTGTTAATCCATCCATTAAGTGTTACCATTCAATTCTATAGTCTTTAGTACAGTTTAATTTGCAATAGATGTAGTTAACGTATTTTCTCGTCATCAAAGCATTGCAGCCAAAGAAAATTTGAATCATTTTAAAGGATAATTAGTTGCAGAAAATATAGATGAAATGATAACTGATGAAATGATTAATATATATTTTTTTTAATTGTATTCAAAAAAATAAACTGATACGGCGAAAGAGAAAATTTGAATGTAAAAAGAAATAATAAACAAAATATTTTTTGTTTATTTGTATCAAATTATCCAAAGACAAGCTATTTTCGTGTCACTCTTAAATTTTGATGAGATTTTATAAAAGTGACGAACACGCTATACTTATGCAAGTAAACAAACTATAAATGAAATAAAAATATTAAGAGGGAAACATCATATGATGCATACTAAACTTAAACAATTATTTATGAGGTATAATGACATCAATTACAAATACAAAAGAAAAATATTAAGTGTTAACGTTACTAAAATAAGAATAAGTATAAAAAGTTTTCATCAAAAGAAAAAGATGACAAGTAAAGAACAAAAATAAACAAAATTATTATGTTTTGATGAGTGTTTTGTTGTCAACGTATTGGAACTCATTTATAATTCATCAAAAGAAACTTTGAAGTATAAATGTTATGTCAATATTTCATCAGAATTAGAAAAATAGAGAATACTTAATTGTTATTAAATATTTTGACTTCAAACGACAAATGGAATCAATAAATGATTGGAAACATAAAATCAATATAAGTTTTTGTAGGTTTATAGGAATACTTAGGTAAAGTTATATTTAACATAAACTGTACAAGTTAATTATTATTAGTTGTCAAAATGTCTAAGAAAAAGTAATATAGTATAGATAAAGTAAATATAATATTGTAAATAGTAATGAGTTATAAAAATTAAATATTCAATTTATACTACAAGTTCAGTTATTAGAAAAAAATAACTTAAAATGGAAAAAAAAGTAATATAAATTTTACCATTGAATTGGTACCAATATCAATTATAAAAATTGCTGATTAAGGATGTATAAGTTTGATTGAACTTTAATAATACTAGTTTTTGAGGTATAAATTTTAATTAAAAAATAAAATAAGACAATAATTGCTTGGAATAATTGTATTATTTATATTATTATATTGAAAAACATTTTTCAATTTAATGTTTCTACAATCAAGAATTAGTTGCAGTCATGTTTTCTAGATGTTTTATTAGGTTTTTTTAACGGTTTTATAAAAGACGAAGTACCAAAGTGTTGTAAAATATGAATTTTTAATATTTATAAAAAATTATAAACCAGATGTGGAAAAGCGGTAACATTTATAAAAAGAGGTTTGAGTTCATTGAGAATAATAATAAAAAAATGTTTATGCAAGTTTGAAATCGGAGTCACAACAGAGCGGGAACGCGTGTGCGACCAGTCCTGTTAACTTCGATCTTTATGGAAGTTATTATCTCGTTCTTAAAACATTCTTTTCTCCATCCTTTCTTTTTAAATTGTAATTTAGGCGTTAAAGCTACAATACTGGTTTAAGTTATAAAGAAAGTTAAAAAGATAAAATTAAAAATATATAATAAAATTCAATTATACTTTTTGTTCATAAAATAGATTTTTACTAAATTTACTTGTGTAAGAGTACTTTTATGTAAATAAAATTATATATAAATGAATAACAAATACCGTTTATTGCCCATTATATAATTTTTGTATTATATACAAATATTATTTGTTGTATTATAATTATAAAATAAACATTTAATTTATTTACAAATTTTACAAAAATTTAATTTTGTGTATAATTTTTTTATTTTACATAAGTGTAAATTTAAAATAAATATGTCTTTTTTCGGAAAAAATAATTGCAATAGGTTAATTAATTTAGATAAAAACATCCGAAGTTTTGTTAACTATACAAATCCTATAGTACACCTTCTTACACTATCCTTGTGTATTTGATTTGTAAATAATTTTATTCACTCATTTTATGATATTCCTTTAATTAAACAAACATTAGTGTTTTTATAAATAAATTGGCTAAAGGAATGATTTTCTTACTTACCTACTACAGTAGTAAAAGAGGATGAGTAGAATATAAAATTTCTGTCGAAATAATTTTGTAGAATAAAAATTTAAACTTCTTTAAGAAAAAATATGTTGATTATTTTTGTATATATATGTTGTAAATATGTTGATTCAAACGTCTTTGTATTCTATTGTAACTATTTAATTCACAATTTTGTTCAGCATATTATTTATTATGCTCAAAGAATGTTTTAACATATCTTACAAATATTTAACTTTTTTTTAAAAAAAGAATGAGGTTCCTGAGTGTCTAGAGAAGTCGGTTTTAAGTTGTGTTGAAGTTTTTTTTTATTTTACTGTTTTCGTTTCTTTGCCTTACCGAGATCATAATATTTCATATTTCTTTTTTTCTTACTAAAATTCCGATGATATTTATTTCTTTGAACCACACACGTGCGTTTATATAAAAATCCAGTTTAGTAAGTTTCAGGAAAAATTTTGTGACTAATACATACACACTTTATGTATAATATCATACATTTAGCTCTTGCTAAATGGTTGGACAAATTCATAGAATTACGGAATATATATATATATATATATATATATATATATATATATATATATATATATATATATATATATATATATATATATATATTATTATATATATATATATATATATATGTTGAAAGTGAGACGCATAAACAAGCGTCTCACTGGCACATCAAGCGGTGCTAGAGCATGGAACGAATCCAACGGGACAGACGACGGAGAAAAGAAAACTTGGCGAATATCTCAACGATTGGCGGATATGTTTTGGCAACGGTGGTCAAAAGAATATTTGCCAAGCATCAATTTCAGAGCGAAATGGAGAAAGGAGGAAGCAGCAGTCAAAATCGACGATCTAGTTGTCGTCGTAGAACCAAACATGGCCCGGAACACTTGGACCAGAGGAAGAGTCGTCAAGCTGCTACCAGGAAAAGACGGACGCGTAAGAGTAGTGGAAGTAGAGACGGCATCCGGCATCATCCGGCGTCCAGTTGGGCGAGTGGCCGTGCTTAAGGTTGGCCCGGAGGATGTTGGAAAGTGAGACGCATAACAATTTGTAAATGAACAGGTTGACAGCTGAGTTGACAGCTGACAGTCTGGCACCTTAGATGTCTACCTGTAATTCACATATTGTTATGCGTCAAATAGTCAATATTTCGATTGAGTCGCAATTTAGGAGTCCTAAGAAAATATTTGTCAGTTTTAATTTGTTGTTAAATTATTAAAGTCGTTAATTTGTTTAAAGTCAGTCAGTCTTTTAAATATATATATATATATATATATATATATATATATATTATATATATATATATTATATATATATATATATATATATATATATATATATATGAATTTTTTCAGCCAGAATTATGCTTTGTTTTGCCAGCCAATTTTACGAGTAATATCATAAACAATTAGGTATGGACAAATATAATTAATATAATCATAAAAGACCCCTGTTGGTTTATACTATGCTCTGTATAGACAGATGAGTAATTTAACCCTTTATATTACTTTTATATGCAAATTATTGTGTTATTGTGTTTTGTCAAAGTCACCATTATAAATATTTAAATCTTCCCCTCGCTAACCATTAATGGTCAATAGAAAATGGAATAGTTAATCCTTTAAAGTTTAGTATCATTTGCTTGAGTTACATTTCAATTTAACCATATGTATGGTTTAGTAAGTAAAATTTATAAATATAAAGCTTAAAGTATGCTTTGGAATATGTGAAATGGTTGGAGAGACTGCCTTGACTTTGGAAATATAAACTTCCCAAATTTTGCTCTCTAGGTCTATCGAAGCCGTAACAAGCCATTCCACGCAGAAATTTGGCCCTTTATAATCCATTTTTCTTATATTCCTTAAATCTTTTTATATCACCAAACTTCAATTTTATTCTCAGTGTTATCAATTTCGTAAAATGTTCAATTTAGTAAGGATAATATCCACAAATATATTGAGGGTAGACTTGTATTTGAACCCTTATAATATGGAATCCAATGGCGCTAACATGTTTCATATTACGGGGTTAATTTTTAGGATTGTTTATAAAATTATGATAAAACTTCCGACCACAACAACAAAGAAGTAAAATATAAGCGTTTAGTGGTTTTCAAAAAGGGAAATGACTCATCTTCATTTACCTATGAAATAGACTAACTCTATTTTCCATAATTTTTTTACTATTAAAGTTTTTATTAAAAAAGGCTTTTTCTGTTAAAAAAAACAGTGAGGGTGGCGCCAATAATTGGAAAGATTATCTCAATTAAACGAAAAATGTTTTACCAGAATAAAGGTAAAAACTGCCGATGGTGGCGCCTGCGTTCTAGAGGTCTGCTTTTCCGATCTATCAGTTATAATTAATTTTTAATTCAAAAGCCGAATAATTTGAAAAATATGAACATCTTATCAATCGATGCAGAATGTGATATTTTTTAGAAATGCCGGGAGTTTTTTTTATCAATAATAATAAAAAGTTATGAGATATCACGTAAGTCCTTTTGCATTTTACAATTTAAAAAAAAAATATGAATACAAACTGGCGTGTCATTTGATTTTTTATGTTATATTTTAAAGTAAGTTTATAATTCGTCCGATATTGTGTTGTATTTTCAATTTTGTTTGATAACTAGGTTAGAAAAAAGTTAGTCAATTGCGATATTATTGCCAAGGCAGTTAAAATTCTATTTGTACTTCTTAGTTATCAGCAGAAAAATTAGTTATCGGAGAGTAAATATTGGCCTTATTATGTTTTACCTAAAATCTGAGAATATAAAGAAGAATGAAGGTTGTAACGAGTTCGATTTCAAGTATTTAAACATCATTTATTTGTTAGTATAATATTTTTTTATTCATTTTTCTTGTAGTGAATTATTCTTATTTGATTTATTTAATAAATAAAAATCATTATGGATTGTAATGTTTAATGCGCTCTCTAAAAATATTTTTAATGTTCATTAATAGGTTTTAGAACAAATATATGATTATTCTGCGCTTGTCGAAAGTATGTTTGGCATGATAGGCTGAGAAAAAAAAACATCATGTATAAAAGTCGTAGAAAATAAAATTCGTCATTGGTAAGGAAATTATAAAACAATCATTTTTTTTAAATAAGCAAAAATATAAATTGACATGCGACAGCTTAAGGTTAAATTATCTGTACATATTGCAAACTGAAAATAAATTACGCAAATAATAACACGTCCATAGTACTAAATATGACAGACAGTTTTATCTGACAAAATGTCTTATAAAATAGAGATATATTTTCATTACATTAATAATGTACACTTGTCATAGAAAATCACTTTATGAGTGACAAAAAAATCTGGGGAAAATGAAACCTGGAAAAACGAGTATCCTTGAAAATAATTAATGTGAAACACGATAACTGTAATGAGAACTATCGTGACTGTTTGCCTGACAATTCAATAGGTTTTTTTTGTCATTGAATTGTTTAATTAAATATGACAATTTGTCGCAATTAAGATGTGACCCTATGGCATTGAATTCAAAATGTAAAGTCATTCGAATAATTACATTTATTTATTTAAACAATTGCAGTAAATATTTTTGCGAATTTCTAAAATTCGGTAGTTAATGAATCAGATACCGTCGATTGTTGGCTATGAAAATCCCTGGACCCGTTTCGGCATAACGCCATAAACAGCAGGCGGGGCAACAATCGAGCTTTTAACTAATAACATTATATCAGTGAATAACTTCTAGTCTCAATAAGCACAACGAGCCCTCTGAAGATAAAAAATAAGCTTTTTTTGCTTAAGTTTACTTTGAAGTTAAGCTTAAAAATGACTGCTTAATGCAAGTCTATATGTTAAGCATAAACCTCATAGAAATCTAATTCTAGAGAAACGCTTTCAGAGCAATTTAACTTGTGAAAACAAATTTTTAATCAAATAAAAAATGCATTTATCATATTTCTTTATGTGTGGTCCTCTTTAAAATTTATTATTAAAACCAAGGAAAAATATAAAAATTTGTTCTCAACAAACATCATTTTGTTTAAGAAATTTCATACGAGTGGGCTGTATTTTTTTTGGAGATATAAAAGTTAATAATATTTTAGAAGTGTGCGAGATGTCTTAAGATATAGGATGTTTTATTTTTATTTTATATATTTTTTGTTTTAACACCGTTAGCTATGAATGTCAGCACCTTTTTGATAATTTATGTTTTTCTGTTTCTACAGATTTTCGTTAAGAAAAGTTTTGTGTTAAATATATCCTTAATTTTTAATTTTTATAAACCATAAAATTTAGTATTGCTAACAGACTTTTACGAAAAAAATATAAATAATAAACCCAGCATGATAAAAAAAAGAAACACACAAAGAGAACTGACTTTACAGAATTTTTTCGAGGATATCAAAATATATCAACTTTTATACTAAGGTAGGATTAAAACTAAAAAGATAAAAAAAATATAGCAGGACACATTTAATAAAAATATGAAGCACCTCTTTAAATATTATAGTGTGTTTTAAATTGTGCATTAGTGAGTGTGTTTTATTTATAAAAACTCAGGTAAGAAGTCGTAAAACTTATTTTAAGGAGACAAGAAAAAAAGGTGAGAAAAAAAGAGGTGAAAAAATAAAATTTTATATTATGTATGATATGTTAAGTAGTTGTCACAATGTGTGGCATTTAGAGGTTTATATATATGAAAGAGTTGGAAAATATTTTATATTTCGGTTTTTTATCATTCCTAAAGTTGTTCTGGTGTAAAAGCAATAAACTATGAGCTTGTAATATAAAAAGAAAACAAGTTGACAGAATCCCTTTTTTTAAGTTCAAAATCTACTGTAACACCTGTGAATTTCAAATTCTTTTCCAACAACTGGACTTACTCACTTATTAGAGGAAACCTGATCGATACTTTAATCTCAATTATATTACCTAAAGAACTTGTTTAATAATTTCAAGAATTTAATTTCAGAATAATCATCGCTATATCATGTTTCATATTGATTTGTTTAAATCAATTTATACGCTAAACAAGATAATTCATATATAAATTTACATTGAGATTAAGACGTGTTTTTTCTCGTCATTAGTAAACATAATTTCGGCGGCATGAAATTTAATTATTTACTACACTGTTGTAAATAAAAAGAATCAGTGTATGTTTTAGTCCGAGAAGAAATTATAGGGCTCTTTAAAGCTTGCAAATTTGAATTTATTAATTAGGAAATCTAATATTTCATTATTATGTGAAATCTAATATAAACTACTTTATGTTTAATGTCACTTGATGCTAAGATGCTTTATGTTTGTTTGTTTTAGATCGTATTGAACTCGATGCATCGATACCAGCCTAGAATACACCTAGTAAAATGGAGGGACCACCCAATACAAGACTTGGAGAGAGAGCAGTACAGGACTTACATATTTCCTGAGACTGTGTTCACTGCTGTTACCGCTTATCAAAACCAATTGGTAAGAAAAGTGTACTTCGTCTTTGCTTCAGATTTTTCTTTTTAATTAAAATCAAGTTTTCATTGTTGACGAAAAGTTCAAAGTTCCAGTGGAGACTAGATTAGTAAGGATGTTCTCGATAATTTTTCTACAGTAAGAAGTATGTGGCAAACATCAAGCTTTGGAGCAATGCACAGAAGAGCCTCTTTTAACTTTTTCATAGACGATTGACCCCGAAATCTATGGATGCGTTTTTAAAATGTTAACAGAGAAACCCTATTGGATCAAAATAATTAGCTTATTGCATAACGTGAATAACTCAGGTACCTGTCTGAGTGTTTTGATGTTTTGCTTCTGTTTTTTAAGCCCTTGCCGTTAAAAATAGCCTTACCTGCTAAGATATTGTCACGTTCATAATTGTGATCCATTAACTGTTGTATTCTCTTTATTTTCAGATTACAAAGCTTAAAATAGACAGTAATCCATTTGCAAAAGGTTTTAGAGACTCATCAAGACTAACGGATTTTGACAGGTATTATTAATTTGAATTTATTTATTTTATTTAGTGATATTGCGGCTACGATTAACGCCGAATTTTAATGAATTTTTATTCACTTTGTACTGTTTTTAACCAAGATTTTCTGAATTTATAGTTTGAATAATAAATAAAAAACTTAGTCTGCCTATCTAGATAAAAGCCTCCAATCTGGATAAGCAGAGTAAGTACGACTGCTATTTTTATATGATTGCGCATATTCAAAAATTTTGAAAATCGCACAAGTCTAAGTTTCTTGAAATAAGTGGTTTCCTGTTAATCGTGTTAAAACACGAAGATGGCATTTTTAAAGCTTGTAAAATTTCTTATAAAGCTTTAAATCGGATAACTACAACCAACGTTACAGCATTTGCCACCAAATAAATAGAATGTTTTTGCAAAGTAAGCGAATTTCTTTTAAAAAAAGCTCTACGTTTTATGCATTTTTAAGTGATTTTACAAGTGCTCAATTTATAGGAAATTTTATTAGCCATAAAAAATGTTTTCTTCAAGTTTTGCGCGTGACTAACAAGGAACCACTTATTTTAAGAAACTTAAAATATGTGCGAGTTTCTAAAATATTTGAGCGTACGCAATCATATGAAAGCCTTCTTTCTGGAAAGGCAGATAAGGTATATTTTTAGAAAAAAATTGTTCAAAGCAGTACAAAATGAGGACTCTTGGACTATTTTGTTGAAACAGATAACCCTACCTTGTGCATACGTCAGACGGTTACTGACGCATGCTATACTTTTTAATCAAAAACTTTTTAAAAAATCAGTGGCATTAAAGTAATACCGTCAGGTAATTGTTTCTAAAGCACCCATTAAATTTAATATTGTCTTTATTTGATAATTTTATTTATACAATTTAAAGTAGAATGAAAGTTATATTTTTTCAATATAAGCTTATTTGGTTATAGATTACATATTATAACTATTCCACAATACAAAGTAGAAGGTTATAATATGTACCAAATACCCTTCTTAACCTAAAATATGTAATTCATTTGAAGTATATTTCTTCCTAACACGATTTTGACATTTTAATGTAATACCAACAGGGATTTTGTTCCAAATAAGTCACACATCATTATATCCAAATATCTTTTGTATTCTATTACCTCCGGAATCATTTACTTCATACGTATATAATGGTGTTATTACTAATGAAATTTTGATTATACGCTTATTATTTTGAAACTGTTTAGTACCATTATTTCACTAGGTTGGAAACGTGTGTGGTCTACCTATCATTACAACAACACTTAAATTATAATTTATAAAAAAAAGTATTATTGTGAAACTCTTATAAAAGGAAAAATCCAAAAATTGTTCAATTAGATTTCTAAAAGGTTGGTATTTAAAAGAATAATAGAATTATATGGAATTAAATTTAATTCGTATTTTATTTCATTGTATATTTGTTTCGTGTTTTAATTTGTAGATTATGAAAAACTAACAATATAAAAAACCGTACTAAATAAGGAATTAAAATTTAAATTATATTCATCCAAATGGCATTGATTCACTTTTTTTTATTGTTTTTTTTTTAATATAAACAATAAGTATAATTAATGTTCACGGCAACGAATAGAATCATGGTAATTGGTAATTGGATGTTTTTAATTTTGCTCATTTATTGATATTTTTTTATTTTGTTGATCACTTAATATGATCATTGTTGACTGCTTTCAGCAATTTTGTTGATAATTTAAGCAGTCACTGTTTACTGAATTACGATCTCCAATTATTTCCTTTTTTGTTTGATTTTTAAGAAAGACTTTATTTAAAAATTGTAAAATATCAAAATTATTAACTTGAATGAGATACTTGCTATCGGTTAATTTAAATTCAAAATTATTTTAAAATATCTCATTAGCTCTTTTTTTTCTTTGGAAATGCACTAAAAATAAAATGTTATAATAACGGGATATTTATTGCTATTTATATTATATTTTTATGCATATTTATTGAAATTTATAAAAAAAAATCAGCCCGCATGTTTATAATGTTTTAACGACAGGTCTACTCATTTTATTTATACCACACAATATCCTTACATACATACATTCCATTCTTCCTTTATTAAGTTGAGACGAAAAATATATGTTATATTTTTTTATAATCAGGGTAATTACTACGGGATTAAGTGGCGTTTATTAACTTGATTTACATTCTTCTGTTTATTTTTCCGGGTACAGACCACTTTTGTTAAATTTTTCTTTCATTTTTTTTATTTTTCCTTTAATTATTCCATTTTTATTTGTTTCTTTATTTTATTCTCATCTTTATTTGTATCTTTATTTATTTGTAACTTTAATTTAAGTTTTTGAAGGTGCTATGGCCCTAAGCGAAAACAAATTGCGAAAAGAAGTTATTTTTTTTATTTTCCATTTTAATTTCAAATTACAATGTATTTATTTCATAAATTGACCTTGATCATCAAAATTGTTATTTTATCTCGTTTTGTTACTTATTAATGTATATATTGACCTTGTGACCACTGAGACTTATTTTTATCGCGTCAAAATTTAATTTTATTCAATAATTAACGGCAAGAATTTTTATAATAATCGAACGAAATTTAATATACGTCATATTAAAATCTATAGATTGCATCTTACGTCGTTAGATTTTTTTAATAAAACTTTTTTATAAACTTTTATTTTACTAAAAGTTTCTAAGAATACCAAAAATATGAACGATCAACTCATTAACATAATATCCTGCTCAAGTCAGTACAACGAAAACAAATACAATTGGAAAAATTGGGGGAATTAAAAAAAATGCGGGTAGCACAGCTTTAAGATTATTTTAAACGGAAGTTTTTACCTTGAATCATTAATATGAATTCTTTAATGAATAACATAATTGCCCATCTGTTTAAGTTTCTTTAATATGGTCAAATTAATGGCCAAATTAAATGAATGAAAACTCATGTGAACCTATAAAAATAAAAGTAAACAAATTCTGCTTTTTATGGGAAAAGTTCATTGAAGATATTAAGGACGTTTCATATAAGGAAATGTAGGTGCCATAAAATGTCTTGTTGCCCTGAATCAGAGAAATACTATGATGTTCAGTTTTCTTTTATTTCAAACCAAAAAATAAAACAACGAAATATGTTGTTTTTGTTGTTAGTGATTAGAAATGACCTTAAGGTTAATTATGTTAGGTTGTCCAGTTGTATGAAGGTAGACTTTATTACAACAAATTCACACCTTTAGTATAATGTCGGCAACATTAAATGAAAGGGTATGGTCGAAACAGAACCTTGGGGTCTAGGAAATCTGTTTTAATACCTGTGTATTAGCTCAGGATGTTTTTTTGTTTTTAGAAAAAATATAAAGAATCCCGACCATGTAAAAAAGGTGTTTTTGAAGATGATCTTTTAGTGTTTAGCTACCTATAACATATCCCTAGGCAGTGAATTAAACATTTCTTTCTTTCTTTATTTCTTTGATATAAAATAATAAAAATAAAAAAAAAATAAAAATAATAGATGTAAAAAAATGTGCTCAAATTTGTACTTATTGGAATATTAAAACTGTATTCAAACGTCTATTTACAATGGGATTTTTAGAGTAATTTAAAGGACGTCTTGCTAAGTTTAAAAAAAATAACAAAGTATCCTAATCTGTTATTAACTTTAGTTCTTAATGAACTTATTTTCTAATCAAGGAATATTTCTTTACATTCTCATTAGGTAAAATTTTTATTTAACTAATTTATGCATTAATTAGTTAACTACGAAGAAATTACATTATGTGAATTTATTATTTTCAAAATACTATGAATTTGTTTCTTTTAGAAATTTTTATTTTCATTTCTTTGCAGCGTATTTAAAGTTCGAATATATTTACAGCAATATATATTGTTCAAAATCCACCTTAGCTTTCGAACTAACCTAGCCTATTGGCGTTTTCAATTATTTAAAAAGAAGATAATTTTCGCATTAGTTTATCTTTAAAATGCTATTATTATAGTATAAAGTACCTGCGTAATTGATTTAAATATCTCTAATAAACTAACAAACAGGTAATTACTGTTAATAAATGAAAAAGAAAATTGTTTGTGCAATTTTTATTATTTCTTTGAGAAGTAATTACACAAAATAGTATTATGTTATCATATGTGCTCCAATTTTAGGTGAAAATTGATATTTTTAATAGCTTAATGTTTTATGCAATTTTTGCATTTTGAATTGTTTAATGTTAAGTTTATTTTCAAAGATAAACACACAGAGATGTATATATATATATATAATGATAATAATAATAATATATTTATTTGTTCTATATCACATACGTGTTTTGTACAAAGGAGTGTCAAATAGATATTAAAATAAGAAAATAATAAAATTAAAAATTAATCTTTTTGAAGTAGGATAAAATGAAAAGAAGGAGAAAAAAATAAACTTTTGGAAAGTAAAATAATAATAAACTGTGCCAAATAAGCTTAGTGTAATTAAATTAATAATTTGTCTCCATCTAAAAGCTTCTGACAAGATAATAAAAAATCAACTTGTTTATGGTTATCAATGTGAGACAAAAATACAATTCCGATATGAGAGTTTGTTGGGAGTAACTTAAAAAATTGATTCCTTGTTTTCTCAATTACTTTACATTCAAAAATAAAATTTTGTAACGAATCTGGACTACCTAAGCATAGTGGACATGTCCCCTTTATAAAACAAATAATACTTTGTGTTGAAATTTATGGTACGATATTTTGATTTTGCGAGTCGTATTTCTTATGTTATTCTCTGTTTATCTATGACTGAATCTAAACTATGATAAGTTTCTCCATAGATATGAAAACCATGAAATATGTCTCTAATTAAAGCGTACATACTGTATATAATATTATATATATATATATATATATATATATATATATATATATATAATATATATATATATATATATATATATATATATATATAATATATATATATATAATATATATATATATATCGCAGAAAAATGCTCAGAACCACCACAAAACCCCGACATAAGGAAAGAAAAATGAAATAGTCTTAATATCCTCTAAAATGAAAATATTTAAGCTTGCTTTTATCCAGTTAGTTATCAATACAAACAATCGTGCTGACATTACAAGGTTTATTAATTAATTACTTTTATTTCAAATTGTGTTAAATCACTCGTAGAATATATTACCTCGCTAGTTTTAAAACATGTTGAAAAATGTCTCTTTGTTTGAACATGACACGTCGTCGTACTAATTAGTTTTAACAGCGCTGATAAATTAAAATTATCAGCGATAACTTACAATTGACGATAACGTAAAAATTAAGATTTATTGTTTTCACTAGAATGTTTTATCACCGTGATAATAATTTTGGTTTTACTACTTTTTTGACCCGAAAAATACCATTTCGTGTAAACATCTAAACACTATCAAATTTCACTCGACATTCGAGAATGCAATTAAACAAAAAAAAATAATAATAAGTTTAACTATCATCAAATGATAGTAATATGTCAATAAAGGTTTAGTTAACATCATGAAAATTGGAATTAACAATTTTGGTGACTATCTAGAAAGAAAATAATAGGTTATTACAGCACTCTACTAGAAAAAAAATTACTTTTATTTTTTAGTGCTAATTTTACTACTTTAACATAATGATATTAGAGATAAAAACTATATTTTTTATCTTTTTTCAAGTAATTTTCTATTTTATCTGTAATTTACAGTGTCTAAAATTTTGTTTTTTTTTTCTTTTGAGCAAGAAGAATTGATATAATTGTTGTAATAATTACACGGTTGGTTTTTTTTCAATGTGTAGAGTTGTTAATAAAACTTCCTTACTTGATAAATTGTTAAGTTAGGTTTACAGCAGATTGCAATATTATCTTTTTCAAACTTATGATTAATAGGTTTTCATTTACTATTTGCTTTGTTTTAAACTTTTTTCTCACACATTTTTTTTTCAAATATTATTTTTTTTACTAGTTTTTCATTTAGTTTGTTATTTTTATTATATCTTGTTTTATAATCCGATATAGTGGTGATAAAATAAGTAATTCATTTAGGCAATATTTATTGAATATTACTCCTTCGTTGCTCTTTAGCTCCTAAGGAGTTGAAGTCGAATTGTGTTTACTACTATTGACTACCCTTCCTTACTCTCTGCAGAATTAAGTGTGTCTAAACTGATAAAACATTTTGTATTAAAAATTGTGAGTTTTTTTTTGGAAATATTAATAACTTATTGAGTAGAATAGAAACTGCTATATTAATGTTAAATTTTACGTCTAATATGTGGAATGTGGAATATTAATTTTACTGACAGGAGTGTTGATGATGAAAAAATATACTGGGCGATGTTGATTTGTTGACTAATGTTCAACTTTGTGAAGGTTTAGAGATAGTGCTGCCACGCCTCTAAAAACACCTTCATGAGTGAAAAAATAACTATGTTTGAAGGATAAAGAGCAACAAATAATAGACAGGAGATGAGGAAAAACTAAATAGCAGGATCACTATTAGATAAAAAGAGAAATAAATATAAAAAGAAAAGGATTAGAACGGTGTTTAAAAGGCGGAGAAGTCGGCTTGGAGTTAAAAAGAGCAATGGTGTGTACTGTAATGTGGGGTAGAACTCGGTAATGACAGGGCGGCGGAACCTGCCTCCAGGCAACCTTAGCTGAAAGCCTTCCGTGCTCTCTTGATCGAAAACTTCACAAGGAACTACCCAACTATTATACTCTCATTAGTCGGATCTGGAGCTGCCGAAATTCCGCAGGTGCTATAATCTTCACCTATACGGGACCATCATGGGAAGCAAACTTTTTTTTTTGTATTTCTTGCTAAAAATTTTCATCGCATCCCATCTGTTATTAGAAGGAAAAAATAGTTTAATTTATAGTTTTTAAGTTAAGCTTCGAATTCATACTTAATAAGTAAAACGATAAATACATATCTCACAAATATCTAAGTTTGATTGATTGGAGGAAATAACTTTTAATGGCTATAGTTGTATAAGATCAATCAAATCAGTCTTTTTAAGATTTATTAAGATTCTTTATATCATGAAAATAAGTTTATTATATAACAATAGTTATTTATGCCATAAGGCTGAGAAGTGTGTCTTTATGTCACGGCAATTAGATTTACCGACGAGCGAAGCGAGTCGGGAAAAATTGCCAAGACATAAAGACATTCTCAGCCGGATGGCATACACTATTTTTTTGAGGTAGCACTCATTAAATAAAGCACTCATTAAATAAAGCACTCATTAAATAAAGCACTCATTAAAAAAAATAAAAAAAAGCACTCATTAAACTGCGCTATATACTTAATTGAAAAAAAAACGTCCAATTATTATTAACTCCATATTATCGCCGTCATTAAATTCATCCATAGCTTCACACTTTTACTCAAAAATGTAAAAGCTTTACAAATAAACACACAAAAATTGTCAATTAGAACACCTTTTAAAAACAAAAAAAAATAGTCTACGAACAAAAACAGAAACAAAATGAACGTTTTTAAATAAAGCTCATGAAGGTTTAACACAGATTGTTTTTTGAACACGCTACATTTCAGTAATGGCGGCAACATATGAATTACTTTTACGTGTAGGAGTTTTTTTACATTCATTATTGTCCTCGGAGGTGAAAAGTACTAAATAACCTCCTATAACAATAATGATTGGCTTCTCATCCTAAAAACGGTCCAATAAAGTGCTCAATTACGTACTACCTCAAAAAAAATAAGTTTATTATATGTACAACTTGAAAGCAATACTGTTATTTTGATTGCAACATAAATTACAACTAATATAATCTATGTTGTAATAATCATAAGGATACCATTTTGTCATTCTCAATTACAAATAAAATTCAGGAAAGCCAGGTAAACAACTCAAATCAAATTCAAACAAACAAATGCAATCTTAAAGACCTCAGATATTCAAAATAAATGGATGTAACGTGAATAATCAATTTGCTTACTTGCAAAAAAATTAGGGCGAAATAAGATTAACAGATATCTTACGGAGATCTTAATTATAGGGTGTAATTTAAAGCTTTTAGTCTGGGTTTAATAATTAAAACAGATTACAGAGTAAAAGATAACCCTATTCCTTCTAGAAAATGAGACCAAAATCGTTTCTATTATAACATTACTGAAACAACTTTTCAAAATCTATTCTTGTTCTAATGGAAACTACAAGAAATTTTAGAGTTAAGTAAGATGTTCTTTCTAGACATTTTTAACTTCACAATTAAAAAAATAATAATGTTATCCCCTCTTTAATTTTAAAGTATGCTAAGAAAAAAAAATTAAATTATAAGCTACAATAATTATTTAATTTAACTTATTTTAACTTGCTATTTTTACTGTCCCTATAATTAGCTTAAGTTTTTAAAATTATTATGAATACTATACTTAGAGATTCTATTTTTAGATTGTGTTCGAAACGAATTTAAATAATTTGTTTCCAAGCTCTGACCCTTATTTTAGAGACTAAAAGGAGGATTTTCATGAAGATTACTGTAGCTGATTTGTAAATCAAGGGGTTTTGGTAACTTTTCTAACGGAGTTAAGTCTGCTCCTAAAACAAAAGGATAATCCAAAGGGACTTAAAGGTTGAAATTTGTGGAATATTTAGACCTTCGTCAAACTGACCACCTTGTGGTTTCTAAATCCTTACAATAGCCCTGCAGGAGGTTTTATTAATCCTATATGGCTTTTCTAAAACCTGTATATTAAAATAATAACCCTATAATATCGTTTACTGGCATTATGTTTAGAAGCCATGTGCTGTTTATGCCATATTTTTTATTTCACATTTAGAAACAGCTCGTAAATGATCTTAAAACATAACAATTATGAAAGAAAAAAAATAGCTTGTATTAAAATGTATAAAAGTGAGAAACACGTATTTGAGAACAACATCATATTAAATCAAACTTAATTTCTCACTCAAAACAAAGAAAGTATTTCTTATTGATTATTACAAGACATATTATGCTTTGCATTGATGTTTAATGCACAAAATTATGGCGTAAACTCTCTTAAAAAAATTATTTCTAGATCTTTGCTTTAAAACTTCTTTATATAGGTTCATTTTTTTAATAATTTGGGTTTTACTATATTTCTGTTGTTAGAAATCAATAATGCAAAAAATACTATATCAACTTGAAAAACAAGTAAGAACTTGAAACTCAAGTAAGAACTTGGCTGGCAATATCTATATCGCTATTAATTTAATTTTGCTCATATATTAGCCATAATTATAATAATTAACAGCAATATCTGGAATTTTAAATTTATGTCTCGTAAAAATATAAGATGCCATAGTTTTGACAGAATTATTAATTGTACACCGTCACACATAAATAATATTCATTATGTATAATGCATTTTAATTATTGCGTGGAATATAAGTTACTTTGATCTTTGAATAAGACATAACTAATGTTTTGCAATTAACAACTTCTGTGGTCTAGTTAGTTAAACGTAATTAGTTCTTTACTGATACTGCCTTATGTTTCATTAAATGATAACGGACTTAGTGCTTAACGTCTGAAACATGATACTTAGTATTATATATAATATATTTGCTACTAAACGCTGTAAAATTGTTAAGAAAAATATGTATTTTATATTATTCTAGGTTTCTGTTACTTCAGCTTTTGAGTATTTAATAATGACCTAATATTTTTATTAATGACTTAGGAAGTCGTCATTAATTTTTAATTTATAAAATTACAACTAAATGTTATGTGGTATTGAATTATTGATGTGTTTAAATATGAATGAAGCACCCGTGACAAGGACAATGCCAGTATAAAGTTTTAATTGATAAATGCCCCTTCCGTCGATATTTACTGTTAGATATTTATATGCTACAGTACAGTCGATACTTGCTGTTAGATATTTATATGCCACACTACAGTCGATACTTGCTGTTGGATATTTATATGCTACAGTGCAACAACATCAGTGCAACAGTTCAGTCGATACTTGCTGTTGGATATTTATATATGCAACAGTTCATCGATACTTGATTTTATATGCAACAGTTCAGTCGATACTTGCTGTTGGATATTTTAGCAACAGTACAGTCGATACTTGCTGTATATTTATATGCAACAGTTCAGTCGATACTTGCTGTTGGATATTTATATGCAACAGTATAGTCGATACTTGCTGTTGGATATTTATATGCAACAGTTCAGTCGATACTTGCTGTTGGATATTTATATGCAACAGTACAGTCGATACTTGCTGTTGGATATTTATATGCAACAGTACAACAGTACAGTCGATACTTGCTGTTGGATATTTATATGCAACAGTACAGTCGATACTTGCTGTTGGATATTACTACAGTGCAACAGTACAGTCGATACTTGCTTTGAATTATATGCAACAGTACACTGTTGAATTTATACGGAAAGTGTCGTTGATACCTCCTGTTGGATATTTTTATGCAAAACTATTGTCGATACTTGCAGATAAATTTTTACATTTAATTGCTTTTCTAACTTGTTTTGAATATGCATAACATCTTAAATTATGAATTTTTAAATTAAACTGGTACTATTGATTAGTTCTTATTTACTTTTCATTGATTTCGTTGATTTCATAAATTTTTGTATGTTTATTAATTCTTGTTTGTGACATTTTTTTTTCAATTTGTTTTTAATTTTTGTTTTTTAGAGATCCTATGGACTTGATGCTGATGGAGCAGCATTTTTTGAGATCACCACTGAGGTTATACTCAGAAATGGAAGCGAATAATAACGATGGTATGGATAAATCAGGAGCGGGTCGGGGACTGGGCTGGGTCAGGCCTGATATGGGTCCTTTGTTAATACCCAGAGGGCCACTCATCTGGGGATCATTCCCAACGCCTTGGGCATTACCAGGATTACTAGGACCACATAGACAGTTGACCCCACCTCCTCCGCAGTCACCGCGGCATCGATTCTCACCGTATCATTTATCAACTTCGCCAGCTAGAAACTAGTCTTATCGTAATACCAAAAAGCGAATTATAATTAAGTAATATCCTAAAGGAAAATTATACTTACATAGAATCTTACATAGAAATTATACTTACATAGAAAATTTTTACTTTTCATCCCTATTGTTGAAAAAGTATAATTTCTAAGTATCCCATATGTTGTAAGTATTATAGCTTGTAGATAAAGTATTTATTAAAACGTGTTAGAACAGAAATAATCATTTAAAGTAGTATATCAGTATAAAATAAATATTAATATTTGTGTTTAAACTAAAGTTATGCTGAACTAATATTCTTACATAAATTTTCTTTTCCTTTTTTACTTTGTCTCTCCTACTAAAATAGTTGATTTTTGCTCAAAGCTAAGAAACTTAGTTGAAAAACGCTGGTTTTTTAGCTTTCTCGTTAACCTAATTAACCTCAAAAACTCCTTGATATGACATAATTTCAGGAATTAAGTTATATTTTCTAAATGGAAATAGTTTTTATTTTTCATAGTTTAAAACTTATTACTATAATTCCTATTAAAGTTCAGTAATTTCCACCTCGAATTTTGTTAATAAAGATTATTAATAGCTATAACAATAAAAAAACTAAATTCAAAACTATTTGTGTTTGCATTCAAAACCTAGAAAATCAGAAAAAAAAACTAGAATTAGATAAATAAGTTAGAAATGTAAATACAACACTCTGTAAAAATAGATTATTGTAATAAAAACTGATTTATAAACAAATGATATAGAAGAAAACCAAAGATTTATTGTTTATTAATAATATTTGTAAATATATAAGTCAATGTCTGTAGATAGTTCTGTAGTTATATTAGATAAATAAACAGTTCTGTACTTAAATTATAATAACATAAAAAATGATTATAAATATTTTTTAAGTATATTTTACATACGTTTTGGAAGTTTTTAGTTGAGAAAATTTATAAATTTATATTTAGTTTCATTTTGAAAAATGAAACTGAAGAAGGTACTGAGGACTCATGCTATAGATCTTAAAAATAAAATTTTAATTTATAATCGCTACAGTTTTCATTGATTAAAATAAACCTACTGGTTTGTTTTCATAGAGATATTATTATTAGAGGCCCTATTGGTTGAATTTTGAAACATCGGAAAAATAACCTGACAAGATTCGCTAAAAATATAATCAAAGAATCAATACAAAATTACAATAACTTCAACAAATCAAAACACAAACAATGTGCGGAAAGCCGAAAACAATAGATTTATCATAACCTTAATTCACTCTTGAAGGAGGTTTCATTGAGGTTACACAGAGCCTCAATACGATGTTTCAGGCCTTTCAATGTATTGCAATATGGTATGCCCCATCTAGTATCAAAGAGACTAAAACTATAGTTTTAGTCTCTTTGTCTAGTATATATCTCTATGTTTGTTTTCAGACAATATTTTTATTATTTTAAAAAATATATTTTTTAATGTTATAAAATGCTCACTTGAATGACCCATAATGCAAGTATTATTTCTTTACTCCTAATCCTACAAATATTCTCAGTACTTAAAATATTCCTTTTCAAGTCATTTCAATTTTGTAGGACATCAAGTCCTATTTGCAATTAATTTATTGCATGATATCTATATATATTATAAATATATATATATATATATATATATATATATATATATATTATATAAATTCTAATGCAATCATTTTTATTTTAATAGTTTCTGCCATAAAAATGTTATATTTCAATTCTTTTTTTGTTCATTAAATTCAAATAATAAATATCTATTATATTCCTTACGGTACTTACTAAAAAAAAATTGTTCTTTTAAATAAAATATTTTTATATGCTATAAAATAAACACAATAAATTAAATCAATTTGTAGACGTTATTAATAATAATAAAAAAATTATATTCTAGTCTTGTATAATACTATTTCTTAAATACCAGTGAAAATATACGTAATTAAAATTTCAAAATGGTGAATCAAATAAATAATGTTCATAAAATAACTCAAATAAAATGAGTATAAAATTTTTATTTTATTTTTTTTTTAATTAAATAATAATAAATAAATTAACTTTTTTTTTCAATGGAAGAAACTTTTTTATATTCTATTTTTACAATTTAATTCCTTTGTGTATTCGTACAGTTGAAAACATTTTCTATGTAAAAGAAGGTCCTAATGTCCTTAACGCCTACTTTAACACAGTTACGGTAAATGCATAAAAATATGGGGCTTGAAAAAAGGACTTCTTATCCTTGGTATTACTTACTATTATTGTTTTATCCACAAGTTTGCAAATTGTTTATTCCTGTCAATTAAATAAAATATTATCCATACTCCATTTAATACAATCATAACAATGGTCAAGTAGAATTTTAAAGTTAAAACAAAATATGATATAACCATAAATCGAGTGACTCAAGCCTGTTTGTCCGACTTAAAGAGTGTTAATGAAGAATAAATGACTTAGCAATTTGGCTTACTAAGCGAAAAAAACATTATCTGTCAAGCTTTTAGAATTCCAGAGATTTAACTTTTAATATTTTGATGTTTGCAGACTCGCATATTTCCTATTTATTGCTCATTGTTTTATTACACCAATCAGTCAAGATGTGTTTTTTAAAACCTATTAATTTTAGCTCAGTAAAATATTGATTAGACAACGTAATTAGATTCACGACGAAACCAAGATAGAGTGTTCCTATAGTCTCAGGCTAAATTGCTATATTTGAGCTAAATTCCAGCTCCTACTTGAGTCGTTTTCAGAAGAGATAATACCCCATCTACAGTCAGATAGTATATTTATAATTTCTCATGTTCTAGTTAGTTTTCTTTTTGGCGCTTAATGAAATAAATTATGATAGAGATATAAACCTTTGTATACTAAAATCAATCGTTAATACCCCAGTCGTTAAACTTATCGTCATATACGCTAAGTTTTCAATTGATTAAAATCATGCATTTTCAAAATTTTGAGACGAGGTTTCTTCTTTTATTTGGGCGAATTGAAAACTTCAATGCATTTATAAATTACTTTATTAAATAACACTTATGGACAATTATCAATAATTAGAGTGATAATTCAAGTTTGATAAACAATTAAACAAAATTTTACGTTAGGCATCCTAATTCTCAAATTAAAATTTTCGTGTGACATTTATAAATTATTTATAATAAGCATATATATTTTTTTAAATTAATACTAAATAAATAAAATCCTATTAGCTAGTTTATGTGTTTTATGTGCAGTATTTATTTGTATTATATTTGTTATTCATTTGTTGTTTTTAATTTTTTTGTGTATATTAATTTATTTAAGTTTTACTTTGTTCTCCTATGTTGTTCATATATTTATACATTTTTTTTGACTTAATAAAACCTTAATCAATATTATTTGTATAGAAAATGAAAATATAAAAAAAGGAAATCTAAAGTTAAAAAATTTAGTTGTATATAAGTTTATAATATAAATGTAAATAATGAAATGAAGTAGTGTCTCTTATATCATGAGAAATTACTTTAATATAGTAAATATAAAATGTATGTTTAGTTTATGTATTTATATAACAAAAATGTCGACGTGTATTGTATAAAATACTTATAAAAAAGTTATATAATATATGAAAATATAAAAAATATGAAGTAATTATAATTTATTTGATTATTTTTTCCTTAAAACTTGAGAGAGAAAGACAGCTACAGTCTTAGACTGTACAAAAAAATGACTAGATAAAAAATAAATATGCATAGTATATTTTAAATATATATTAGTAGTAAAGGAATTCTATATTGCCTGAGCAACAAACAGGTCATCACAATAATTTACCTTTGCAGCATATTTACTTGATAAATAAAATTACCAATATACAAATAAATCAATGGATATGGTTATATTTTTAGATTTTGGAGAGTTCTGTCTATCTGAATCAAGATAGTCAGACACTTCTACTTCGAAGAGGGATAGAAGAGAGAACCATTCGAATAAGAACAAGTGTAAGTTTCACGTTATTCAAATCTGAACATTTCAGCACTTTCAGACATCTAAGCCACTTTATATCGAAAAAAGTTAATGTCAGGTAATAAGTGCAGGTAAAATAACTCAACCTAATTTAATGGTACTTGGCACAAAAATTAAGTTACGAGGGGAATAAGTGGTTATATGTTAGAATATGTACCTTAATATGGTGATATGGTGTCCGAAAATTCAAAAGGTGTTTTTTTCATTTTTGGTTTTAAAAATATTTTCTAATGCTAGTTCATTGTCTTTGACAACTAGAACAGTTCTCGAGCTATTCAAATTTATAAAATAGCTCACGGAACGAAGTATTTTTAAGTGTGACGCTTAGAATAGAGATGCTTAGTTTCATATTTGGGTGTTTGTTAAGGTTCGTACGTTTTCAGCACGAAAACATAAGCTTGAACAACATACTATTGAAAACATATAGTCAATAGTTTAAATTGTTGAGGCTTCATCACAAATATTTAAATCTGTTGGTTCATTCTGAACTAAACTCTTGAAGCGATGAGCATATAGACCTATAAAACTCCTTCTTCCACAGACGAGGTATCAACTGATCAAATATCAAGCGATTTCATTAATATAATTTTTAGGAGACATGTACAAGGTAGAATTTGACAAATTTAACATTTAATCACAATAATAAGGTGGAACTTGGTCTTAGATCTAGACTATATATAATTTTACCTCCTCCACTAGCAAAGCGAATTGTGAATCTCCAAATTTAGCAATCTATTTTTCGTATTTATTACCCAAGTGTCTGCCTCTATGGATGTGATCGTATAAGACCTCGATTTCGGCACAGGCGTTCCTGGATTTCCAGCCTGTGCTGTGCTCTAAGTTAATATGAATATCATATGTATTTAAACGATACTTAATTAATACTTAGGGGATAGTGGATGCAACCCATCTCAGGTGGTTTCCGCAGTGTTAATACCCTGATAAGTCGAAAGGCCCAAACGGATCTTAAACTTTCACGCCGGTATAAAATACTTAATAAACGATCAATAGCACATTATTATTGTTCTGTAAAATACAATTTTTTTACAAACTTCGAGAAAAACAGATAAGGGTATTTTCTCTCACTTTGAAATTAACTGCATAATTTTAGAATTTTACCAGTCACCATTTCGACTTAAAAAATACATATCAATTGATTTCATAACCACCCAATATATAAAAAATATACTAGACCCGCATTTCATATTTTTATTGCGGGTTAGCATATTGCATCTGAAATAAATTTGAAGATCTCAAACACTAAATTTTTACCTCAACACTCGCTTATTATTATTTATTTTTATAACTTACATTACTGTACTGTGATATTGTTAAAAACGTTTATAAATTTTAAAAACGGGCTTACGAACAACAGATTTTAACTTCTTCATTTATTATTAAACCGTGTTAGAAAAATCTCAGAAGTTAGTTTTGCCGGTCTGTCTAAACCAACAGCACATTTTTCTCTTTGTAAACTTATTTGTTTACTTTAAATAAAAGTTTGCGCTAAAATAATTCAAAGGCTAATGTAAAACTCATAATTATGTATCGAGGTAAGGATGGGACGGGGGCATTTTTCTCCCTGGAAAAATGTCGACCCCACAGATGAAATAGTTTTCAGCGGAAAACCCCTAAAGGTGTGTGAAATATCGCCCCCTCAGGGATTGGTTGTGCTCCCCCCCGTACAACAAGTTTTGGCTGGCTAGGGGCCTGTTATGTGTATGGAATTATAGAATTCTTACTCTAATTATTTAAAGGCATCTTATCCTTGACATAATTCTTGAATACTATTTATCCTATAATAATTCTTAAGTTACTATCTCATGACCTATATCATGATTTATTATTGATTAGTTTTTATCGTATGCTATCTATGAATTAGTAGAGAAATACATTTTAGAAACTTCAAATTAATATTTTTCGCCTTTCGCTTTTATACAAGAGATTAGATTTCACATCAAATCAATTTAGATTGTGAAAAAAGATTTCAAGGGGTAAATTAATTAAATCAAATTTAGATAAGTTGGAACTCCATTTAAAAAATCGATTTGAGATGCTAAAAGAATTATTCTGGTAAACGTTCTTTATAATATTTTTCTACGATATCATTTAATCATTTATTGACACTTAACTATAAAAGTGACTACTGCGTGTAAAAAACTGTGTGGAAAAAAACCATAGCAGGGTCTTCTAGAATTTCCAAAGAGAAAATTCTTTATTTACATATGGCTTAAATGATCTAAATTCGTATGCAGTTATTAGTAGTCTACTATTTTTTATAACGAAATAGTTTTTTCACACAACCTATTTTTGCCATGTTATATTGAAATAAATAAATAAACAAGGTTAGAATTTATATTTGATACACATTTTAATCAAAAACCAATCATATCTTTATTAAGAAATCTTGATATTGGCTTGGGTTGGCAAACGTAGTTCCTAAGGAGTGGATCTAGCGGCAGAATTTTAATTAATACTTCTTTATTCAATTATTATTCAAATCACTCTAAGCGTATAATAAATTTATTTTTAAATTTTCTAGTTTAAATATCTTAAGATGTTCCAGGTTAGCACTATAGTGCTAAACTGGAACTAACACTAACTAACACATGGTGCTAAACTGCTATAGCAGTTGTTAAAAAAGGAACTTTTATAAACAAAATATTTCAATGGATTGTAATTAATTTATCAACTGCACTGATTTTTAATATGTCTAAGCCCATTCGGAGACACACTATAAGTTCTATTTCCTATGAGTAAACAAAACTTTAGATAGATACACGCGGTAACATGAGCGAAAACTCGATTTAGTTAACGTTTAATGATAAAAGCGGATATTTTTGCAATTGCAATACTTATTCCTCCTTATAGGTGATAAAAAACAATAGTATCATGAAAAGATCATTTATTCTTATAATGGAGACTTTTATTTAAACTTACTATTTAGTAGTTTGATGAACAAGTCCAATAAAATACACGTACAATGAACAATAGACCTCACAGGAATTCAATTTAATGTCGTAATTCACAATTAAGATCATGCTTAAACCGCTATATACTAGCATGCTCTTTATGCGACAATTCACTATAAATGTTTATTACTTTG
>JACMZG010001863.1:32045512-32101427 GCA_018340805.1 Microvelia longipes
TGATAATGGGATCCAAACTTTTACTCATTTAAGTTACCCCCCCCCCTGCCCATTGTGGATGTCACTCTGCTAATTGACAGAAGATAATCAAATGTTATAATATTTTGTAAACTAACTCCGTGTTGTTTTTTTATTTGCGAGCGTAAAATGTGTTTTTTTATGTTTTTGTTTTGTACAAATTTCTGTCACACAATGTAACCTTCAGAACTAACAGTTATCATGTCGTTGGCTTAAACCTCCTCTACGATTACACTCTAAAAGTAGCCTGTACAGTATTCTGGGTATTATCTTCGAGTTTAATTCAATTAAAGAAACACATAAAATGAAGGTTTCGTTGTGATTTTGAATATTGGCGCTACATTTTATGTTTGATGTAATTGCAGATTAGCCACCTTTGGAGTAAGTCTTTGTTTAGATTGCCGTTTTCCTCGGCGAACGATTCGATCGAAAAAACGATCGAATCGTTTTTTCCTTTTTAAGAATTAATTCCTATTTGTTGTAAATTCAATCAGTAACTTTAATTCTTAAATGTTTAATTTCGGTGATTAGATTTTTTTCATTAAATCGGTTGCGTACTTGATGACGTCATTTCATGTCTTCAGTTTATATTGGTCGGAAGGCCAAGCCGGGTTGTGGTTTTTTCGTAGTTTTATTTTTGCTCTTATAATATCTTTTCATCCTGTAACTTTCAGTAATTAATTACATTTTGGATTGTTTAACCGACCATCTTTGAATTTTCACTATGGTAAGTGTGAATTTGATGGAATTGATTATTTCATACGTTCTGTGCTGTTAAGGTTATGGCCAGTGAAACTCAGTGAGTTTTATATCCGTTTGCATCGTTATTATATATAATTTTTCATTGCTGTTTTTTCATTTAGTTTTTTTATATATACAATTTATTACATTTCGTACATCTTTATTTTGTTGTATTTTCAGTATGAGCCGAATTAAACCTGATTAGCTAAGGATTAGATGGAGATGAATTCTATGTAAGTGCCGGGACTTCCCGTTTCTCAATGCCTGGTATGTTACTTATTCATTTCTTTTATCTCTTCCTCTTTGGAAGTTTCTAATAGATTTGTAGCAATTGTTTGTTTAGATTATAGTGGAATAGAATAACATGGAATGACTTCCCTAAAAAAACTAGTGCGAGTTCCGAAAAATCGATTCTTAAAAAATAATCGAGTTGTCTTGATATTTTAAAAATGGCTGCCGGCTGCCACACTGTAACCAACAGAAGATAGCCAAATGTCATAACATTTTGTAAACACACCCTCTGTGTTGTTTTATTTGCGTCTGAAAATTTAAATTGTATGTTTTTGTTATTGTATAGTAAGAATTTGTCACTTTGTCACTTTCACCTTTATTAATGACACGCAACATAACATTAGGCATAACCTCCTCTACGATTATTAGGGGCATAGAGATATATAATAGAGGGGGCATAGCCTAACACAATACATTGAAAAGCGTAAAACATCTTTTTGGGGCTCTGAGTAACCTCATTGAAACCTCCTTCAAGAGTGAGTTAAGGTTATAATAAATCCATTGATTTTGGCTTCCCCCCACATTGTTTGTGTTTTGATTTGTATTTTTAACATTCTCTTATATTCTACTGATTATTTGATTGTATTTATAATCGAAGGTGGTCAGGTTACTTTACTGTTTCACAATTTAACCTATAGGCTCTATCTAGTAATAAGATCTCTATGCTAGAGAGAGCATAGCCTTTCTTAATACACTGAGAGGTCTCAAACTTTTTTTAGGGTACTCAGGGGCTCTGTGTAACCTCATTAAAACCTTCTCTTGATAAGGTTATAACAAATCAATGTTTTCGGCTTCCCACACATTGTTAGTGTTTTGATTTAAAATTTTTAATGTTTTACTATATAAGTTATTGTAATTCGGTACTGATTATTTGATTATATTGTTAATTCTATTCCACTATACTTTAGATGACGATATTTTAAGCCTTATTTTATTGCATTGCGCTGTGTTTATCTATTTATCTTACCGTATATCGAAGTCTGGGGAGATCCGCGTTTCTCCTGGATGACCGGCACAAGCCGTGTTGACTTTTTCCTACTTCTGCATCTTTTATACTCCTAGCTAAGATTATATACATTAACTTTTGTTTTTTTGTGTCACTTTATGTGGTTAGTCTGTATAATTCTCAAATTTGGAGTAACGTTTTAATTCTTTCAAGACCTAACGAACTTGTTTATTCCGACTCCCTCGGCCCATGTGGTCCTTACAATTATGGTATGTTAAACATTTCCAATTTTTTCAATATAGAACACAAGTCATTCAATAAAAAATGAAATAATGCTGATAATGAGATTAAACTTGGCACACATGTAAGTCTCATACATAGTCACATGCGTGTCAAATCTCAATCCGATCGCATCATTTTTCCGCGTTTTATGATTTTTCTAATTCTTGCTAAGTCATTATTGTGGGTTAATGACGTCTTAAAAAAATATTTTCCGAATAACACAACTACTGCAGTAGATAAATTTTCTCAAGCATAAATACACTGGGCGCTACGGTGATAATAGACACATACACACACCACATATACAGACAGACAACTTTGAGAAAACCAGTCAGGAGGCTTTAAAACGCCTAAAACAAATAATTTCGAATTTTTTGCAAACACAATACGGTATAAATGTAGTTGTCAAGAGTTGTCATGGTGTTCATAATTTTAAATTTAATAAAATAAAATTATCATTTTTTGAAAGCTACCAGGGTTAGTTTATGAGTTATCCGCACACTCTCCGCTGATTTCAAGCAGCTGATAATCTAATGTGAATCTAAACTTTTCTTCATTTAAGTCCCCCCCCCGGTTTATTCTAAAATATTAACCCTAGATCTACCCTGAATCATCTGTTTTAGAAAATTTTATAACCTTTTTTTCTGCCCTGGGTCGAAATTCGGACTACATTAATTTGTGTTATTGCCAAATATAATTTAACATCTGTCTTATTATACAACGCAGAAATATTTAGTTTTGTACTATGGGATGATAGAGAGTCATTATAGGCCTCAGTTTCTTCGTTGGTTTCGGAGGTAACCAGTAAGTTTAATCCTGAAGCATAGCGGAGGGAGTTAATTAATTAAACAAGAGTGTAATGACGGTTTTCTCCCGAATGGATTTTTTTCACTAGAATGGAATATAATTAAAAATAATGAAACTAATTTGTACTAAATTTTATGTTTATACACATAGAGATATTATTACCAATAGGGGCCCTATTGGTTGAATTTTGAAACATCGAAAAAATAACCTGACAACCTTCGCTAAAAATGTAATCAAATAATCACTATATAATTACACTAACTTATATAGAAGAACGTTAAAAATTCTAATCGAAACACTACCAATGTGCGGAAAGCCGAAAACAATTGATGCATTATAACCTCTACTTCTCTCTTGAAGGAGGTTTTAATGAGGTTAAACTGAGCCCCTGTGAGCCCCAAATCGATGTTTCAGCTCTTTCAATGTATTAAGATAGGCTATGCCCCCTCTAGTATATATATCTCTATGTTTATACACAAAGTTTTGCTTACTTTAAAATATTTTTCTAGTTTCCCATCACCAATTACTCATGAAACCCCCTGCATTTTTATTTATTAAAAAGCCAACGAATAAAAATTACATGTCCCCAGTCTCATTAGCTAATTTTTGCTTTGGAAATTTGTTAAATATTCGAATATCGGATAAATAATAAGAAATACACCGGTTGATTTGGTTAATCATTCTGTTTAACAAATAGACATTATTGTCAACCTAATCTTTACTTCAGAGATTAGTGGTTCAACAGAATACTGATTTCTTGAAAAGTACATTTACCGCAAATTTATTTTTGTTCAGTTATTCGCCGTTGACAACAATGTCATATGAAAAGTACGTCTGATGACATAGTGGATCATTATTGCATAATATAATTTTTATCACAACACTTAGTTTAAAAGACAGCTTAAGTGTAATAAATGAATTTATGTAAGCATAATCTATTATATACATAATATACATTTTTGATATTTTGTAGTCATTAACAACTGGAAGCCTATACGTCAAGCCCAGTGTTTATATATAATAATCGAATGAATAATTATCTATTAATTATCCAAAAAAATGAAATAAAAAAGCAAAACCTACGCAGCGGCTTAAAATGAAATAAATAATAATTTCAAGTTTAAGGCCTCCCAGTTTAAACTTGGAACTTATTATTCAGAAAAAAATAACCAATTAAATAATAATTATAATATATTTTAGAATAAAAAAGGTGTGAGATAAAATATTAATAAAATAATGCCCTATATTATTATGCTAGAGGGTACTAGATGTTTATATGTGTTGAACAGCGCGATCTAGCGAGATAAATCAGAAACTAGACCAACTAGTGGCCTTCTGTCTTACTAATTGTAGGTCTTTGCCATGATATATTATCATAAGTTCTAAAGAATACCGACTTTCAGTGAATTTATTATAGCATTTGAATATAGTGTGAATGAATTATTACGTTTTAGTATTCATCAGGTATCAGTCATTAGTGCAATAATTCTACAGGTTTTTATAAAGTTTTACTGGATCCACAAAAACACCGCCAGCCCCTTAATCGCTTTTCAACCTTTTAATCCTATTATACTTTGTTATTAAATAAAGATTAATTTTTATTATTATTATTAGTTTTTTATGTATTAGCTTCTTTTTCTTTTCTACTAAACAACATTAAAAAAAATGTGTTAGAGGAGAGAAGTAATAGTTCATTAAATTAAATATTTACGTCCATTAAACGACGACGTTTTATTTACGTCGTTACGATTAATAATTAATCTTTACGTAACATATTACGGTATATTTAATGGTATGAAGTAATGTATTGCAAAGAGGTATAAGTAAGTCTTTTTTATAAGATTTCATCTTACAAGGAGGCCTGGATAATAACAGTTTATCCAGGCTTACCACTGGAATCATAGGGTCTAGTACTAGAGGGGACCTTTCCATGTCAATACATTGAGAAGGCTGAAACATCTTTTTGGGACTCTCAGGGGCTCTTTGCAACCTCATTGCAACCTTTATCAAGATCGAGTAAAGGATACATCACATAGAGATATATACTAGAAGGGGCATAGCCTATCTCAATTCATTGAAAGGCCTGAAACATCGTTTTGGGCCTCTCAAGGGCCCTGTGTGGCCATATTAAAACCTCCTTAGAGATTAAAATAAGGTTATACTAATTCAATTGATTTTGGTATCGCGCGCATTATTTATGTTTTCATTTCTATTTTTAACGTTCTAATATGAAAGTTAAAGTTAATAAAGAAATTGAGTTTGTACTGATTATTTCAATTTAATTCTAAGCGAAGGCAGTCAGGTTACTTTTTCGAGGTTTCAAACTTTAACCTATAGGGCCCCTCTAGTATTATATCTCTATGATAAATCAGTCGCTGTCAATCTTTCGTACAAAGTTTTTTGTTTCGTTTTGTATTTTTATTTTATGTTACTGTAATTTTGTACTGTTTCTGTGATTAAATAATCAGAGGTGCGTTCAGATTACATTTTCCAAGTTTTAAATTTAGCAGATATAGGGCCTCGCTAGTTATAATATCTCTATGACTGGGATGGATTCCTATCATAGAGGTATTATTGTTAGAGAAGCTTTACCAGATGAATTTAAAAAAATATCCTGAAGACCTTTGATTAATTATATAATCTAATAACAGTACAAAATCACAGTAACATATATAATAGAACGTTTGGAATATCAAACAATGTGCAAGTTTAAGGCCACAATGATAAGTTATAATAAGTTTATCATATTTAATCCTCTAACCCAGGGTTACGCAAACATCTGATCCCTGCTAACCTCCATTACAGATAAATGGTAGTTGGAGGACCCTCTATAGTTAATTAATCCCCCCCCCCTATTAATCTGAAACTTGGACTCATCGTTAACCTTTTGAATGGCAGTATGAGATGCAGCTCAAGAACATATTCTTGAATTTCTTTAATCTCACTTTGAATCTCAAGTTTTCTTCTGATGCAAGCAAACTTGCATCAGAAGAAAACTTGAGATATAAGTATATTTGTTTAGGTCGCATCTATCGTTTTATTTTATCTATATTCTTTTGTATTATGTATAAAAGTAAGGTTAGCTAGGGCTTGCAAAATATACATCGATATTCACTCGTTAACATCACCCGCTACCGCAAAATTTTCTTATTTTTTCGAAAGAGATTTTGTTTTGTCTTTCACTTATAAAATTGTGCCGTAAAAGCTTAAAATTATCCGTTTTTGATGGCGCATCTCTTATGCACCATCATCAAATTAGGTTTTTTTATAATAATCAATTTACACAGGTTTAAAACACACAAAAGGTAAAAATGTAAATATTATACTTATACACCCTTCAACTTGCCGCCTCACCTTTAGTTTGCCTTATTATGCAAACTTGGATTAATTATTTCGGTAAGCTACATTTTCTCTTTATTATTTTTTTTATTTTATATTATGTAGTATATTTTTGCGACCAAAAAAGGCACACAGTGCTTAAAGAAAAGCGCTCACGCTAATACAGTCGTCTGGTCTCTAACCCAACAATTTTTTAGCGAATTTCAGCAAATGACGCTTAATTATGAGTTGGCCTAGACGATCTAGACTAAAATCTAATGATAAACTGAAACTAAATATCTAAACTCTAAAATTTTAAACTACCAAGCGAACGTTTTATCGAACCAAATTATCTTCAGCGGTCTATGATTGACAAATTTAATAAATAAAATTTTTGATTAACTCTCCTTTTATTTGTGATCCGAGTGGCGCTAATTTTCGCGACGGTCAGACAATATAATAGATATGATGAGTACAACAAACTGACAAAGACATAATAGAAGGCTACCCCTTCCTTCTACAAGCCGTCTTGAGTTGGGAATAAACGTATATATTATATATATATATATATATATATATATATATATATATATATATATATATATATATATATAACATACATACATATATATATATATATACATATATATACATATATATATATATATATATAATATATATATATATATATATATATATATATATATATATATATATATAAATTAACTCATGCACACCATACTTCCTACTTGTTTAGTAGTACTTGTTAATAGTACTTCTTACATATTAAATACTAATTCATAAATATTTTAATTATATTATTTAAAATTAATTTAAAATGAAAATATATAAAAAAGAAGGCGCATCATGAGTGTTTTTATCTGGCATTAATTTAATGGGCTGCAGTCTCAAGGTATATTAGCTAAGGTAGTTAAATCAGTTAGCACAGGTTTTAGGAGAATGATGACCAGTATTCAATTTTCGGCTTACACTAAGCGAGAGAATCACTGAAGAGGATATTAAGTCGGTAGATATTAATATAAAAGGTTTTTTTAATAGTGGGGATAACTTGTGAAGTTTAAGCTGAGACAAGAACGGGAAGAAAAAGGAGGAGGTAATTGTAATTAAAGCGATGTTTTGAAACCAAAGAAACATTGAGATGGGAAGATGAACACCTGGGCTAATGTCTTAGCAAGTGCTGCTAGGTTCTTCTTCTGCCGTGGTGTAAGAAGTTTGTAATAAATCCTGTTGAAGTTGTTAGAACGTCGGGTCGGTTCAAAAACACAGGGTGTCGGAACTATTAGAGGGCCCGGTCCGAGCCGCCTCGAGGTGTCTGGAAAATTTATTATCTAATTGCCAGTGGTGAAAGATATTAGGGAAGAAGGCGGCTGGGTGGCCTCCTATCTCTTCTCTCTCATGTTTAAACTTCTTAAGCTCGTTCCAACCGTTTTAAACTATGCAGAAGCTTTCGTATCGAACTACTTCCTTCTAAAGCCTTAATTATTGGCAAAAAACTCTTTTATACTCAATAAACCTTGATTATTAAAACAGCCTCTGAGTTCTTCACTATTCACTACAAATTGTCTTTTAAATAATATTGCTGGATTTTGAATTATTAAGCAATTTTCAAACTTATAAAAATTACGAATTGTTTTATAACTTAGCCCCAGTCTAATTCTAAATATTATATTAGTTTGGTTCTTTTAGAAACATTTCTCATTTTGTATTCTGTGTAAAAGTCTAAAACACGTTTATTAGCAAAAGTAGTGAGTGCATCAAAAATTATCTTATGGTGAAGACAGGTTGTTGGTTTTCGTAATTATGCAGTTTACTTATATTATACACTGAACCAAACTTCTTAAGATGTTAGAAGTTGGGATCTACTCTGTTGCCCCTTCCACTTCAAAGTTAGAAGTTTTTAGGCATATTTGTTTATGTTTAGATGTCAAATAAATTAACATCAATTACCTTTAATAATCATTACTGACCAATACTAACCGTCAGTTACAGTCTATGAGCCAAACGCAAAAAATTTGCCCAATAGCGCTGTTCCTATCGATCAAATCCTATTTATCAAAAATCGGGATCGGGGTGCCTTGGAATTTTTCCTTATTACATCCGTTTTATCCTCCCAACTCATCCTCAGAAAATACAATTCGCCAAATTCATACTACTACGACACGTCTATGGACTCGCTTCACTCATCCTCAGATAGTAAATACTACCGTTTCTATTTAAGTATTCTGAACCGTGGAGGTAGTAATTAAATGAATAAAAGCGACAGTCTCTCCGCAAAATGTAAAAATATATTTACAAATCCGTCTTTCGACTATTAACAGCCATCATCAGAGCCGTAGAGAAGCATGGAAGGAAGAAACTGACACACTATAGCTTTTGAGACAGAGGCTGAAATCTGACTCACTAGTCTGTCAGATTTCAACCTCTCTCAAATATTAGCGTTTTATGATTTTTCAAAATTTTTGTTGTCATTATTGGAGGTTCACCGTCATAAAAAAAATAGCAAAACTACAGGTAGAGATTGATTTTTGAACAAAGTTTCAACTCTCTAGCATAAATACACTAGGAGCTACGATGATAAAAGACACATACAGACAGACAACTTTGTAAGAACCACTTCTATCAAACTTCTGGTAATATAGATTTGTTCTAGAAAAGGAGGGTATAGCGCTCTTATATCATGATTTTGGCATATAATGGCAGTCTTTGGCATATAATGTTACAGCATCATATATGAGAGTTGTCTACTCTCTTTCTCTAGAACAACTCTATATTACCAATAGTTTGATAGGATAAACTTGATTTTTAATTCTGCCTATATCTTAAACATGATAACTTAGAAACCATGAACATTAAATAAATATATAAATATAAGTATAAAAGTATATATAAATATAAAAAAAAAGTCCACAAAAAGAAACTTTTTAATATTAAATAAATACTTGTGTGTGTCTCACCATATTAAGTTTATTTAATTATTTAAATTTATTTATTTTATTAATAAATTCACTTATTCAATTAAATTAGTGAAATATAGTTTATTTAATTTAATGAAATCTAGTCTCTTCTGTTCCCTAAACAGATTCTCAATTAATATTTTTGTGTTTTAGAGTGTAATATTTTTGTAATATTTGAACAGTTATATCTCTGATGCTATTGAGCCAATTTGGATGATTCCATTTTACACAAAATTAATAAAATTAAAAAAATACCCCTTACTTTTTTGATCAAATCAATACTATTGAGCAAAAACTGATTTTTGGGTCATTTTTCAGACTTTGAAGAGTCCCAGAGGCCAAAACATCCCAATTTGAAATGACATGTCATCTGATCCCTGATAAGTCAATTTAGGGGTTTAAACCTTTGTGGCTCGACAGTCATATTTCTTGTGTTTCTTACGTTTTATATTTGCTATTTGCGGACTAATACTCGCAAACTTGTATGAGGTCTTGGCGGTTTCACTTTGTGACTTGGCCATTACGCAGCTTAACGTAGTGTGGTTTCTAAACATCGTATAAAGAGTGTAGACATACACTGTAACAATATATTTAGCCTATTTAATATATTTAGTATACATTCCTGAGTGTGCTGCGTAATGGCCAAGTCACAAAGTGAAACTGCCAAGACGTCATATATTGATAATCATTATAGGGAACCAACGACTTGGCTTAATCAATGATATCACTACTTTTTACGCTACTCAAGTCTCTGTATATACACGCACATGTTAAAATCCCAACATGTTTGTTGGGATTTCATTTCTTTTTGTAAGGTTGAATATTATTCTTTACAAAAATACGCCAAGAAATATGATTAAATTATTGATTTAGTTACAGCATATTTCACTACTTATTTATTACTAAACAGTTCCATTTTCTTTAATTAAACAATAGATCAATGATCAATTGCGTTAACATATTTAGATATGTTCTGTCAAAATAAAACTTGATGTTCTAAGTTTTGGTGGGCTCTACTAGATAGCGCTATAGTTGTTTAAATTTTTCATTATATACATAAAATTGAGGTTAGGGTTACTTTTTAACTTCGGTAGAACATTTTAGGTCTAAGGAACTGAAAATGTTAGATTTTGACAATTTTTCATTGATTTTCACATCAACATTTATACAAAATTGCAAGTGTCTACGATTGATAGAAGTACCTTAAAATTTTGATGAGTGAGTGAGTGAGAGTGTGAGTATCAAAACTGCCTAACTTTGAGGCATTATATCATAGTGCATTAACACCTGTGAATGGGGAATACATGCTTTTCAGTAGAATGGGTCAGCACAGCAAAATCATTTAGTTAAGATTAAAATTATAGTCCTTAATAAAAACATACGAGGGGATGAAAATAGCATCGAGATGCTTCCTGTAAAGGATGGTACACCAGTGACCGCTAAACTTTATGGGACGCTACAGTGCCCCCCGATATTTTCTATTTTTATAAAAAAATGTGAAGTGAATACAATAAGTAGCGTTACCAAACCCAAGTTTAGTATATTGGCCGGTTTTCGAGAAGACATGACTACATCATGTTCAAATTAAATTAAAACACAACCTTATAATTAAGTGTTTAAACGCTTCTGAATAAAGATGCCGACGTTGAGTCCATTACAGGCATTTATTAATTTTAACACCGTTTTTTAATGTTTTTTCCCAGAGAGGTTTTAAGATCTAATTTCCATTTAAATGAAAATAAATAAATTTGAAAAACTTGTGACATCTCTTTTCCGATTTTATTCCACTTTTACAGGTTTTAATATTTAATTATTAAAACTATGGTAACATTTTTTAAAGCATATAATCAGTAAGTGACAAACAACAAGTAATTAATAGTTATATTGTATATAATTATACTTATACTGTATATACTTTTTATAACAAAAAATCGGGTACGGGTATCTGGGAACTTTTCTTCAACCTATCGCATTCACCTCGCTCAACCTCACTACTTTTGACTCGAAATTTATTCTGCAACACGTCTTTAAACTTGCTTCGCGTGTCCTCAGATAGTGAGTACACTTGTTTTATTTCTAGCGGTCACCAATCCAGGCATTGACCTCACTCGATGCTGCTTACATTTTATGATTCAACAAAAGCCGTAGATATACTTGCTCTATTGAAACGAAACTATAAGTATCTTTGTTTATTACATGGAATATAGTTGTAACAAAATTCAACTCTACTAGATTATTATTTTTATTTTTTACAATACGCATAGGTACATGTTGTTTGATAAAATTTAATTAATGTTGATAATGAGATGAAACTTGTCGCAAATGTAGGTCTTATATATGTTTACATGCGTGCCAGATCAAAACATTTTACCGCTCATTTTGAATTTTCGAAATATTTGTCCAGTGTACATTGAGTCATTATTGCGAGTTAATGACGTCATAAAACAATTATTTTCCGAATATTACAACTAGACCTAAATTTTGTATAGAGCTTCGACTCTCTAGCATAAGAGTTAAGAGCACACTCGGGCACCTTGATAAGAGACAGACACACACACACACACACACATACAGACAACTTCGTGAAAACCACTGAGGATGTCTAAAATCGTCCAAACGGATAATTCAGGTGCGAAAACCCGGGTTCAGATTTTTGCAGACACAATACTTTTTCTATATTATATACCTTCGGAATAAATGAGGATAGGTAATAAAATATACAAGAGGCCTATGGCTTATTCCTAATCTTTTAGCGAATTCTCATGATACAATCGAAGAATCAGCTACCGTCGATACTTGCTGCTGTAATTCTCATGATGATAATACAGCTTATGTGGTGGTTGGAAAGTTGACGGGGGGGGGGATCGATTCCGTTTAGCTCCCAGATACCAAAAATATATATCCGAAAAACATGTATTACCTTAAAAGAAATGATTGAGTAAGGCAATGCAGTTGCCTTTATTATTTTATTTTTATGATGGTTTGTTAAATGTTTTTGTACTCAAACACAAGGCATTATTTTTTCATTTTCTTTGAAATACTGACAACAACAATTAAGTCAAAATGCGAAAGTGAATGTTGTTGACGTATTCGTAAAACGTCTATGAATACGTTTGCATCGTGGCTATAGCATACGGTGGCTGATTAGCCACGGAGCTGATGTTTCCTTGTAAGTCCGTCCGACTCTCACACGAGGGTGTCTGGCTGAGGAGGCAGCATAGGTCTGAAATATGCCGATACGCTACTTATCTGTAATATTAGCTACCGGAACCTCGTCCTGACTGCCTCCGTCGCACCGCGCCACTGCACCCGGCACTCAATATTCCTCTTTAACAGCGGCATTCGTAAAATAAAGCGGCTTGTTTCTCTTTGAAATCGGATAAAATGCTTTAAAGAATAAAAACTTGCAGACAAAACAGTATATTAAACTAAAATGCTAAATCCTTTTCCGTATAAATTAGCTTGAAAAAATATGTTTTTTCTATTATTGTTGATGCAATACTCTTAAAGAAGACTTATTTAAATTGCTTAACATAAAATATTTTTTTTAAAACAAAATAAATTGTATTAAACATTTTATATATAATGCATGTTCATATTGTTAACTATTACCTATATGATATGCGTTATATATATATTATAATATATATTGTTTATATCGATAAAACAATATAAACAAAATTGAAACAGCCTTAAATATATAAATAGCAGCACATGTTGATATAACCGTTTATTTTCTCGACTGCTTCAAATAATTACTCATTACACCATTACGATTGATTTAACATTAAGACTCTGTCTTATATTTAACACTGTTCAAACAAAATAAAACTGCTTCGTGTGCTGCAATAATCTGGCTTTCCTCTTTTTGAAACGGAATTTTATAGTAAAATGTAGGGTTATTTCTCATTAATTTTTAATAAATAGCCATAAACGTCATTAAAAGTAACTGAAATAGTGATAGAAGTGTGTCATAAATGTAGAACTTCAATACAATAAAATAAAAATACAACACTAAAGTATAAGAAATAGATAAAAGGTCACTGTAAGTACGAAGCTGTATGGAGGATATTGACTTTATGCTCGAATGCTTGATTTCGCTGTTTTGCTAGGACGTTAGGATTCTTGACTGGCCATCTTGCTGTACAGCAGCTTTATTATGGAAAGCGTTGTTTGTGTATCAAACATAGGATTCTTGACTGGCCATCTTGTGTACAGCAGCTTTATTTGAAAGCGTTGTTTGTGTATCAAACATAGGATTCTTGACCTGGCCATCTTGCTGTACAGCAGCTTTATTTTGGAAAGCGTTGTTTGTGTATCAAACATAGGATTCTTGACTGGCCATCTTGCTGTACAGCAGCTTTATTTTGGAAAGCGTTGTTTGTGTATCAAACATAGGATTCTTGACTGGCCATCTTGCTGTACAGCAGCTTTATTTTGGAAAGCGTTGTTTGTGTATCAAACATAGGATTCTTGACTGGCCATCTTGCTGTACAGCAGCTTATTATGGAAAGCGTTGTTTGTGTATCAAACATAGGATTCTTGACTGGCCATCTTGCTGTACAGCAGCTTTATTTTGGGAAAAGCGTTGTTTGTGTAAACATCAAACATTTATTTTTGGATTTCAAACATAGGATGACTGGCCATCTTGCTGTACAGCAGCTTTATTTGGAAAAGCGTTGTTTGTGGATTCTGGACTGGCCATCTTGCTGTACAGCAGCTTTATTTTGGAAAGGTTGTTTGTGTATCAACATAGGATTCTTGACTGGCCATCTTGCTGTACGCAGCTTTATTTTGGAAAGCGTTGTTTGTGTATCAAACATAGGATTCTTGACTGGCCATCTTGCTGTACAGCAGCTTTATTTTGGAAAGGTTGTTTGTGTATCAACATAGGATTCTTGACTGGCCATCTTGCTGTACAGCAGCTTTATTTTGGAAAGCGTTGTTGTGTATCAAACATAGGATTCTTGACTGCCATCTTGCTGTACAGCAGCTTTATTTTGGAAAAGCGTTGTTTTGTGTATCAAACATAGGATTCTGACTGGCAATCTTGCTGTACAGCAGCTTTATTTTGGAAAGGTTGTTTGGTATCAAACATAGATTCTTGATGGCCATCTTGCTGTACAGCAGTTTATTTTGGAAGCGTTGTTTGTGTATCAAACATGGATTCTTGACTGATCTTGCTTGATCAGCAGCTTTATTTTGGAAAGCGTTTGTTTGTGTATCAAACATAGGATTCTTGACTGGCCATCTTGCTGTACAGCAGCTTTATTTTGGAAAGCGTTGTTTGTGTATCAAACATAGGATTCTTGACTGGCCATCTTGCTGTACAGCAGCTTTATTTTGAAAGCGTTGTTTGTGTATCAAACATAGGATTCTGGACTGGCTCTTGCTGTACAGCAGCTTTTTATTTTGGAAAGCGTGTTTTTGTTATCAAACATAGGATTTCTTGACTGGGGCAATCTTGCTGTTACAGCAGCTTTATTTTGGAAAGCGTTGTTTGTGTATCAAACATCAGGATTCTTGACTGTCATCTTGCTGTACAGCAGCTTTATTTGGAAAAGCGTGTGTTTGGTGTATCAAACATAGGATTTGACTGGCCATCTGCTGTACAGCAGCTTTATTTTGGAAAGCGTTGTTTGTTGTATCAAACATAGGATTCTTGACTGGCCATCTTGCTGTACAGCAGGCTTTATTTTGGAAGCGTTGTTTGTGTATCAACATAGGATTCTTGGACTGGCCTTCTTGCTGTACAGCAGCTTTATTTTGGAAAGCGTGTTTGTGTATTAAACAAACAAGCTTTTTGATATAAAATTATTTTCCTTATGAATTAATTTATAAAAATATTATAAGAAATGCACAATTGTTTTCTAATCGAGTTGACGTTATGTATAGAATTTTCTATGCACAAATTAGCTTCATTAAACATGAATATGCTATTTAATCTAATCAAATATAGTCTCTTCTGTGCCCTAAACTAATTCTTATCAAGTATTACTGAGACACACTCAAGTATTAATAAATATATATACATACAAGATTGTTTTCTAATATTAACGATACGTCTAGACCGCGACTTATTTTACACGATTATAAATGTGTCTGCTCCGTGGGACGATTACTCAATTTCGACACCGGAGGTTCGGGGCATAAACTTATGCTCTAAGTTTATATGAATAGTTTTTGTATTGAAACGGTTTCGTCAACTTTAATTAAGTATTGAAAATAGTATATGCAACCCACCTGAGGTTGTTTCCTCAGGGGGAATGTGAATACCCTGATGGGCCGGAAGGCCCTACAACGGGCTTTTTTTTAAATTTAGAAGGCCCTACAACGGGCTTTTTTTAAAATTTTTATTAACGCTGTCTGATTATTTTTTTATTATCATTGTACTAATTAATTATTACATATACAAGGGAAGCGATATCATATTAATACGAAAGGATAAAGGATACAATTGGAAAATCAATAATCATCAGGTTATACACCCTACGGAAACCAATCTCAGTTGGGTCCCATCCACTATGCTCAAAGTACATAAGTTAGCAAAATCTTTTTAATAAAAATACCATTTATAATAACCGAGAGCGAACCCGGCTCGAACAATCAATCGGCTAATACCCGGGCTGCGAACATCAAATCTCTGGTGAAAATGAGTTCAATTATTAATAATTTCTAATTTATTTATTAATTTTCCTGCTTTTAATTAATTAATTAAAAGCACTGCTTTTAATTTATTAATTAATAAATTAATTTTCACTCTCAAAAAAATGTCAACTACTAAAGCCCCAGGAAAACAAAATTTTAAACACATAACGGGTTTTTAGCGAATTTTCATAAGAAAAAAACGTTTATGAGGTTTTTCGAATGACGGAATATTATTTTTAACCCAAAAGTAAATTTAAAAGCCATGAATCACAACAAACAACTTGGTTTCGCAGTTGTTTTTTTTTAAATAAAATTAAACTGCGAAAATGTTATTCTCTTTAAGGCATCCCGTCTTACAAAGCTGTATTTTATCACATTCGACACATGGAAATAGTCCCCTCGATGTGCATAATACAAAATATTTTCTTCAGGTAATGATTTATTTACGTTCAAAAGGATTTTTCGATTATATTTTTACTATTTCGTTAAACATTAAAACCTTTGAATATAGAAGTATGAAATAAGGTGTAATTTTTATCTGTTGTAAAAATATAACTGAAGTGACACACGCCAAGAAAAATGAAAATTTAATTTCTTGGAATCATTCTTTAAGTGTACATTTATAGCAGGTTATGGTAAGACATTTTATTAGCTTAAACGAATCTATATAGAATGTTTAAGAAAGCTTCTTTATGTTTTACTTATCTTAGGTATTTGTCTGATTATTTAAATTCTTTGTCTTTCTTGTTTAATAACTTAAGAGCTTTTTGACTGTTTTAAATTGTAATATCAAATTAATTAATCAGACTTCAGTCCTTTTTTATTTTAAAATTTATTGAAAAAATTTCACGGAGCTTTCGCCCAGGATCCTGGGTTTCTTCAGTTCTTAAAATATCTTCAATTGTATTTTCAATGGAAACTTATATGTAAAGAATATTATATATATATACATAATATATATATATATATATATATATATATATATATATATTTATATATATATATATTATTTATGTATGTACGAGATTTTTCTTGCTAGACGTTTCTATGAGTTTCGCGCCAAATCTCAAATCGATCAAAGCATTTTCCTTCGCTTTATGAATTTTGTTTTATAAAATTATTACTTCTGATCAATGACGTCATATAAAACTATTTTACGGATATCACGACTAGACCTAAGATTGATTTGTGTACAAAGGTTTAACTCTCCAGTACGTACGCTATTAGAGCAATGATAACAGACACACACACACAGACATTTTGGTCTCAATCTCACTGGAGGTCTTAAAAACACTTGAAACGGATAATTCACGTTAAATCCCGGAAACACAGGCGCGATCCATTTTTAATTTATACTGGCCTCAAAAATAACTTCAGACAAGCACCCGAAGTAACTGTTAGCAAAAATATTATCTAATTCTATTTAAGCTTTTCAATTAACTTTCTGTTCAAGATGCCAACTGCTGGGTTTCCCCGAAATCTTATCAGTTTTGTATATTTCCCTGAAGTGACAAGAAAATATTAATTTATCAGTTCTTCCTTTCGTCGGACTTTTTGTACCAAGGTTCACCTAATTAGGTTTAATTTTTAGTCTATACCGTGTTTACAAGAAAAATTGATATACATCCATCAATGCATTCGTACATATAGAAACCAAATTTATTTTTGCTGCATTTCAACCAAAAAACTGCATTTTTACTTTTCTTAGGTAGGTATATAGGAAAAGTATTGAGTTTGCAAAGAAATCGGGATGAAACCGGATTATCCGTATCAGGCGTTTTCAGGCCTCCTGAGGTTTTTTGCTAAGTTGTCTGTCTGTATGTGTGTTTGTGAATTTTGTTCTAAATCGTCTACTGCTGTAGTTATGCTATTCGGAAAATGATCTTTTTTGAGGTCATGAACCCGTAATAATGATCAGCGAAAATTTCGAAAAATCAAAAACGCGGAAAAATGATGCGATCGATTGAGATTTAGCACAAATGTGCAAATCTCATGCTATTTAAGAGCATTAGTCAATTTTTATTGAATGACTGGGTACATTTTTTTTTAAATTTTAAAAAATTGGGAAATGGTCCGGTTGAATTTAAATTGGTGCAAGTGTATTTATTACCTAATAAATAAGTACACTAAGTTTTGTTTCAATACGAAGTATATCCATGATTTTTGTTGGATCATAAAAATTAAGGAGCATTGAGCGAGGGCAGTGCTGTATGGATGACCGCTGTGAATGATACGGATGCATTTACTATCTGATGACAAGCGAAGCGAGTCGAAAGGCATGTTTCAGTATGAATATGGCGAACTGTATTTCTGAGGACGAGCGAAGCGAGTCCGAAGCAAGAAGGATGAGCGTAGCATCCGATGTAATGGGGAAAGGCCGAGGCACCCGTACCGACTTTTTATTACTACAAAACTTTCCTGTAGGAAGTTTGGGAACAGTAATTTAATTACATATGATTATTTTATTTTCATTAAAATGTGCTAAGATACTTAAAAAGCAAATACCTTTATCTATATGCAACACATTTACCTAATTTTAAAAGTATGTCAACAATGCAATGCTACATGTAGGAATCGCATTTTGCTTGCTGCATTTCCTAGGTGTTTCTCGCACAATTATATGGTGTCAACTATTCATGTTTTGCAAAACTCGCAGGTATCAAATGATACATGTTTTGCTTGCCAAGCATGCTGGTGGTTAGAGAACACAAGCGGTCTCTGATAAATACTTCACATTATATTCTTTAGAATTTTAATTGAAGGTCAGAGTGAGTTCAGGCCTTCTCGGCGCCTTGATGAGTTAGACGTAACGAAACTGTTACATTTCCTACGCGTCTCTCGCACAATTAAATTGAGTCAACTCGGTTGTATCAAATAATAAATTGATTCTCCCCACTCCCTTTACTTCCGTCATATAAAAACCTAATAAGCGTATTTTGGAGATGAAAATTCTTTATATCTCTAATTAACTTAACTTTAAATGTAGAATTCTGTTATTGTGCTATAAACGCGTTAGCTACTTTTAGCTAGTTTTTTGCCAGGAAATTACGCCTATGAGTTAAAATTCCGCAAAATCCTTAAAAAATTCATTATATTTTATAATAATTATTATTGGCCAGCAGTGGAATTTCAAATTTCTTCTCGTATAAAACTCTATAGTAATGAAATCAAATTATATCATCAACCTACTTTGTAATTTACCATTTTATTTATTGATTTCACTAAGTAAGCTTTAAGAAAATCCCACACTCTATCTTCATTTCCTACTCACATCCCACAAAAAACTAAAATTATTTAGGATTGCTCTTTTTTTATTTAAGTTCTTTGTTGGGAAAAGTTTACAATATTTACCTTGAGTAAACCGGAGTCATAATTTTTTAATTGTTTGGGTTATTTGGCCTCTTTTTTATTATTTTATTTATTTTTTTTTATTTTGTATCAATTTTGGTTAAGGATTGCTCTTAAAAAGCTTGTTTCTACATAGTTATAAAATATCGTTTAAACTGGAAGTATTTTACATTTAATGATTTCTAATTAAGAATAATTAACGCCCTTTGCTATGACAATATTTTTTAAATAAAGAATTTAGTTTAAAATAATTTATTTTAATAGCTTGTGTAATTATACTCCTTACAGGGGATTCATGAAGTGTTAAAAAGTTAAATTATCATGTTAGTACTATACAATTGATGAGTTTACTAAGTACTATAGAAATTATACTCTAATATTTGCATTCTTCGATTAATGTAATACATGCCCGCATTTATTGATATAATTTCATTATTAATGATGTCATAAAGTGTTCCTTAACAATAAATACGGGTAATTTTTATTAACAGGCCTCTTGTTTTCAGTTACTGGTGATATAACACCCAGAGCTTCTTTCCGAGGGTTTTCTTCTCCGGTGGGGGGAGGATATCTAAAAGTATGAAGGGGTGATACGCAGTTGTAATTGTTGACCGGGGAGGGGGGGACGGTCGCAACAATATCACTTGGAATTATAAATAAACAAGGTAACAATGTATTTTTTTAAAATATTTATAAGTACCAATAAGTAACACAACAAGGATTTTCATATGTATCTATGTCTAATGTGCTTTGGAATAGGATGCTCGTATCTTATTTGTACTATCTAGCCTAATACTTGGGTTGTTGCACCTGGTTTCTTTTATGATTATTTTATTTGTTGTTATCGGAAACATATTTGGTTACATTTAATACGTATATAGTGATGTACGTAAAGTTACAAAATCTACTGAAAGTGAAGCACATATTGTCAAAATAAACAGTTGTACTTAAATAAAATGTCCCAATTAGCTCTTCATATCCTTTAAATTACAGTAGAACTTAATACTTGGTCAATAAACACTACTGATTAACCTGAAATAGTTAAAAAAAACTCATTATTATAATACTCTTCGAGACGGAACGACCAGACTGTCTGACAAAACGACCAGCTTCAAAAGGAAATAAAAGTTGTCGAGAAAATAATAGCAGTGCAGGATAGGCGTCATTAGCATAGAAGTTTCGCCAGGAAACAAGTCGTCGACAAAAACTCTAAAAAGAAGATTTTACGTCCTGACTTTATTTGTAAAGTTGAAGAATAGTTGTAATGTTTACCTCTAATTGCACTTTGTTCAAAAAGGCAACCCAAAGTAAGCTATCAGTCGACAACAAGATTCTCACCAACCATTTAATTTTAAAGTTATCCTCATGTGGTGAAGTTCTGCAATTAGAAATTGAAAGCTTTATCGTGTCAAAAACTTTTAACTTCTCTTTCACGCTGTTATTTTTTATCTTTTTGATACAATATGAGAATATCCGGTCCTATATACAAAAACAAACACTTCCGCAGAATTTGTGACCTCGAATTAAGATTAGAGTGTCAGGATATTAACTGTTTTGGATATAAACATTCATTTTTAGTTCATTTACTTTTGGTTGACATAAGCAAACACTACTTTAATGAAGCATCGTGTTAAAACAATCGTGTTTTACTACTGCTCCCTTACATGCTTTATAGAATGCTTAACATCATGTCAATTATTATAATTACTTTAATTTAAGTAGCCTTTAACTTAGTTTTGTCGGATATTGCGTAGGACTTACTCTAAATTTTTTAGGTATACTCTATTACTGCTTTTAACAAGTTGCCTTCCTTAATGTTCTATTTCAGCGTTAGAACGGGTTCACTTCGTTTAATAATTAGTTAGTTAAGATGTGCTTGTACTTTTTTCGAATTACCCAAATTGCTCCTTGCTTCTTTACTTCACTATTTGTTGTGAATTTTGTACGCATGCTCAGCAAATTATGCTAATAGTCTAGAGTCTAACCAATTTTCGATATCGTGCTTAGAAAATCGCTTTTCACTCCATGGCCATGGCCCTTCGGGCCACACTGTTTCTGTTTTAGCATGGGCGTCAGCAGGTTTTTTCCAGGGGGGGGGGGGGGGCAAAGCTGCCAAGAGCAGTAATCAATAATGTGCTATACGGGTTTAGTTTTGAGAACCCTTTGACAATAGTCAGAGACAGGAGTGGGTATTTGCTAAACTAAATGTTATTGTGCTGACCAATTTATGAAATATTTTATTTCATATATATTAAACGAGTTCCTTCTAACATATTAAATAAGGTTTTATCAACCTAATGAGCGATGCTTTGCTCGGTAGGATGATAAAAGATTCTCTATTACCATACATAATTTTTAATTTCAACAACCTAGCAAGCGTAGCATGCTCCTTTAAACGTATCATATAATATTTTTAGCAATCTTGTGAGCAATATGAGCGTAAGCCTCTTTTTCGACATTCAACCATATATTTATAGGAATTTAAGGAGCAAAGCGAGCTCTTTTTAATGTATCTAAAATCACAAAATATAGCATTTTGCAAGCGAACCAAGCCTGTTTTTGGGCATTTACAGCAATCTAGCGAGCAAATTGAGCCCTTTTTAATAGACCTAAAATTACATTGCAATATTGCGAGTGGACCGAGCCTTTTTATATATCCACGTAAATATTTATAGCAATTTAGCAAACGAAGTGAGCCCTACTTAATAATGAATTGTATATTTTAGTAATCTAGCGTGCTTTGAACCTTTATTACTTCAGAACCATATAGTTTCATAAATATTATTAGCAATTTAGCGAGCCCTCTTTAATGTGCCTAATTTTATATTTCAGCAATTACGCGAGCGAAGCGAGCCTTTCGATTATATATTGTATACATACTTATAAGAATCTAGCAAGCCAAGTGAGTTCTTTTTAATGTACCTAATATAATATGAGCCTTTTGCCCATTTTCAAGGAAGCGAGCCTCTTTTTCTTATTGCGAGCAAAGCGAGCCTTCATGACGTTTTTAGAACCAAACTATCCTTGTAGTCTAAACATAATCTTAACCTTTGTTAGTAATTTCTAGTACTTAACCTATGTTAGTATGGATTTTATATAATTAAATGATTTTTATATTGAGCTAAAACTGGTCCTCATCGTTAAAAAATGCCTACGACTTTAAGAAGATCACTTCGAGGTCCTCCCGCTTTGCAGACCTGTTTAGTTCGTCTTAAGGGCGAGTCTTAATATGAGAGGGAGAACCTTAAAAAGTCGAATTTTGTTTTACTCAAACGAATCATTCTCTATGCTTCTACCATATTAGTGGATAAAATCACACATCGCGTCTCTAATTTCTGTTGTAAAAATTATAATTATACAATAAAGAATGATAATAAGATGATAATTAAGAGCTTGTTAGGGTCTAAATAAAAGGATACATTAGGTCTGTATTAGGGTAGAAGTTTATAATACAGAGAAGTCAACAGATGTAGTCTTTGACTTTACAGTTATAAAAAGCTACTATAAGGTTCATTTTTGATTCATATTATTATATAAACATGTCTATAGATAGTTATTTGAAAAATTTATTTTGATGATTATAATAATATATTTTCTTATACTATATAAAAAATTATAACTAAATTAATATTAAACAGTTCTTCAGAGTATCCCCCAAACTATTGACTGACATAGCTTGAAGTATGTTGAGTATGAACGGCAACACACAGTTTTTCCTTATACTATCTAGATTCCCAGAAGGGTTTAAAAACATTTGTCAAGAAATCACCCCGTACTGTTTCTCGGGTAGAAAGGGAGCTAATCAGTTGCTTGTGAATTTCACACTGACTGGAGTGCGTCCAGCCGGAAAATAGAAACCCTGTGTTCCCTTATCACTCCCTACTGTTGAAGCCATATATTTGTGTTTAATGTCCCTTATATGAGTGTGATACCGTTGAAAATCGGTCTACTTATTCCCCCAATCTTGCAGTTTTTCCTCAGAGTAATAAACATGCAAATCAACTCTATATCTAAACCTTATAAAATATTACAGATTTAAAACACTTCTTTTAGATAAACTAAATGGAAAGCGTAATTCATTGGAAAATTCAATGCATCAAAATATAGAGAAGAATAATAAAATAAGAGAATTGTTAAATCAAATCCATTATCTTTATGTTTTAGCGAATTTTCATAATGAAAATGACGCTTATGAGGTTGTTCGGATGACGGAGTTGAGGGGGGAGTGAGCGGAATCGGTTCCTATGGCTTCCTGATAACAAAAATATATGTCCGAAAAAGTTTGATATATATATGTATATATATATATATATATATATATATATATATATATATATAATATATATATATATATATATATAATATATATATATGTATTGATATATATATATATGATAAGAGTTTCTACCTTTCGTATGGGCGAACGAAACTCTCGAAGGCGTTCTCAATTGAAACGAAACTTTGCAAATCGCGAGATGTTGAGGAGGTTACGAGGCCTATTGTTTATAAAAAAATTGTGACGTCATCAATCAAAGTTATGACGTCATGAAAAAAAATTTTTTTTGAAACTTGAAATGGCTTTAAAACAAGTATTTCGTGTTTAGGTAGACGGCTAGCTGAATCGATTAAGACCAATTTCAGCTCAATCGAACCATCACAAATGGCGCAATCGGTATACATATATATATAATCTTGTATATATGTATACGTCCAGGTCAAAAGACTTGTACGATATCTGTTGGGTTTAGTAGTGCTAGAGGGTGGGATTATAGTATAAAGATGGACCTCTACCTCTTGCTCCATCTGGTAAGCCTGCTGTCCCAGAGAGACAGGACAAAAATGGCTTCCTAAACCACGCCGAACAAAGCAGGCCCGTAAAGCGGAAGAACCTCGAAGTAGTCTTTATATGGTCGAAGTCATTCTAAAACGATTGCGACCGGTTTCAGCTCAATCAGACAATCCTAAGATAGATGGTTCACTCCCGAGTGTAGTAGGAACACTCAATTGACAAGTTTGTGTTTATGATTTAAGTTGGGGTCTCATCACTAGTCTTGATTAGCGCTAGTAGTAAATATATTTGCTCTATTCTCTACTAGATTTGTGCTGTAGTATTTTTTTTTTAAAAACAAACAATTGCAATCGTTTAGTAAAATAAAATAAAAGTAAACAAAGATCTAAGTAAAAAAATGTGACAGTTTCACGCTGTCACCACTAGACTGTACTACTTGAGCCTCCTGCATCCCATCAACTATTTTTTTTAAATCTTTGAGTGCCAAAGATTCTTTTAGACCCATCTTTGTTAATATTGTTTATCTATGATCCTAAGTGACGGAAACGGTATTTATTTAAAAACAAAAATCATGAATATATTTTGTTTATATGCTTGTTAGTTTAATATTATAGGCATATTAATAATAAAGTATTAATAAAATCTTAATTAGTAAAATCAAATTTGTGAGAAAGCCTCTCAGGCCCGCGAAGCGGCATGTGTGGAAGAGGCTGTGAAAATTCGCTAGGTAATGGCAAAATGCATGTAACAAGAACAATAATGAAACAACACATATACAAAACAACAACAATGTGGCCGCGAAGCGGCCACAGGGAGGCCCCCGGGCCGCAAAGCGGCCCGGTGGGCCGACGCTGCGGAGCGGACGAGGCGCGAAGCGCCGAGGCCGCGTAGCGGCTACGGGCCGAAGGCCCCTATTATATAATGCCATAGCTATAACATTGAAACAAAAAATAAAATTATAGTTCATTTTTTAATCTAATATAAAATTTTCGCTTGCAAATCCCAAATATTGGAAATTAATTATTGTTTGTTCCCAATAGTACAAAGCTTAAATTCCGAATAGTACAAAGCTCAAGTTCCGAATAGTATACAAGCTCAAGTTCCGAATATATACAAAGCTCAAGTTCCGACAAAACCGAAATAGTACAAAGCTCAAGTTCCGAATAGTATACAAAGCTCAAGTTCCGAATAGTACAAAGCTCAAGTTCTGAATAGTATACAAAGCTTAAGTTCCTATTAGTACAAAGCTCAGTTTCGAATAGTACAGAGCTTAATTTTCCGAATAGTACAGAGCATAAGTCTCCAAATAGTGCAGAGCTTAAGTTTCCGAATAGTACAGAGCTTAAATTTCGAATAAAACAAAGCTCAAGTTCCGAATAGTGGAAAGCTTAAGTCCTATAAAAGAAAGAACTGAATGGATTTTAGGAAAAATCCAATACAGCGTTTAAAACTTACTGTTGTTTTTCAATGAAATTTAATCAAAATATGAGATGAAGATGTAAGCATTATTTAGCGGCTCATATTTAGTTTATTTATTTAAGGAAAAAACTTATTTCATTTATTAAAAATAATTTATACTGATATTGTATTTTAAGAGGGGGATATTACTATAAGACTTATATCCAACAATTATAAATATGTATGTAAATATATTATATATATATATATATATATAATATATAATATATATATATATATATATATATATATATATATATATATAATATATATATATATATATATATATATATATATATATATATATATATATATAATATATATATATGTTTTCAGTCTCAGTATAAACACAATAGGAGCTGAGATGGAAACAAAAGGGAGGACTAGGATTGAATAGAGCAGAGATAAGGGGTCATGAATAGTGTGGCAATATCCATAAAATTTATCCTGGCAATATCCTGAACCGGGTTTTAGTGACACTGCGGGTCCAACTCCCACCATACCTTAGCCATATTTCGTTATTGAAATATATTTCGTGATTTTCCGAATAGCAAAATTAAAGCGGTAGACTGATTTTTGAACAAATTTTCAACTCTATATATCATTAATACACAAGGAGCTATGAGGATAACAGACACACACACATGCAAACATATACAGACAGACAACTTTGTGAAAACCACTTGGGAGGCCTTAAAAACATCTGAAACGGATAATTCCGGAGACATCCGGGTTTTGGATTTTTTTCCGAACACAATACTTTTCCTATATACCCATACGGTATACATAAGGAAAAGTAAAAAGTCTAAAAAGTAGTAGTCTATAGTTTAAAAAAGTAGAGGCTACATTTACAGTTATGTATTTAATTTATTTATTTTATTTAAAAAATCAGTTAATAATTTCTTCTAAAACGTGTAGACACTGCGACCAAGGTATAATTTTATGACGTTTTCATTCTTATACCCTTTCAAGAAGATGATTGAAGTCGGTACCATTTTAGGCTTAACGTGTAGGTAGGTACGAACATTTATTACCTTCAAGTCATAAATTTATTACATGAAAGTAATGTTTTATCCTTTTTCATTTAATAATAGTTTATAATTAAGATTAATTAGTATTAAAGTTTACGGTTGCGTGAGTAACTTCTGATCGTAAAAATAGACTACATTAAAGACATTCCAAATTATTAATCAAAATTTGAAGTTGCGTTGAGCAAAACAGTTTTATTAACTTCAGGTCGTAAATGAATGAGTTATTATTTTCAATCGAATTTTTATAAACTAATAAAACTTTATTAAGCGATTTTTGAAATAAAAATATAATTGAGAACGAGGTTGATTTGTGTTTACTCGACCTTACAATTATTACTCGATATCATAGTTTAGTTTTACTCTATATCTGTCTACCTAGTGAGCTTGTGATATGAGACACCTCCATTTATTAGCGTAAAATTTAAGAATTAATCTCTAGAACTATTATTAGAAAAGTACCAAATGTTATAGTGTACCCATTATTTAGGCCTGGTAAATGCATCTATAGATGCATTTAATTACCTGTTAGAGGGTATTTAATAAGGAGTTTAAAGTAGATTTCTAAGTATAACATGAGAAACCGGAAGACACTGGACACTGGACTCGTCAGCATTATGTTTTAAGCATCCGTACGAAATTTTAAGTCCTCGGAAAAATATGAACGGAGTAATTCGGTAAATTCAACGGAGGTGCCTGTAGGATACGATAGTCTAAATACGTGAAAAAATAAAATGTCTCTCCACAGTTAAACTATGGAGAAACTTTTTATTCTTTCGTTCTATTACAATGGACTCAATTTATGCTCATTCTAAAACATTAATGATATAGTTATTTAGGTTTATAATAAGGAAATTAGAAGGACTATCTTTGATTTGATATTTAAGGTTTTATTCTAAGTGATAAAGGTACGTATTTATGTATAAGGTAAAGCTGTATGAAAAATAAAGGGTTTTTAGGTTTTCGAAGTAAATATAAATGTATACCCAAAAATGATTAGTCAAAGTTAGAACAAATTTTCATAAAGATCGAAAGATTATCATTAGTTGCTAAGTTTTTTAAAAATGTATTCTTAAGAATTTGTAGCGAATTTTCAATCTAACCACCCTAGATATGTTTCTCTTCACCTCAGTGCTCGGGCCCCATTACACTTTATCATAAACTTTACTGAAAATCTTGAATAGATTATTTTCCTTTTACATCTTGTATCATAGTATAACCTCTGAAACAATAATTTCTTAAAATAGTGAAAAACAAGTGTTTCTAGCTTTAAGAGAGGTATGACGCTGTGAGGATGAAGCAAGTCATCAATCATGTTCTTGTTATTATTAGTCAACTTCCTGACTTGGATTTCGTTGCCACTTGGGAGTCCCTTAGCTCCTCGGGGCACTTTATCACTGCACATTAGCAGTCGATCCGGATATCATCATTACTTGACGAGCAGATGTAACGCTATGAGTATCTCAACAATATTGTTTTTGTAGATGCTCTGCTACCTCGTTAGTGTTTTGAGTTATTTTTATACATCGTTGTAGATTAATTAATAACCTACGAAATATATTTTTTATATTGTAAAAAAGTAGTGTAATAACTTGTTTGCAGCCTCAGTTAAGTTCAAAAGTTCGTGGAATTCTGATGTATAATCTAACAAAGGAAATATTAATTTCTACATTTTAAAAATCAATAAACATCAGGTACGGGTTTCTTCGGAACTTTTCCTCATGACATAAGATTTGATACGCTCATCTTTCCTGCTTCGGACTCGCTTCGCTCGTCCTCGAAGTATAAAAATCGTTAAATGTATACTACAAAACGTCTTTGGACTCACTTTGCTCGTGCTCAGATAGTAAATACTTATATTTCATTCCTATCGGTCACCCATCCTGGCACTTACCACGCTCGATACTGCTTAACTTTTATGAACCAACAAAACATTATGGATGAAACAAAACTTGGTGTCCTTATTTATTACATAAAGGTACACACTTGTACCAATTTTTAACTCAATTTGATTATTTTCCGATTTTGTACAATTTTCTAAAAGACGTACACAAGTTATCCGATAAAAAATTAAAGTAATGCTGATAATAAGATGAATAAGATGCGTGCCAAATCACGATCATAATACCGATGCATAATTTTTTTCGCGTATTACGATTTTTGCTGTCATTATGACGTCATCAAAAATATTTTCCGGCGAGCACAACTATAGACTATTTTTACTACAAAGTTTCAACTCTGGGAGCTTCGGTGATAACAAACACTCACACATACATACGCATACATACAGCCAACTTTGAGAAAACCACTTAGGAGTCCTTAAAAACGCCTAAAACGGATAATTCCGGTGACTTCCCGGTTTCGGATTTCTTTGGAAACTCAATTCCTTTCCTATATACCTACGGTATATAGGAAAGCTATAATGACAGCTATACATTAATCGAATTTGATTTTTTTCATTAGCAGTATAACACGTGCTGCCGCTTTAACACTAAAAACAGTGTTCTCAACTTGCTGAAAGCATTTTTGTTTTCTATTATATCAGTTTGAAATTCGTAATGGTAATCGACCTTTTTTCTTAGTTGGATCTCCACTTTCCGGAGGGGGGGGAGGGTTGTCTTTTACTTTCAAGTTACTAGAAATCATTTTATTAAAAAGCATTAGTATATCTTAGTAAACTGATTCCATCAAGTACTTATAATTGTTAAAGAACATAAAAATAATAATAATTTACCTAAACGTTTTTATTGTTTAATTTATAATAATTATTTACAAAAGCTAACATAAAAAGAATTTAAAACAAAATGCTTTGTAAAATTAAAAATGTCAGGATTTTAAAAAGTGATAAAATTTAATTTCTATACTTAACTGATTCATTCCTGTGAAGAATAATTTTTTGGAGGAAAAAACTCGTAATTACACATAAAAATTTATTAATATCTTTCTTAAAAATACAAGCGGTAAAAGAATAATCATAAAGTTGTTATAATGGTCATATTAATTACATTTTTTACTTTATTTATTAATATTTTATTTTATATAGTCCTGGTTTATATCTTTTTTTTTGGAAAAAAATAAAAATGTCATCAGTAAAACTTAACCTATTGTAGGTTCTTGAAGGCTGGGCACGAGGATAATGTTTAATTTAACCAGAATAATTTTTTGAGTTAAAAAACTGTCAACGAAAAGGAGAGAAAGAAACTCGTTTTTATGCTAAATAGATTTTGTAAAAGAAAAAACAAGGATTTAAAGAGATAAAAGTTTCAGAAAGAAATAAAGGAAACGAGATTATAATTATTATAACGATCTTTCGTCCAAAAAGAAATGGTAAAAATTCGTCTCATAAATGCCAAGACAAAGATTACTAATGACCTATCCTCTTTTTTCGATCATTTCTTTAAACTAGCTTATAAACTTTAAAGATGAATAAGTAGAACGAACGCCTTATAAAAATGCCTTCATCCTGCTTCTCTGAAATCATCAACGGTGGTCTCCTTAAAAATTAGAATATTTTTTAAGTCGTTTAATAATTTTGAAAAAAATATAGAAATATGGTTATTGTTATTGTCTCCTGTTAAAAAGATTAAAAATATCTGTAGATCTAAATACATACCAGTTCGTATCTGTATCCTAGTTTAAGACTTGTGTAGAACTTTGACAAAGATAACATAATCTTACCTTAATATGTCTGTTCTCTTATAAATTGCTTAACAATTAATTACCTGTATGTATTACTATTAGGTTATACTCTTATTGCTGTTATAATTAGTTTACTTCTAACATAGAGTTATAAATTACTAGAGTGGCCTTATTGGTTAACATTTTAAAACAGCGAAAAAGTAACCTTACCACCTCCGCTTATAAGTACAATCAAATAATCTGTTCAAAATTACAGTAACTTATATAGAAGGTTAAAATAACCTTAAACTGCAATAATAACCTTAACTCACTCTAGAAAGAGGTTTCAATAAGGTTTCAAAGAGGCCCTGAGAGCCTGACTTATAAGACCTAGGAGACGAATAGACTGCTGGACAAAGCTAACCTGTAGGCTACGTCACAAGGAGGTTTTCGAGTTCCCATTCTAAACATCCTATTCCTTTATTTTGAGATTTTTTATATAAACTGATTTTATTAATAGATAGTGTTATTTAAGAGTTTATTTGTTTTGTAATGAATATAGAAACATAAACATAACTTAAGCGCACAAACTTTTGCCTGAAATATTGAACAAATTTAAATGAATCAACTTTTTGTTAAATCATCCACATAGTTACAGCATTGTTAGAAAAATGAAGACCTTATGGCCTTTATTATCAGTCAGTGCTACCAACTTCAAAAATTTAGTCTTGGTTTCTATTAGTGACTTTATTACCTTCTTCCAACCTTGCATCCGTCATAGCATTAAATCCTAATAATCATAATTCAGATTATCTCTATTTATCATGTAATAATTGATTGTGATAATTGGCGTTAAAAACAATTGATTAATGGATACTGATGGTGATATTAATTAGGGAGAGAGTGATAGACCACCTAGCAAGTAGACTGCGTTGTAGGGCCCTTTTTTACCCCTTACTGTTTTCTTAAACAATTTCTTTTAAAAAAAAGTATACAATATTTATTTTGTGTAAACCGGAGCCATATTTTGACCCCCTTAGTTAGAAGATAGTGTTCCACCTTATGAGTCCTAGTGCAGGCAATTTGCGTCTAATGCACAGAAGACCCGTGGCTTTATTATAAGTTTCTATAGCTTTAACTAGAAACAATACGTGCCCCACTGCCAGACCAGGCTTTCCTGCTCTCGAAACCATTGGGCAGAAGCATATATATATTTTATATAAACTACTATTGAAGGTCCTAAGTTTTGCCTAAACCCAGGTTCGTGTAGGGTTGGGCATCTTTTACGAGTATCTGACATCGCATGGGCTCGGAACCACTGGCTCAACGTCCCTTTCGAAGGACGGCACGTGGAAGGATTTCTATCTCTCCCATGAAAATCCTAGAGGCCCCGACCGGGATCGAATCCGTACTATCTGGATGGCAGGCGCACGTGTTAACCATTTCACCAACAGGACCACCAACTGATTAATTGATAAACTTGGTTAAAATAAGCGATAAAGAGGTGTTAATCACATATTGTCTAAAATACAGTAGTATATACTAAATTATTTGAAACCAAAACCATTTCTAGTCCCTGTGATGGCAATGTTTACGAACAAAATAATCATAAATTGTTAAAAAGAATTAAATGAGCATAACAAAATTATTTAATCAAATAATGTCTAAAAAATCGGGTTCGAGACACCTCGGTACTTTTCCTTCTCTAAAGCCGGTCTTAATTCCAAATTGTGCCCAGGCTCTCTTCTATAGCGATATTTCAAAGAGAAACTTTTCTTATATGTATTTATGATAATATAAATAAATATTATTCAGTTATTCATTATGATTTGTTATATTTTTTACGACTAATACGCTTATTCATTTTTATAAGACAAAATTTGCACAAGAATCAACTAATAAAGGTAATAAAAATAATAAGGAGTTTTTAAATTCAATGCCCTGAAAAAAACTTAATATAATGTTGAAAGCCTTGAATTTTTTTATTACCTAATATATTTACTCCAATTAATTAGTTAATATTAACAACAATAAAACTTAATCATAATTTCAAATAGTAAAATAATTTAAATTATAAATTATTGTGATTTATACGTTGCCACAAATTACCAATTTATAAATTTTAATGTTCTATTAAAAATTTTAACAACCATGATTGTTATTTTAACTTTATTAGAGCATTATACTTTATATTTATTAAGCTATATTTGGCAAGAGTCCCATTTGATATTATGTTTGTATTACCAGGTGAAAAGTTTGTACCAGTGTAATTTTATGGGATGATTTCTATCAAAGTTAAATGCAAAGTATACAAAGGACAAAGAACTAAGGTGAGCGTTAATGGAGTTCATCTTAATAAAAGAGAAAGAAGTCTCTCCACAAAAATATATTCTTAATAGCAAAGCGCTTTCAACCTAACAAGAGGTCATCATCAGTGCAGCCGTTGAATAAAGAAGAGGGTGATAGATGAGTCTTATAGATCAGATATCAAAGATAGACTCTATCTTTGAGAGTCTATCTTTGATAGCTGATCTATAAGACTCATCTATCACCCTCTTCTTTATTCAATGGCTACACTGATGATGACCTCTTGTAAGGTTGAAAGCGCTTTGCTATTAAGAATATATTTTTGTGGAGAGACTTCTTTCTCTTTTAGTATATACAAAGGACATTACTTGCTTGTGTGTAGCCGGTAATTAATTTATGTATCACAATATTTTAACACTGAAAAAAGGCAAGTAATAAATAAGATTATAAAATTCTTATTTTTATTGCATATAATATTTTTGTGCACAGATGCGTTACACTAAGTCTCTACATAGAAAATAGATATAATTACAGGGCCTTGGCCCGTAGCCGACACTCAGCGTCAACCTAGAATACCGAAACCTAAAATTTCGAATTCAGCAATAAATTATTTTGTAAACACATTTCTAGGCTGTTTTTTTTTCAAACTTTTTAACGTTGTGAATACTTGTCTTTATGAAATTTACTCAGCTTTCCAACAATACCAATATATAATTTAAATATTTAAAATTATTAACAGAGAACTGAGTAGTGGAGTAAACGGTGCAAACCAATCTCTCCAAAAAACCTTTATTAATACAAGAGCCGGCTTTCGATCTCACGATTATCATCAATGCCGAAGAATTGAAGAAGGAGAACCATAGTCTGACTTTTTAGGCAGAGTCCACTTTATGACTCTGCCTAAAAAGTGTTGTAATATATCTTATTATTTTTATTACCTTAATTGCTTGATTCTTGAGCAAATTTTGTCTTTTTTTGAAGGAATAAGCGTGAAAGATCATAAGAAATCATAATGAATAAATAAATAATATTTATTTATGTAGTTGTTAAAGAAGTTTCTCTTTGGAATATCGCTAGAAGAGAGCCTGGTATTTATTGGATAAAAATGTTTAATGTCTGAGTAATATTTTATAACATGTAGTCGTGTAAAAGTGCATAAAGCCAATTTTTTAAGTTTTATTTTGTAGCTGGTGAGAAAATGACTTTTACATTTTGGCAAGATTCAATGTGTCACTTATTTTTGTATAATTTTCTTCCCTCTCGCTGATGCACTTAATGCTTTTAACAATTGAATCCTAATTTTCAACGTGTTTCAAAAACACTGAAAAGTGCGTTAGATCTCCCTGGAGATGCTACTGCGGTTAAACGCTGAAAACATTTTCCCACAGTTTATTTCGAATTATCCAGCCTGCGATGCCACCCTAGAAACGTCTCAATTTCCCTGGTTTTGACTCAATATTATCAATGTTTCCGCAACATCCGCACCCTTCTTGTTGTTTTTTGACCAAATGTTTCAAACTTGTAGTTTCACTTCCGATGATTCACACCCTACATTATTTGAATTAGAACCTAATGAATAATTCGTCGATATGTTATAATCCCTTTTCTGGCTCTATAAACTTTTATTACTTAATTTCTATAATCCTAAAAGAATTACCGATGAAAAAAATCAAATTTTGGAATGTAAGGAGCATTACATCTAAATAAAACAAAAAAAATATTTTTAACTCTTAAACTCAAACTAAAAAAATATTTATTAATATATAAATAATTAAATTGATAACAAATTATAAAATTTATTAAAATAATAAAATGAAAAAAAAATATAAAAGTATATGAATAGGTGTTGCATATTATCTAATATTGATGTGTATAAATAATTTAAGTTTAGAAATAAAAAGAAAGTGTTAAAGTGTCTGAGGGCGAACGAAGCTATCCCGAAGTAGTGTGGATGAGCGTAGAGAATCTGATGTGGTGAGGAAAGCCACAACATAAAGTAAAAATTAACTACCGCTTCGCCATTTTTATAGTCAACGTCCCTAAATAAAATTGAAAGTATCGAAACTGGAAAGTGATTTCTACTCTTAATCATGCCTGTAAGCAATTTTAGGCGACACAATGACCATTCAAATTGCATAAGCCCTCATTCTTGCTTACTTAAACTGGATATTTTAGTGATTTTTTTATAAACAGCTCAGATTTTAACTATAACCGACGGTTTAAAAGACATTAAGTGCACCTAATGAATTATATGTATTAATGTAACACATTACGTATCAACATATACATTCTTCATGAATAAATAAACAAAAATATGTATGATATATGTAATACTTAGTTCCTAAATCTGTCTCTAAACTAGAATCTTATGTTGCCCACCTACCTTTATAATGTTTAGTATCTAAGTCGGCTTATATCATTCCATTACCTCTCATATCTCATATTTTTTATCTGCTTTTACACATTTTAAAATCATTTCATTCTAATATTAAAAATAATTTTCTTTTTTTATGCTTTTGGATTTTATTTTTTATTAATACAAAGGATACAATGACATTTGTTCCGAGTTATATTACAGGCCGGGCGAGGGTTGACAGCGGTTTTGACACTATCTCTTATTGCTCATTTGTTATACATTTATATAAAAAAAAAACTTTATATGAATAAACTTTTTTTATACACAATTATTTCCATTTTTTAAGATTTTTGTTGTGCATTGAAGTCCATAATATTTGGGACAAGCTCTTTCTTTAATAACTTAGCCTCTAAGTAGAATAGGCTTAAAAGTTTCATCGGATCTTTAAAACATAATTTATATTGTACTAAGTTTGTGATGTAAGATAATTTATTGATAATGTTCTGAGTTAAACATCATATTATAATTTTTCAAAATGTTTTGATTTTATGTAAATAATTAAGTTATTGTTATGAGGAAATCAATGGAGGGGTTCGCATTCCCAGGTTACGCTCTCAGTTTATAGAAGAGTATTGTTTAGATAAATTATCGCCAACTTTAAAATGCACTTTGAGCGTAAGAGTTGCTAAAACCACCCGAGGTTGTTCCCGTTTGGGTTATCCCTGATGAGCCGCAATGCTCTAAACGAGCATTATATTATATTATGTTATATGAGGAAATAAATTTTTTGCGGTTCTAAACCAATCATATACCTGCGACTTACAACTGTAAATACGTGTCAGAAATAAGTGTTTAAAATTATTATAAAAGAAATATCAATCACAATGGCAAGAACTAGAAGAATAACAAAATAAAGAGCTACAGGACTCCCTCTTCCCTAAAACACCCTATAAAACACACTTTTGTTAGCGTAAAAAATGTGTTTTTCTCATTCACATTTTTACTTTTCCTCATGTATACAGTATGTATACAGGAGAAGTATTGCGTTTGCAAAAAAATTCGAAACCTGGATGTCAAACATTACCAATTTGATACGAAATCAATTTTAGTCAAATTAGATATAAAATTCAATATCACACAAACTGAATATTTAACTCCAGCAGTTATTGTAAGGAATAATAAATAGGAAATCTATTTTTAAATCATTAAGCAAAAATGCGTGTATATTTTTTCACTTAGTAAACATTTATAAAAGCGATTTGTCAGAAATGTATGTACGAGCCCCTTGTGGTATTATTGTAAACTGTTTAGATTTGAGTATTACCTCAAATGCCTTTTTTCGTTTAGATTTAGCAGTTAAGCAGTTAGCAGGAGGCAGTTAGCAGCATATGTGTAAAGGTATACAAACGAGTATACATCTAGTTTCAGATATAAAATTCTCGTTAGTATTCAGTTAGCATGGAAGCTATCCTCGTATAAACGCCCCTCTCTACCAACTTTACCTCCACTTCTTTTCCCGCTGAAATTACCACTCTCTCGCCTTTCGGATTTTTTTGTAAATTACCATTTTTAAGTAATATTTTTAAAATTAAATTGAAAATTCGTAAAAGTATAATTAAATTAATACAGTTGAAAAAATTTAACTTAAATATTAAAACAACTTTATTTGGCGAGGGCGAAAAACAAAAGTTACTGTATGACATGTTATTTTCCAGATGCAATGACATAGGTGTAAAGGGAAATTACTGTTTTTTAACCTTAAAAATTCGAAATAAACTAAAAATATATCATACAATTTTAACAAATTATAAAAAAGTGTATAGGTAACATACATAGGTTACCAATTTAGTTCAGACATGTGTTATTGTAATATCGAAATAATATAAAATGAAAAAGGGTTCAACAGAACCTTCCATTCTAATTTGCTTTTGCAAAATTTCGAAGATACCTTACAGAAACAGACTTCTGGAATCCATTACTTTACTGCTGACTCACTGCTACTGATGATTACAAACTTATTTCTAGACACCTTGAAGATATCTCATAAAGCTATCATAAAGGATTCAGACGTAGAGATTATTACGGATAACTTAAAACTTAAAAAAAGTATCCTTTATGATAACCATATTAATATTACGTGAAATATATATTGAAAATTAAAAATTGCTCATAAGGAACACTGTAAAATTTTGTTGGGCTATGGACCCCCAAAAAGTGTTGGCTCTTAATCGTGTCTTCGCACCCTATATCTATCTAAGTTACATACGGAAGTATGACGGTAAATATGTTTTACTTTAATAAATAATATTTAAACAGTGACGTTTGTCAATGATATAACGTTAATGTTCTATGTAGGGATACGCAAATTTATAGGAAGCCTCGCGGACCATTATGTAGAATGTTATAAATGTTATGCGGCGGACCCCTGTCAATCTCGTTCCCCTCCTTCCTCAACTCCTCCATCTGATAAATTCAATGAATTGTACTCATGGCTAAATTTTCTGTTTTTAACGTTGTAAATGTAGGCTCACGAAGCTGCTCTATTATTTGTAACACGGAAGAGCTTGAAAATATATAAATAAATTATATTTTTTTATTAATTCAGTTTTATCTACCATAATCAGATTCAACAGTTTATAATATAATCGATTTAATAAACTGGAATTATTGACAATAATTTTTTAAGCACCCTTATTAATTGCGATCATTTGAACAAAAACCAATTACCATTATAACCTTTATTTTGTCTGATTCCATAATCAGAATCGAAACAAACAGATGTAATTAATATTTGGACGTCCATTTCTTATCCATCTTATTAACAATAAGAAATAGATATTTATGTTTACCAAGAAACTAGGTTGATAGTTTCTTGATTCATAGACTTTTCTAAAACATATAGGCTCATGGGCTTATTTTTCCTTTGAGGATTCGATATTTAGATTAGAACTTATAACTGTTATATTAATATAATTATTAATTATAATAGCATTAAAGTTAATTAATTAATGTATAAATACAACAATACAATAACCATTTATTGCTGGTAAAAAGATTTTTTATAATGAGTTCTATTTTTTTAAAACATGCAAATCAGCATATGCTGTGGTTCCTCTATAAGAGGGTTTATATTATTATAATTATTCTCCAATTGTTATAGATAATTTCTTTATAATTTATCAAAAATTAAAGGCGACAACAAAGAGAACAAAGCACCCAGCCGCTGCTTTCACATATACTGACTTCATGTTTAAATAAGTTGCATCTTTCTTATACTTCTGTGATAGAATTGATAGATTTTGTGCTTTAGAATCTAATTCAGATAAAACAGCACCGCTCTGTAGAACAAGAAATGTATAAATATGTGTTTTATTATTTTGTTTTAACATATTGTGTTTTAATATTTGGTCCCAAAAAATTTCCTTTTTTGGGACCATGCTGATTGTCTTCAATATCAAATAGCGTAGATTCATTTCAATTTTAAATTGTTAATATACGGGGTGACCATTTATCATTAATATTTGTGTATTAACTAAATGTTTTTAAAAAATATAAAACACGCCTAATTTGTTATCAAAGGATTTAATTAGCCTTATAAAGGCTGATACTATAATGATGTGTTTAAATTAAACAGTAAACGGATCTCATTACCTCAATACAACTAAGTTTAATTGACTACAAGATATTGACAAGAACTAGCTACTTATTTATTTATTTTGTTAAAAGACAATCCGACAAGCCTAATTAAGTTAAAATTCTTTCTAAAAACATGGGAAATTAGTTTAGGAGTTAAATTCTTTCGTTGATCGTATAATATATTGTCTTCCTAAATATGCTTACAATATGTTTTAGGTGTAACCCTAGGTAATAACTATTAATGTATAAATGGGGGTATTATCGCCCACATAATTATTGAAGCACATCAACCATAGGAAATCTTAGTATCCAACCATCTTATTACGCCCATGTCTTGATGTTACTCAAAACGTTACTATTTGTGCGTATAATTTAATCAATATTATTGTTTGTTATATCATTGATAAGCATCACTGTTTAAGTATCATTTATTAAAGTATAGCAAATTTAGTGTCGTACTTCATGATAATTTAGATACAGGGTGCAAGAACACCAAGAACACGACATAGCGGCAAAACTGGCTGGGGGTCCTACCCCACATAATTTTAAAATAAAATACCCGTTTAGAGCCTTTCAAACCATCATGTAATAATCGATTTTTTTTGTAATAATTTTAAAGATCGAGTAATAATCGATTAGTTTTAATTAAAGAGATGGTATAATCGACTGATTATACCATCACGGGCAAGGAGACTGCAACGATAATATATGCTTTTAGCGATGTTCCTTTGAAAATTCGCTAATGGGAAAGGCGGCATAGTGGGAATTGAATTTGATCATGAATCTCGAGTGAATTCTTGATTAAGGAGAATCGCAAAAAGTACATTTAAACTAAAGTTAAAGCAATTTAAAGATTATAAAGATTCAGGGATTGAGGACCATGTTGATATTATGTGCCGAGAACAGATATTTATATAAAATGTATCTCAATGCGTGGCAGCGAGGTCTCACTGGTAGCATGTGAGATGGGACAAAGTCAATTCTTCTAAAACAGAAGATTTGTCCTCCTGAAGAGGGGTAGTCAATGGTTACCAATTGTTCTTCTCTGTCATTGTTCATATCAATGATCTGAGAAGGATATAGGCGTTCGCTTTAGGAAGAAACGAACTTAGGATATACAGGAGAAGATAGGGATAGGACATTGTTTTGACAGCCAAGGACCTCGAAGGACTATAACGTCTACAAGCAAGTTTTAAGTTAAGCTAAATTACATCCTTGTTCAAGGATTATGAGCTATAACGAACAAAAGAAACACAAACAATAACAACGTAAAATGTTATAAAATAATTGACACGATAGCCAAACTTACAGTTATATTAGATGTTAGTGCAACCTGTCTTCTTATTCATTGAAATCGAAACAACATCAATACAAACAAAGAAATAAGAAATTGTGGTTTATCTTACAAAAAACTTTATAGTGGTAATTTATAATAACTATAATTTTACAAAACGGAAGTTTAATTTTTTTAACTTTAATACAAGTTTAGTCAAGTTAGTCATTAAGATCTTTTACAAAAGACCAGATGAAACCTAGTCGTACTTTTTTTTAAAAAAATGTAATATTATAAAATAGTTAAGGATGTAAACGCACAAAGTGTTTCCCTAATGATGAGTACAAATGTCCCTTAATATTTGTCCTTTTTACTATATTAGGATAAAGCTATTCTTTTTTTTACTTTTCTTTTTAGATTATTTTAAAAGATATTATATTAAGATATTAAAGTTGATGTTAAGATTATAGATTATTTCTTAATAAAGATTATAGTAAGATCTTTATCAGTTTGATTTTCTTATTTTTGATTGAGTTTGATTATAATGTTTAACGCGGTTAAATTTTTTTTACCAACTTAATTCGATGATATTAAAATTCGATTTATTCTTTATTTTCTTATGGATTCTAGAGAAGGAAAGGAAATCGAATTTTGCATTCAGGAATAGAAAGTTAAGTATTGTCCAAATTGCTGAAACTTAAATATTATTATTTCTAGAGATTTCTGTAGTACCTAACGAATACTTACATATGATTATAGAACCTCCCTAATCAAATATTACAAATATTATCGAAAGAATCATAATACAAGTATTATATTAAAAAGAACTTTACACAAACACACTTCCGTGTGTTTTTTACAAGTTTTCATAGCCTGATGGATTAATATGTTCTATTTATTTATGTATTATTTCCGCAAATCTATTTGAGATGCACTTAATTTATTTCATGTAAAAGTGTAAATAATTGATATCCGTTTACTAAAAGCAAATAGACAAAGGCTGATTGGCTGATAAAATACAATCAGCCAAGGATAAGCTCAGCCACTCTCTACCGTCTTGTTCTTAACTCTAATTCATTTCAAAGAGTTTGATGTAATGTCAGCATAAGCTGCAAGGTGTAAAACGTTGCTGTGGAAAATTTGGAAACAGTTATTATTAATTAAGAAAAATGTTTATGATTTCTCAATTTTTAGACATAATTATCAGAGAATAGAGCTGCACATGATTACTTTTCTTTTACCCTAGAATTTATTGTAAAAACTAGCCCACAAATTTTATTTATATTGAACCTTACAAGACCTTCAAAAACGTATATATTCCATAAATACGAATGGGGTAAATTACAGTATGTAGTGTACTTACATATATCTATATAGGCACTCGCAGTGCTAACGTCACATCTCACACACAGATAGTATAGATGACTTGCTATAGATGATTTTATTTGTTAATCTATAAATGAATAAATAAATAAATTAAATAATAAATTGTTTATTTATATCTAAATAATTTTTTACAATATTTAAATTACAAATATATGTAAATATAATAATATATATTGACCATTTGTGTCGCATAAGGTCAAGGCTTATGCGCGACACTGCCGAAAAAATGGAATAAATATTTATGAATTGTTTATTTGTAATAATTTAAATAATAATTTAGTAAAATACTTTTTTCAGAAAAACCTTAAAATTGAATATATGTAGTTCGTTTGCCTTATGTTCGTTTGAATATATTGCATTAGATCGCTCCGCAATCTAATGCAATCACCTGTTGTAATTTTTATATTTTAATTATTATCACTGTAAATTTGAATAACTATAGTTCCTCTTCTAAAACTTATTTTACGGGAAATTTATCAATTAGGTAAAATCGGGTACTTTAGAACTTTTCCTCATCACATCGGATTCACTATGCTCATCCTTTCTACTTCGGAATCGCTTCGCTCGTCCCCAGAATATACAAGCCGTTAAATTTATACTGCAACACGTCTTCAGACTCGCTTCACTTGTCCTCAGATAGTAAATGGATTCGTTTCATCCCCAGCGGTCACCCATCTAGGCACTGAACACGCTGCTTAACTTTTATGATCCAACAAAAATCATAGATATTCTTATCGTATTAAAACCAAACGTAGTCAACTTATTTATTATTAGTTAGACTTAGATTATTTTACGATTTTTTACAATTCTTTAAAAAACGTGCACAATTCAATAGATAAAAATTGAACTAATGCTGATAATGAGATGAAACGTGGCACATATATAATTTTTATACATGGCTACACGCGTGTCAAATCTCAATCCGATCGCAATATTTTTTCGCGTTTTATGACTTTCAGTCATTATTGCGGGTTAATGATGTTATAAATAATTATTTTCTGGGTAGCAATAGACACCTATAGACTAATTTGTGTACAAAGTTTTAACTCTCTAGCATAAATACACTGGGAGGTAATGTTAATAACAGAAACACACACAATCTTACACACACAATACACAGTGTGTATTGTGTCTCAAAGTTGTGTGTGTGTATTACATACACACACACAAACAGACAGAGAACTTTGTGAAAATCACTTAGGATGCCTTAAAATGACCTGAAACGGATAATTAAGATGACATCCAGGTTTCGGATTTTTCGCAAACACAATATTTTCCTATATGCCTACGGTATAAATGAGGAAAGTAATAGAATGAAGTAAATCAATATAAATCCTTTACATCGCTGTAAATCTAATAAATCTTTAAATGAGATTATAAGGATTTCTTGTAAAGATATAAAGTCTTCTTGAGCCAATCAGATGCTGTTAGTTTGGAGACGTACGAGTGATTGAGGGAGATGACTTTATCACCCCCAGAGTGTTGGGAATTAGCACGGATAGCCCTTAGAGTGTAATGAGAGATACACGTGCCCTTGCTCACTGCTCTCGTGCTCCCAGTGCTTTAAGATAATTGCTTCACATTGTTTGGTGAAGTTTGTTGCAAGGTGTCTTGCTATCTCACTCACTAACCTGATTATCTCTAAATTATTAATGATTTTTAAGTCTGTATATTTTAGTTTTTGTCATATTTTAATTCACCATTTTTACTTTTTGTTTCTTATTTCATCATATTTATTTTTCCGTCCTTTCCCTTGTACGTACTGAGGTTTACCTTTATTTGTTAAAAGACAGTTTTACTATTATTTTATGCTTAAAACTATATTTGTGGACCTTTATCTATTCCCTTAAAGTATAGAATATACTGGCGCTAATATTTCGCACTCATATCGGAAACTTGTGCAGAAATGGATTGAGGAACAAGAAAGAACGCATTTCAATGAAAATTCTTCCACCTTGCGGACTTTCGGGCCTGAAGTTTTCCTTCATACGACCACCTTTCTTTACCAGCATGAATGGATGAGTACAGGTCACACAGCTGAACTAATTCCTACAAAACTTGGTACAAACATAATTGTTTATGAGGTGTAGAATTAAATTGATTTTGGACTAAATCCAACATGGTTTAGCAAAATAGCTGCATTCATTTAAAAAAATCATTTAAAAAAAATCCAAATATTTTCATACAAAATTATTTCTTTTGATATTTGAAGCGTTGCGTTCAACATGCTTCAACCATAGCTGTGGGTTCACCAGTTGTGGAGACAGATAAATTAAGATTCTCTGCGGAGTGCCCCATGTTTTATAGATTTTAGAAAAGAAAATAGTTCCATATTTGGCTGCTTGTTTTGAATCTAGTCAATTGATTATTTAATTTTATGAATAAAATAAACAAAATATTATTAACAGTTGTGTGTGTGTCCCCCTAAATTGATTCTAAAAAAAAGAATTTAAGTATCTCATTATAATTTTATATTAAATTCTAATTATTCGTAGAAGAATACATTCTTATAGAATCATCATTGGTTTTAAAACCACCTGTGTCTTTCAAACAAATTAATCACAAATATCTATAGTTTCTAGAATAGCGAAAATTTCGATCAATTTTATATAATTTTCATTCAATATTTTTAAATCTGTTACTACTATATAGTTTCATTCCACATATTTATATATAATGAGTCTTTAAATATATTTTTTAAAAAATCAAAGGCGTCGGCACCACAGAAAGGACGGCGTAAAGGCGTAAGTGTTATTTTTCCACTCCCGACACATAATTGTAGATAAAAACCGGCAACAAATTACTGATGGACCTAATAACTGTTATTAATATGCTATCGAAACAACGGCAGATCCTTTTGAAAATATCTCAGGATTAATCCAGGGAAGTGTGAGATTTTAAACATGTTAATAATTTGAATAGAATAATTATGTTTAAAGACTTTAGAACAAAGATTTTATCCTGTTATTTATAACTTTAATTTTCCTTAATTATTTATTTTGTAATCAATTTTATTTCATTAACAAATAAATAATTTATTGTTAAATATATCTTTTGTATAGTTTGATTATTTTCAAAAATAATTATTTATTTTGTTATTCGAAGCTTTAGCTCTCGAATAATGTCTCGAGTTCTAATCTTAAATAAAATTTTAACCCTCTTTAAATTTAACAGAGATGCAGTTTGGATTATATTGTAGAGGATAGAGAAAATCGTGAATAGTATACATAGTGTGAGCATTTGACAGAATATATATATATATATATATATATATATATATATATATATATATATATAATATATATATATATATATATATATATATATGTGTATATATATATATATATATATATATATATATATATATATATATATATATATATATTATATATATATATATATATATGTATGTGTATATATATATATATATATATATATATATATATATATATATATATATATATGTATGTGTGTATATATATTATTATATATATATATATATATATATTATATATATATATATATATATATATATATATATATATATATATATATAATATATATATATATTATATATATATATATATATATATGTGTGTGTGTGTGTGTGTGTGTGTTTGTTTGTTGCTTGACATTTCTATGACACACTATAACTTTTTTAGATTTAGATGAAACTTGCTATAAAAATTAATATCAAAAAGGTCATAAACAATAGGATACTATTGTTTATGAAATATGTATGACGTATCGAACTCATAATAATGACTTTGCAAAAACAAGAGGCCAAAAGTCTCTTGGGTTCACTCTTAGTGGTAGAAAATCCTTTCAGTCTTTTTTAATTTTATCGTATTGTTTGCAAAATATAGGATCAAATATCCTTCTTTCACTAAGGTGACATTAAGAATTGATAATTTTAATTAAATTAGTTTTGAATAAATTATAATAAAACTACCTACAAAAATAAATATCGTATATTGTATATTGATAACTAACTGTAATGCTACGAAATACAAAACATTTTGAAATTTAATTTTTTGTTTAATTCAATTTATTTTTTTTAAAGATTTTTATGTTTGTAAGCTTTACTCAATACCTTTTTACAAATAATTAACAATTAAAAAAACAGATATTCTTTTATGAAATAGCTATGTGCCAGAAGGTTATATTGACAAAAGAAGAACTAGGTGGTGTTTTTAAAAAAGGGAAAGACACTTTTTATCTGAATCCTAAGAATTAAGTATAGATAGTAGTTGAGTATTTACGCACTAGAGTGCAGCATCGTACAGACCTGGCGTACTCTCTCTCATTTCCCCTAACCTTCTCAGAGTAGGGTATTTTCACCCTGGTGAAGTTACCATGGTAACTGTTTAATAAATATTCCACCCATTTAATGTCCCCACTAGTCTACCTGTGCGCTGTCACTCTTCTAATCACACTTGCCTCTGTTTTATTTCATTCACAGATTAAAAGATGCTATTTTCTTTTTATCTCTTCTTTATTTATTTTTTAGCCTTTAGGATTTTATTTAATTTACTTTCTACCTTTTTTCTTATTATTGAAAATCACATCTGGTTTAGGATCTTGCACTTTGCATTGCGTTACTGTATACATGAAGACAAAATGTAAATCTTATTATTTAAAATTAATATAATATATATATATATATATATATATATATATATATATATATATAATATATATATATAATCATATATATCAATATATATGTTATAAGTTTTATTTATTAATATTTAAAGTATAAATAATGTATATGTTAATATTAGTAAATTAAATATACCAATGATAACATTTACATTCGCTGATATAATAAAATTATAGAAATGTTAATGTTAATGGAAAAATCAAAGTATAAAAAAATTAATGTTATTAAAAATCTAAATGTTATTAACGGGATATAATATTATTATATATGTAAAGTATAATAGTTATTTATGCACCAAGAGAGTAAAAAATGCTATTGTTTCCCTGAGCAGTTAGTTGGTTCCTAAGGCGTAAGCCGAGGGAACTAGTACTCCCGAGGCAAAGCCGTTTCAGTCCCAACTACTTCATACATTTTTTTTGGTCATATCCCCCTAATAAATTTTGGGGGTGAAACCCCACGGGAAAATTACAAAAAATGATCAGTCACCTGAATAAATTTAGAGAATACCACTCCCCAAAAATTGATATAATTGGCTCTAATAACCCTATAAGGAAACTTTACATTATACACCGTCTGAAGATAAAAATGTAAATATTTTACAAAATGTACACAAGAAACTTTTACATTTTATTTTCAAAGACAAAAAAGATACTTAACTTAATTTGGGATGGTCGTTTTATAAGTAGTACGGACCACCCTTGAAATGTGTATTGACTTTTTTTTGACACTAAATAAAAGAGGACAGTGATGCTACTGTCGGCTATTGTCCATGTACACGTCTCCCCAAATATTATGAAGTTTAGCAGATGACCAGCCTGATTGACCAAGTCAAGGTGTGGTCACGCACCAATGACTTCCACAGAAATATCTACTTTTCAATTTCAATCTTTTAAAATTACTCATGCGAATCACCTTTCCACTGGTGATGTCGAAAATTTAAGTAATCGAGTTTTATAGATTGACTTGTTTAAAAAATAAGTTTACAAGCTAAAGAAAATTTTTGTTATATTAGGGATGATAATTATATTTAAATAAATTATAATAAAATATAAATATAACTATAAATAATATGTTTAAAAAATGAAAATAAATAAATAACCAACTTAATTACATAAAAACATACATAACCCTTTCAGACCTGACTTCTTTTCTTAACGAATTTTAATCTGAGTATGTCACCTAAGAGGTTATTAATTTGACGAAGGAAAAAGGGGTTGGGGGTTATCAATTTCTCTTCGAGTCCCTAAATTCAAGCATCAGGTACAGGGTACCGGGGGACTTTTCCTCATCGCATCAGATTCGCTATCCTCATCCTCAGATAGAAAATACTTCAGCTTCATTTCAAGCGAGCACCCATCCAAGCACTGATCACGCTCGATGCTGCTTAACTTTTATGATCCAACACAAATCATGGACACAAATGTCGTATTGAAACGAATATTGGTGTACTTGCGTACTTGATAATAAACTCCACCGACAACGTTCATGATGATGACACATTGGTGTGACATCACCATGACTTATTTATTACGTAAAAGTAACACTTGTACCGAACCAACTTAATTGGATTATTATCCGACTTTTTACTTTTTTTACAAAACGTTCAAAAGTCATTTGATAAAAATAATGCTGATAATGAGATGAAACTTGGCACATACGTTAGTCTTATATATGGCTATATGTGTGCCAGATCTCAAATTGATAACAACATTTTTCTGCGATTCATGATTTTTCAAAAACTTTGCTAGTCAAATAATGACTCATTGCCGAGGTTGTGACATCATAAAAAAAATATTATCCGGGTAGTTTTAACTCTCTAGCATATCTGTAATGGTACAATGATAACAGACACACGCACGCATAAAGACAGACAACTTTGTGAAAACTACTTAGGACGTCTTAAAAACACCTGATATGGATATAATAATGTGACGTCCCGATTTCGGATTGTTTTGAAATCACACGATACTTTCCCTATACATACCCACGGTATTATAATGAGAAAAAGTATAAATATATCAACTTTTTACAAAATCATTACTTTTTCCAGGTTTTGTTGAAGCAGTTTAACTTCAAGATGACCGCCGGAATCCTAACGCTAGAGCAAAGCACGCTCGAATTCGAGAATATACTCGAAATGCTTCATTCAATCTACTCCACGTGGTTATTATCAGGCTAGTTTTTTTAAACATTTTTTTAAAACTTTTTTTTGGTATTTATATTAGGTATATCCTCACGAGCAAAGATATTCAACCTAATAAATAAGGTAAGCATGACTTGCAGCGCTAGCAGGATGCAGCGGAAATGAGAGTAGCAACTTTATTTTGAAAAATGTTTTATATCTTAACAACAATTGCAAGCGGAATCACACCCCCCACTCCTTTTATGCGACATACCTTGCAAGCATATTCAGGGGCGGACTGGCGACGGAGGACGAGGGCGGCGACCTTCCTTAGGTTCCTCAGCCAAAAATAAACTTAAAGAAAAACAATGAAAATAAAAAGTGATTAACATATAAATATTATACATTTATATATTATAATTATGTAATATATTATAATTATGTAATATATTCATAATACCAGTGCCAAAGAGGTCCAGTACTCTAAGGTATAGGGCCTTTAGTAATCTAGGATCATTAAAGTCCCAATATTTATTTTACTTAGACATTTCAAGAGCCCCATACGGAGGACTAGGCCCAAAAAGAGTCCTTGCATACTCCATCTGGGTCTGTTGGCTTTTCTAATTAATTTAAAATATATTCTAAATTTTAGATCTTTATGGTTCCTATACCTTGACGTTTAAGAGCCCCAAATGAAGACTAGAGCCAATGATGGTCCTTAACATACTTGGTCAGGGTTTCAAAGCTGCAGAAAAGGGCCTTAAATTGATGTTTTTAAGTACTCATACGGAAGACTAGGGCAAAATTAAAGTGAGATAAATTAAATTAAGCTTGCTATAATCATTAATATTACTATAGTTAAAAGTAGATCCTCCCGATTTGGGAAGCAATATAGGACCCCCCTCCCGCCTTAAGATGCAGGTTTGTGCCCTTTTAGGTCAAACCCTTATTGGGCCTTTTTGGCTCAGTCCGCCAATGAGCATATTGTCTGTTGAAAATTCGCTAAAAAGGCCCAGGAAGCACTGCTTCAAGATCTATAACAGATAAATACATAAATTTATTTATTTAAAAAATTATAATTTATGAGATGCTCTATTACAATTTTTACTTATTTTCTCATTTATTTATTTTATATACACTCTACTGAATCCATTTATTATTATTTACTTAATAAACATTACACATAATTAATATGAAATAGCTTGGATTCTCCGTGAATATATTTCAAGCATTATTAATAAGAATCATTATAATGTATTAACTTTTGTCAGAGGAAGACATACTTAAATTTTTTTAAATGATCTCACAGTAGTAAATATGTTTTCAGACACTAATATTTAATCTAAATTCAACCTTTTAAACAAACAGCGATTTAAATCAACTTCAAGTATTTCTCGTTATTAATGTCTATAAACGTAAACATAACACGTTCACCATTAATTTGTAAAATGTAAACAAGGTACATTAGTTTCTGTCTTGAAATCAAAAGGAAAAATCCTACTGTTTCTTTTTATAAATATAGATAATTTATAAATATTATATCTCGCACATTAAACAATATTTATACAAAGGGAGATATAATGTAGACAAGAAGATAAGTGAATATTATTCCCTCTTTAAAAAATTAATGATACATAATAAATATTATTAAATAAATAAAAAAAATCTTAACGTAAAACTGACATAAGTATTTGTTATTATATGTCATTTAACTAATGTGAGAAACTCGACATAAAGCCGGCACAGCATGGACCACCTTTCTCAATGACTTGCGCACTAATCCTTATACTTCATATGAAAGATTAATAAATTATACCACTTAAATTTTATGAAAAACTTCCCTTCAAGAAGTTCGTTTTGATTTTTTTTTTTATTAAAAAAGGTCCTTAAAATATCAAGGACATGTAATTAATATCTTTTAGGAATTTATTAAAAATGGCAGTCAAGTTTATAGCCCTTACTAAGGTTTGAATCGAGGTTTAAGTAAATTTAAACTACGAAAACATAATGGAACTTATTTGGACATAGCCGAGTTCTGTCACGTAATCTTTTTTAATGCCTAACTCTGGAAATCATTATATGGCCAGGTATACTAGGCACACTCAGGAAGTACCTTCGTATGTTTATTAGGTTTGGTCGAATTCCGTCACCAGAAATACACATTACTTTTTTGTGATTTTCCTTTACAAAATTTACATATGAGGTATTATACAATACTTTTAAGATTTCATCAATATAATGAATTGGCCGGAATGTATCTCTTCTTTACTATGTATATATTCCTTACTTTTACTCACCAACTACATCAAGAAGATAAAAATGCTTTGCCTATACTCCGCTATAATCGAAATCCTTTCGATTAGCAGAGTATCTGAAATCGATTTTTTTTAGTATACTGCTTTTGATTTTTAATTATACATTTCATTGAGATCTATAACAAACGCGAGCACAAAATAAATTATTTCCGTTACCCTACATATGAAAGCGTTTAAAAAACCTATTACAACTTTTTATCCTCTAATATACTAAGCTTCAACTGAACTATTTTCAGTCGATGTGTTTTTCATTGGAAGAAAACTAATTTTTTCGAAAATTGGCTTAACATGAAGATACTTAACGCTTTTTAAACCAACTTTCCTGTGACAAAACTTTTAAATAGCCAAAATCTCAAGACGGAACTGACTATACCTTATGTCTGAATTGGCTCATGACGGAACTCGACTATACCTTATGGTCTGAATCTGGCTCATGACGGAACTCGACTATACCTTTTGCTCTTAATCCGGCTCGTGACGGAACTAGTCGATTCACACTTATTCATTTCAAAAACACTGTGTATAATGTACACACACACGTATAAAGAATACGTTCTTTGTTTATAAAGAGACTTTAAGTTCCCTAGAGATGCTCAACAAATAATGTTGATGATTGTAGTGTCTTCAGTCTTTCAATCATGTATGGCAACTATTTTTAACGCATTGTTTAAATAAATTCTAACGGTTCTTTGTATAATATGTATACTACAGCCATACATTCAAGCTTCTTGGGGAATAAAAAATACCCTGATACGCAAAATAATTTTGCACACCGACATATAAACGCTATCTATTAAAAATTTAGTAAGAAGAATGGAAATGTGGGACGTCACATTCTTACCAATACAGTCTTAATGACAACTGAGAGCAAAGCCTGATAGGCTCCGAACCCGTCTATGGCTCGGCCACTGGGGCACTCAAAACTGAAACAATTACATAAAACTGAAACAAATACAAGTAAATAAATAAAACATAAAGATATATGAAAACATAAATGATTAAATTTGTTTACTAATTAAAATTGTTTTATTTTTATTGGTTAATAAAATCATAAAAAATAATATTAACACACGTATACATGGCAATACACCGGATGCATGTAAACATAAAAACCCGAACCCTTTCTTATATTTTATAGCCTCATTCACTAAATTCATGTATGCATATTTTTTTATAAAGTAGTTAAATTTTTAGGTAATATTTTTTCTAAAAAGATAACTTTTTACGTAAAACCTAACTATAAATAACCGGAAAACTAAAATTATTTTTTATGTAGGAAAAAAAATTCAAATTGATTTTTTTGTAATACAAAAAAAATTAGTATATTGTCTCCATAAAATTTAAATTAAAAAATTTAAATCAAAAAGGAAGAGGAGCACTATAAAATTAATAAGTTTAAACTGGATTATACTATTTTTTTGATTAAAAATTTGAAAACACGTGGAGTTTTTTCTTTTATCAATCGCACCTGCTTTGCTTAGTGACTTAAATATTTTAAGAGACTAGATATGGTGCGCCATATTCATTTTTGAATCTAGTTCATCCAGGCCCGTAGCCCAGTAGAGGCCAGGGAGCATCGCCCAAGAGAAAATGTTGCACCCTCTGACGAAGTAGATTTTAGTGTGATTCCCTTGTAGATGTTTGAATTTCGTCCCCGTCAGGTATTGGTTCCCCCCCCCCTCCTACGAGTTTGGCTGGCTACGGACCTGAGTCCATCATAGACACGATTCTTAAGAGAATCCAATAAGTAGATTTCCCTAATTTATAGTTGGTCACATAATAAATAGCAAAGTATTCATTATTGGGCCAATTTTCACACTAGCTGAGAACTAAGTCCTAGACAAACCTTTTTTGTGTCTTTTAGTTATTTTCTCATTCTTAGGTCAAATACATACATTTCTCATAAGTATGTGTTGCACAAAAATGCGCGGTGAAACAATATCATCACTAATAAGTTATTGGTTTGAGCTAAGATTTGAAAAACTTTAGAATTTTTCATAATATTTTGAGTAAGATTCTTGTTTTCCCACAAGATTCTTGTTTGTATATTTTAAACATAGAAATGGTTCTAGCTTAGTCTTTTTTCTCGGTTTTTATGAATTAACATAGAGATTATTCTTGCTTAGTCTTTTTTCCCGGTGTTTATGAATTAACATAGAAATAATTTTGCTTAGTCTTTTTTCTCGTTTTTATGAATTAACATAGAGATTATTCTTGCTTAGTTTTTTTCCCGGTGTTTGAAATTAACATAGAATTTCTTGCCTTAGTCTTTTTCTCCCGGTTTATATGAATTAACATAGAAATAATTCTGCTTAGTCTTTTTCTCTCGGTTTATATGAATTAACATAGAAATAATTTTGCTTAACTTTTCTGCTGGTTTTTTATGAATTAACATAAAAATGATTCTTGCTTAGTCTTTTTCTCCCGGTTTTTATGAATTAATATAGAAATAATTCTTGCTTAGTCTTTTTCTCCCGGTTTATATGAATTAACATAGAAATAATTCTTGCTTAGTCTTTTTCTCTCGGTTTATATGAATTAACATAGAAATAATTCTTGCTTAATCTTTTTCTGCCGGTTTTTATGAATTAACATAAAAATGATTCTTGCTTAGTCTTTTTTCCCGGTTTATATGAATTAACATAAAAATGATTCTTGCTTAGTCTTTTTCTCCCGGTTTTTATGAATTAATATAGAAATAATTCTTGCTTATTCTTGGGTTGCCTTAATATTAGTCCTATTAAAACTGTTTTTATATTGTATTTAATGAAGATTCTTTAGATAGATTTTTTAAATTCAATAATGAGATAAACTTGCATAGATACGTCATTCAGTAAAATATACGATGAAAGATTAGCTATTTTTTAGGGAAAAAATTGTACCAAATTTCTAATCGACACGATTAGTTGTCTGTCTTTTTCTTTTCTTTATTAATACCGTAGGTACAGGAAATAGTATTGTATTTGCAAAAAAAAATCCGTAATCAGGATGAAACCGGAATTATCCGTTTCAGGTGTTTTAAGCCCTCCTGAGTGGTTTTCGCAAAGTTGTCTGTCTAAATGTGTGTATTTATGCTAAAGAGTTAAATCTTTGTACAAAAGTCAGTCTACCGCTGTAGTTGTGCTATTCGGAAATAGTTTTTTATGACGTTATTAACCCGCAATAATGACTCAGCATGAATTTAGAAAAATCATATAAAACGCAGAAAAATTATGAAAAAATGATTGAGCGATCGGAAATACGATCAGATTGAGATTTAGCACGCATTTAGTTATGTATGAGACTAATAATGGGACTAAGTATCCTCTAATTTCTTTAGTTCAATTATTTTAAATGACTTGTGTGCGTTTTTTAAAAAATTGTAACAAAATCAGAAAACTTTCCCATTAAGTTGAAACTCGGTGCAAGTGTACACCATTATGTAATAAAGAAATACACTAAGTTTCGTTTCAATTCGACAAGGATATCAAATTTTTGGTGATTATTGTTTGATCATAAAAGTAAAGCAGCATCGAGCGTGGTTAGTGTCTGGAAGGTGACCGCTGGGGATGAAAAGAATGTATTTACTATCTGAGGACGAGCAAAGCAAGTCCAAAGACGTGATGCAGTGTAAATATAACAATTTGTATAGTCCAAAGTAGAGAGGATGAGCGTAGCGAATTCGATGTAATGAGGAAACTTTCCGAGATACCCCGTATTGGATTTTTAAAATATTTTTGCTGTGTCATGATTAACGGATAATGACGTCATGAAAAACTAATTCCCACATGTTTTAATCCGGACAACTTGGTAAAAACTACTCTGGAGGACTTTATGTCCTCCAGTCTTCGTCTCCTTATCCTGAGACGGATAATTATGGTGAAATCTCAGTATTGTATTGTTAGTGCTAAAACAATACTTTTCCTATACACCTACGGTATAAATTATTTAAAGTAAAAACATGCTCGTGCTGATATATTAATCTATTTATTTTACAAAATGACTTAATTCGAAAATTACCAATTTTCAGGTCAATTCTTTTGTAAACTTTGTTATTTTGTCGTCTATTGTTTTATTAAAACGAAATGAAAAATATAATTATTTAATCCAAAACATAATAGATATTAAATAATGCTGTTATACCGCTAATGATGTCAAAGAAATTACCGCATATCCTGTCATGATAATTGAATACCGAAATACCAGCGAGGGAAACGGATCACGAAGCCGCGTCACGCTAGGTGTTTAAGGCCATATGCTTGACTCGATATAATTGATATTATGACAGAATGGCTGGATGCTGGTTCAGTCTATTGTTCATCTTGTGGTTTAAGTCTTCTTGAATCGACAATAGGGTGTTATGATGGATCACTCACAACATTTGCGCAAAAAAGCTGTGGTTTTCGGGATTATTTTAATACAAGAAAAAGTGCTTGCGGTAGAAACCTTTAACTTCTGTTCAATAGCCAATCAGTTACCTTCTCACATGTCATTTTACCTTCAAGATAAAATGTTGCCGCTCGTATCTCTCAAGGGATCACCCCAAGCGTTCAACTGACAGTTCCATGTCAAATGTTCAAAATATCTTTCACACATTACCTTGGAAACGACAGGAAAAGAAGTTTTTCTTTTAAATGACATATAAGTAATCCAAGCACATCAAATTTACGACAATAGCAGTAAATGCTTTTTAAAAATTGATTTACAGTGTCAAAATAAATTTTTGTTTAAAATATCTAAAAGGAAGGTTTGGTTATTGGCGGCTTTTTAAAATGAGTTTAAAATGTGCCGGGTGTAAAAAGTGACGGATCAGATTTTTAATGTTTCTTTAATGAAATAACAGATAAAAATTACATTCAAAATTTCTTTCTTACAAATTTTCAAAAAAAATCGTTTTTAGCGAATTTACATAAAGAAATAACACTTATGAGGTTTGTCCGGATGACGGAAGTAGAGAAAGGAATAGGGAAAATCAATTCCGGTTGGCTTCCTGTTCATAAATATATACTATATTATCATACATATATATATATAATATATATATATATAATATATATATAATATATTATTATATATTATCCACATAACATATATACGTGTGTGTGTGTACTTGTATAACCTGTATTTTGTTAAAACCCTTTGGACAACTCAGAATTCAGAATGAAATCCTACTCCTGATATATATGATGCAAACAATACTTTCATCTGTGGTTTCTATGAATGTCTCCAACTTTTGATCCTTATATTAATAACATTCCCGTCATTTAAAATGGTTACAAGAATTTAAAGCGAAGTTACTTTTTGAGATTTCTATTTTGCTTATTATTATAAAATATACAATATACTATGTAATTTTTCATCTTTTCTTACATCACATTTGAACAGATTTTTAGTAATTCAGACATATAAAAATTTGTATTCTTAGCTTTTCTAACTCATAATCACAAATTTAGTTATTCAAAAAATCCAACGCATACACAGCAACGATCGCATTTACCCCTATTTGTGAATTTCTAGTTTAACCGGAACCCTTGAAAAACAAGATCGTGATCGGTTAAAATATCAAAGGTAAACCTGGTGATTTTTAGTTTATTATGTGTTGGTAAGGCGA
>JACMZG010001863.1:32104018-32126187 GCA_018340805.1 Microvelia longipes
TAGGAAAAAAAACTTAAAATTAAATGGATCAAGTAAGGATTAGGCTACTGAGTTAAGTTCTGAGTAATTAGTGGAAGTGTATTCTAAGTGACAGGTCGAAGATTTGGTGAAGATTTGACAAGCTGGAGCCACCCATGTCGCTCCAATAATCCTAACTGACTTGGTGCCAAAGTATATTATGTTTGTTAAGAAGTATTATCTGAAAAAGATTTCATTTTTTATATTTTATTATAAAATGTTTTGAGTGGTCTGTCCTGTTCTCGGGCTAATACCCTTCATTTAAAAAAAAAAAAAGATAAAAAAGGCTTTCGACGCCTTAGGCTGCCTGGGGTAATGCTTCCGTTTTATTAAGCTTCTGTCAGTTGATACAGGTAGCTCGGATTTTATTTTAACACAAAAACTATGATGTTGATACAAAAAAATATTTTAATGGATAGAAGAAGTAATGCCTTAGTGGTTTCTTAAACACATGTGTCAGGACTATTAAGATGAACTGTAATTTTGAATAATGCTTCAAGCTATATTACAAAAAGAACATATTGCTTGTACTATGTATTTGCAGGAGGTGGGAGAAATAACTAATAATATTAAACAACGTAAAATAAGAATATGCTGTAAGAGAAAATTAGAAGTATAACCCCAATCAACTACATGTCGAAAATATATTTATTCATTTACAAATCAACAATGGAATAAGGGAAAATACACAAAAATACTTAAAACTTAAATTAAATTGTGTACATTGTATTATCATGTATAATTATAAAATATACATTGTAAATTGTGTATTATAATATTGTATTGGAAATGAAAAAGTTCTATAATGGCTGTAAGCCAATAAAGGTTAGAATTAGTTTACTAGCGGTTAAATAATCAACCACCAGTGTGGGTGAAATTTGATTGTGAGATAATGTTTTAATGCTTTATCTTGTAAAATTTAATGTAATATAATGGCTTGTTTATTTTAGCTCCCTTTTGCGCCATTCTTTTCTTATTCTTTTTAGTTCCAGCCTGTTTACAATAAATAGTGACTTGTACAAAACCAACACAGTTTAATTTAACTCTCCGCAATACTTAAATACGACCATTGGGTATTTGCGTCAGAACCCAATAGTATGAGATTGCTAGAGCCTATCTCATACTATTGGGTTCAATCCATTTAGGACGGTACATTTTATATATATCAACTTATTATAAAATTCTATATTGTAAAAATAAAATCACCATGAAAATGGTATTTAGCCCCACCAAGTCCAGGGGCTACCAGGAGCTGGAGTAACACATTTTTATTTGGCAGTTGTCTTAATAGGGGGTCAAGCAATCAGATTGCTAAACTTTGTTTTGTTTCCCTATCTCCTAAAAGGAGGGAAGAAGTATTGCATTAGCAAAAAATATCCAATTTTTTTAATCAGCTATTGACGTTTCAGCACCTACAGATCTCAAAAATCGATAAGATTGTAGTGTCTGTATGAGTGTGGATGTAGATATTTCTAGTAAACCGCTCCAGCTCAAATGGCTGATCCAATTTTAATTAAACTTGGCAAGATATTTAAGCCCTATGTGAGTAAAACCCGATTCAATGTTTGAGTTATTCCTACTGAACGTATTAAAATTACGTCATTTCAAAATTTAAAAAATTACAACCGTTCTGTTGTTATCATCGTAGCTCCAATAGTGGTATTTATGCAAGTGAATTTAAACTTTGCACGAAATAGGATTTGTTGTGCTGTCCAAAAAAAATGACATCATTAAACCACAATAATGGCTCAGAAAAAATTTCGAGAAATCATAAAACTCGGAAAATGATGCGATCATTTTGAGATTAGGCACGCATGTATAGCCATGTGTAAGACTAACATATGTGCTAAGTTTCATCTCATTATCAGCAGTAGTTCAATTTTCTTGAAATGACTTAAGTACTTTTAAAAAAAAATTGTAAAAACGTTGAAAAATTTAAATTTGGTATAAGTGTGCACCCTTATGTAATAAATAAGTACAACAAGTTTCGTTTCCATTTGACAAGTATATCACGTATATCCATAATTTATTAAAAATTAAGCAGCATCGAGCGCGGTCTGTGTCTGGACGGGTTACAGCTGGGAGTAAAACGGACGAATTTATTGACGAGGCGAGTGAAACGGAGGACGTGCGAAGCAAGTCTGAAGATGTGTTGCAGTATAAATCTAACGACTTGTATATTCTGAGGACGAGCGAAGCGAGTCCGAAGTAGGTAGGATGAACGTAGCAAATCTGATGTGATAAGGAAAAGTTACGATTTTTTACTGTGATAAGTCGTACCCGCTTTTTCCATACAAATATTTTTCCTCCTACTGAATGAGTATAAAATCAACATTTATATTTTCTATATTTATATTTTGTCCTAAGCTTTCGTTAGCTAGACTATTTATTACAATTAGTGGTAAAAATTATAATTAAACTCTTAGTACAGACATGGTTTATACTTTAATGAATTGTATGATACATTTTACATACTTCTAATTGGTTTAATTGCTCACAAGTTTTTCTTTAAGAAAATAAACACTGTATTTTACAGAAAATAATTTCGATAATTAGAATAATAACTCAATCGTTTTAATTTGATGAGTATTTGCCCTGCAGGTTTTAGCTTTGGTGGAATTTACTCAAATTATCGCGCTAATAATTGCAATCTTATATTATTATTCCGTAAATTATAATGTACATTAAATATAATATAATTGTAAAAATAAAATCAAGATTACTAAAAGTTTTTGTTTCTGTAGGATGTTTTTGCGCTTCTGACTTAAATATAATTATTTTCATTTCGATAACAACAAACAGAATAGATTACATTAATTTGTTGTTTAAAAAATTAAATTATAAATAACAAAATATATGTTATATAACTTCCTTCATACACAATGGCGAAAAGTATTTGGAAGTCAACAAACTGGTTACAGGCGTTAATTTGAAATCATTAGTAAAGAAATAATTAATTTTTACTTAGACTACCAACAATGAGTAACTATACATAGGCAGTATGCAAGAGATAGAACCCTATTGTTTAAACAGTTCAGGACATGGAACCTATTAAAAGTCAGCTTCTAATTGTTAGGGGGATAAAAAACTTGCCACCAGGGGATTAGATAGAAAATATAAGCCATTTCATATCGTCCCAATTCTAGGGTAAATATTTAACAATTATTTTAAATTATGAATTGTATTTAATTAACAATTATATTTAATTAACAATTTATTGTATTTAATTAACTCTATATTAATTATTATAAAGTAAAAGTATAACCTTGCGACAATATTGTCGGAATATATTTTACTTTAAAGATGCACCACTAGAACAAGTTCACATCAAATTTTGTTTTGATTGAGTATAGTTTGAAGTTCTATGATACAAACTTGACTTATATGAACCAAATTGGATTAGATTTATAAACCAAATTGGTATGATGGAGCCAGGCCAGTAGCCAGGTACCACCCTTTAAGACGAAGTAGTTTTCAGCTGAAGTCCCTGTGCTGAAGTGTGTGAAACATTGCAAGTCTTGGCTGGCTACGGGACTGTGTGGAACAAAACAAATTGCCAAATAGGTGTTGTTAATGTTTTATTAATCTTTTCAGAAATTTAGCATTATTCACTTTTTTGTCTTAATCGTAACTAATTCTTACACTCTACTCAGTCAAGGGTGGATCCAGCTTCTACCTCATAGGTAGAAGTCTATATATATATATATATTAAATATATATATATATATATAATATATATATATATATATATATATATATATAGTATATATAAAATTCGTATATATTTATGCAATACTATGATTTTTTACTTCTTCCTTTTATTTTTTCCCTTCCTTCTCTTTCTTCCTTTTTTGAGTATTCTGGGAGGGGGAAGATCCTGACTGGTTCTCAATTCATTTAGGTTTTACAATCTTAGTTTGAATGTTTCTAAACTTGTTCTCTTATTTTATTTACAACTGAGAGATTTGTTCTCCCAGAATTTATCTTAAACTAATAGTCCAAGAGCCAACCGGATTGCGCATGCTTAAATTTTATAAAATCACACAAATATTAGTTTTCTTGGAATAAGTAGCTTCCTGTGGGTCGTGTGCAAAACACTAAGGCCCGTATTCAAAGACGTTTCCTAACATTTTCCTAACATTTCCTAACTTTTTCCTACATTTTTCCTAACATTCTCCTATCGTGTTTAAAGTCTTTTAGAGCTTCGCATGATTTATTTAGTAAGAACCTAAGGTAGTTAAGTCAAAAAGTGATACCATTGTAAGTAACGTAACTATATCGCAAATCAATGTTATTAACTTATTACCTGGATTTACGACACACTTTATCATAAACAACAATGCGGCCTTGCTTTGGCGAATGTTAAATATATTAGAAACTTTATTTACATATGTTTTCAGTAAACAGTAGAGTTATACAAATACAATGTTCAATTATTGTAACAGCTTTCATAAATAAAGCAGTATCAAGCGTTTCAAGTTTGAACGTGGACCAGGTTGTACGAATCCAAAGGTGTCTAAATGAAGACCTGTTTAATCAGTGCAACACTGTCTTCATTTTGCTAAATCATTTTACACAATTTGTTTTTCGTATTTTGTCGTCAAATTCATTTTTGTTTGTGTAAAATTTTTTTGGTATAATAATGGCTGAATTATTCATACCGGACCAACTGAATTTCCTCTTTGAATCGATAGCGCCACAAACAGACCATAAAATAAAAAATTGATTGTGTTAAAAGAATTTCAGGTAAACTCCCTGATAGTAAGGTAAGTGGATTAATAGTAACTTATATTATGTAAATTTATGTTGATAGTTATTAATACGACAAAGTGTGTCGTATTAATATTAAAGTGTGTCGTGATATATTACGTTATTTACAATGGTATTACTTTTTTGACTTAACTACCTTAGGTTCTTACTAAAAAAAATCTTGCGAAGCCTCTAAATGACTTTTAAAACACGGGAACGATCATTTAAATTTCGTGGCTTAAAAACATTTCCCTTACCTAAACCTAAGGTGAGTGTTAGGAGAATGCTAGGAGTTAGGAAATATTAGGAGAATGTTAGGAAAATGTTAGGAAAAAGTTAGTGTTAGGAAAATGTTAGGAGAATGTTAGGAAAATGTAGGAAAAAGTTAGGAATTTAGGAAAATGTTAGGAAAACGTCTTTGAATACGGGCCTAAGAGAACATTTTTTAAAGGTGATAAAATGTTTTTTAAAAATGAGAGGTAATCATCAAAATCAGATGACTTGAAGTAAGTTACGGCTCAAAAACACCAAAAAAAATTTTGATTTATGCAGTCATGGAATTTCTTTGAAAAATTATTAGCTTTTTGGTGCATTTTTTGACCAAGTAACGCATGTCATAACTTTAGTTGTAGTTATCTAATTTTGGTGAAAAAACATTCGTTTCATAGAAATTTATATCAGCTTTATAAAATGTTCATTTTTGCTAAAAGTACTATTTTATTGAAGTAGTACAAAATGAGTCACACTTTTTAGGCTTGAGTCTTATAACTCTCTATTTACTCCTTGGATAAATACTAAAATTGGAATTACAATACTCGATCAAATTGCATCACTTGAATCACAAAACAAATATATCCTATGCAACTATTGACTAAGACATTTAATCATAATAAAAATATACAGTGCTTAAATATGATTATATAATCCCAAGTATGTCTAATAAAAGTATGTCTATAATCAAACCCTACAACTAAGAACAACTATGAGAAAGCCACGAACTTCAAAATATTTAATTTTTCAATTAACTATAAATGTCCCTGCATCTTCAATCAAAATGTTTGTTTCATTTAAAAACATTTGAGTTTGACGGTCGTGTCAATTTGATTATAATCTTCATGAGAGTAACACCAGTGTTAGGGAGGAACACAGACGTATAGGAAACCTTCACGAATATGTTCTTGTCATTGAGTCAGCGGCACTGTCAACGTCATCTCGTTGCCAATAAATTATAACTTAAGATTAACTACAAGTTATAAAAGATGAAATCCCACGATACTTTGGAACAATTAATCAAAATATAAACATGTAAGGAGATGAAAGACTTTCTAGAACTTATTTTATTTTTAACATTATAGACTCAAATATTAAACAAGACCTTGTCAGCTCCTTCACTTCCATTATTATTCTTTTGTTATTTTAATTGAATAGTTTTCCTTTAAATATTATTTGCTTAAACTTACTTCTACATATTATAGAATATTTAAGACAAAAATCTTTATAGGGACCTCTATTTTAAATTATTAAAGCTTTTGAGGAGCAATAGGTCCAAAATAATAAAGAAAACTGATTTTGCTAAACTTTCGATATAATTTTATTTTTTTCAAGGCTTAACATAAGAAATAACAACAAAAAATAGTTACGTGGTTGCTAACAAATAGCTCGGCATCGAAAGCAAGGCAAAATTATTATTTTTTTAATATTTTGAACCTATTCCTCCTCAAATGCTTTAATAGAATATTTAAGCAAATATTATATGTTAACTTAAATGTTCATAAAGAAAACTTAAAGGATCTTAATATATTATATAATAATATGTATAATAATGCCCGTTTTAGGGCCATTCGGCCCTTCAGGGTATTCCCTGCGGGAACCACCTCGGTGGGTCACATCTACTATGCTCAAAGTAAAGCTAAAGTTGGCCAAATTTTTTTACATCAAATTCTATTCATAAAATCTGAGAGCATAGCTCAGGCTGTGAACCCCAGACCTCCGGTGCCGAAGTCCAGTACTATACGACCACAGCTACGGACGTATATGTATATTTACTTAATATATATATATATATATATATATATATATATATATATATATATATATATATATATTATATATATATATATATACATATACATATATATATATATAATATATATATATATATATATATATATATATATATATATATATATATATATTATATATTCAAACAATGGTAAATCTTTATTTACTCTAACACTTATTCTGTAGTTTTTGGTTAAACCCTGTATGTCTAGCAAAATATTAGTGGTAAGTATATAGACTTTGTTGTAATTATGCTCGCGGTATAAGATAATTATAATGATAAACAAGATAGATTTTGATCATGTAAATGTTAACAACTAACGTACCATATCAGATTAGACGACGAATCTGACAGAAATCTTTTATGTCTGTTTTTCGGATTTTATTGGATAACAAGAATGACAACCAAGAGAATTCAGATCGGTAGAGGAAAGCTTTGAAACTGGGTCGTGGGGAGAGCCCGGGGTACTTGCTACTTCTTACTAATATTCCTTTTGTGGTTCTACTAAATATGAGTTTGAATTTGTGTTAATTAGATAACATTCGTCAGAATCGTTTTAGATAAATAAGCCATAGTTACGTGACAGTAGTTGTTTTTATGGAAAGTGGTTTAAAAGATTTTTATTTTCTAAGACTTTAATGGTAAAGTCTTATTAACTTAACTTTTAAGTTTTAAGACTGCTTGTGGTAAATACGATAACAAAAATTTCTAATTATTATGATGAAATTAAAAACTCCTTAAACTATGCGTGTGCTTGCGTATAACACCATCATATCCCTCACTATATTTTTAAATGGTAAATGCTTAACGCGCCACCGGTGGCACATTGTGCTTGTGGCGGAGGAGGGAGGGCAAGGAACCAATTAACATTTGCGCCTTATGCATATGATCCAACCATGCAAACATCCTATCTTGCCCCACTCTCCCCTAATTGTTGAAAACTCATTTTAGTGATTTTAGGATTCACTTCATGAAAGCTTATAATTTAAAACAGATCATATGCTGTTTTACATTCATAATATGATAAATAAAACGAAATGATCTTTGACATTAGAAGTAATCTACTCTAAACTTGCCTGGGACAATTCTTGTTTACTCAAAGCAATAGTTATGTAGTACTGTGTTTCTAAAATAAGAAAGACAGAAGATCAGTAATGTTCTTAAAGTTCTACACGTAGATTTAATGTATTATATTGAATTAAATAGTATTATTTTATGTTAAGATGATGCTCATGTCCTGGTTTAGAATATGTTTTATTTCCCTTGTTACCTTATGCAGATGAGGATTATAAAGAAGCTGCGCTGTGGCTTGGTAAGTTTGTTAGATCGTGAGAAGTAGTTGGAGTTAGTTAAGGCTTGAAGTTGACAGTACCAGGCGATCCATCTCCCAGGAGCTCCCGGTGTGGGCCTCGAGTTCTTCATAATCCCAGTGTTGGTTTTGTTATCTCTTAGTCGCATCTCTTCTCCCTTGCTCAATGAGTTTCAAGTGACAAGACTCTTCTGATTGGGTTCCATCACTTTCGACACGCCCTACCGACACCTTACCAGATATCCGGCAGCGATCAAACCCTCCAGGTTTAATATTCAAACAAAAAAAAACTTGTAGCAGTCGAATAGAAAAAATTCCAATCGACATGGAACCCTGCCAACCAGTTCATTTTCGTGAACTGTTAACTGACGTGTCATCGTGACCTAACACCTTTTTCTCGGTGCTTGCATACTATACACAACATGGTGAGACTGATACTTCTTCATCAGAAGTATGTGTGTCGTGACCATCAGTAGCAGATCCTGTATCTCACATCATGCAATTTTGTTTTTGCTTTACTATTAAATTAGTATAAACCATAATAGTATGGCTCATTTCAAATCAAAAGTGTACGCTATGTTAATTGTATTTACTCTTGTTTTTATAATTAAATTTCAATTTATTATTCTAATTAAAAATATGTTTTAATTGAAACAATAAAATTGATTCAAGTTATAGGATTTTTGAATTACTTATGTCTGCCACTTGTTGGTTATTAAAACTACAAAGGACAAACGTAATTGATAAAGTTACAAGGGAAGCTAATAACACATCATGTAATAACTGAGAGAAAATTCCTTGTTCACTTAACTTTATAAATGTGTTGCTCATCCCTAAACGAGAAGAGGGTAAAATTTTATCCCAGTATCTACACCAAAATAATATTACGAAAAGGGTGAAATGTTATGATCCTACACTATCCAATATGAGGTTTTGCTTACAAAGTTATACAAGACTCTCTATGTAGTAAAAGCTCTAATATCTCCATCAAATTATGCAGTATCCTTCACAAGCAGACCGCAATAGAGGAGTAACAATCAAGTTACCCTTAGGGTTATATCTATTACACACTCTCCCTATATGGAAGCCCTTAGGGAGTTTGCTAGCTAACACTTAAACAACGTAATACAGCTTTTTCTACCCTTCTTGTTATATTGAGGGGATATTACAACACGTTTCAGCTAAACTCCCTTCTCTATCATGGTTTGTTTTACATATAACCAATTTCAGCAAACACATTATCTTTAAAGTCTATTGAGGAAAATCTGGTTGGCGTAAACATTATCATGAGATATAAAGATAATATACGGAGCTATCGTCTCTTATTAAAGTAATAAGGAACCAGTTGAAAATGTTATTTCAGTTATTATACTAATTCTAAATTTAGACCGTATACCCAACAAAATGTGCTTGCTAATTTATGCGCTCATCATACAATCTCAAATATATTAATATTTATGTTTTATATCTTGGTAAAAGACCATAAATAACTGTGACAACAACGCCTCGTCCTGTAAAATTAAAAGTGTAAATTTAATACATCCCCGTGGGAGCACTCACTAAGTGTGCTTGTAATGGTACTAAGTGTATGTGGATAGCATGTAATTACGAGTAATTACATGATCATATATCCTTATTATGATGAAATAAATAATTATGAACAACCTCGTAATAATGTTAGTTTGTTATATTTTGAAGCAAAACACTGACTTCGACATTTTAAAGTAATTTTTTGAGAGTGGGATCTTGAAGGAAGGAAATTATTTAATAATTCCAATCTTGTCCGATAAAGCCATGGAATGAGGTACAGCTTCTTTTGCTTAGACTGGTTAGTGTGAGTAAATTTGCAGGATAGAGACCCCCATAATTTCAAACCTTCCGATCCTCGAAGAAAGGTCATAAAAAATTCCACAAGGACCAGGAGTAAAGAAGAGGAAAAGCTGAGCCAAGTGAATGATAGAGTGTAAGTAATCAAGATTTTACTTCTTCCAGAACAAGATTAACTCCACTTCGGGTTGGGAAGAAGGCATCAAGTATTCACACATGATTAGGAATTTATCGAGAAGGTTTTTAGGGATGAAGGGTCGCCACTCACCTCTCCAAGGATTTCTTAGTCGCTGGGGAAATATACGATGGATTCTTCTTCATATCTTTTACATTTTCTTCCTAAAACTATTTTCCATCTCCACCTTAAAAAATAAGGCAAAAAGGGTAAGAGCAAATGGCCTCGAGGTTTTAAAACCCTCTCTGAGATCCTATTAGGGAAATGGAGTATTCACTGTTTCTTTCTGTAGCTAAAGCGAGTATATGAAGGTCCAGAGGCTTGTTATACCTTAGGGAATCTCTTCTCTGTAGAATATTTTGTCAGATATCTTAGAATCTTGTTGGAAAAAACCTTTTGCATCAATTTTCGTTTTACTACACTCATACTTTTTTTCCAAGATATTATGAAGAAGACAAGTTTGAAGGGTAACACCTTCGTTATGATTTTATAAACATTCAAGCAAACCACTCTACAGGATCAACTTTATCACCTTACCATAATATTTTATGAATCTGCATCATTTGAAAATTACAATTTAAATCTTGTTAATTTTATCTTACACCGAGAAAACTAAAAAAACTATAATTATTCAAATATGTGCTGATTTACTTTAATAATAAATGTATAAAATAATACATTAAAAAAATAAATGTTTAGTACACTTGGCTTTGGTGTCCAGTTAACCTTAAAGTGATGTTTTCTGCGAAAAGTAAAATTACAATTACATAAGTCATCTCATCTATGGAAAAAGTGGCATTTTTAATTTTGACTGTCCATATATTATTTAAAAAAATGCTATAAAGAATATTTTAGTTATTACAAAATCTGATTTGTTTCTGGTTTCATTTCTTTTTTTGCGTTGGTGAGTGATTACATGCCTGTTGGACAGATAGTCAAATTCCTGATTCAGTGGTCCTTATCTCCATTTTTTAATCTCTTTCAGTTTATTGATATGATTTTTTTAACAGGAAAATAGGATACAATTCAATAGAGGGGTGAACTTTTGTTTAAAAATATCGTTCAATTCGATGCCATAAACTTCTGAAGAATTTATTATATTCCTATGCTATAAATGACAGATATACAACTCTGATGAACAAAAACAAATTGAAGGATTTCACATTTACTGCTAACAATCAGAGGAAATATGATCTTGATATGAAAGTCAAAACGAACCAGAGATGAATATCAAAGTGAACCTTGTTTGTTTTAATGTCGTAATGGTGCCTACCTTTGAATCGAGGTTTTCAATGTTGTCAGAAATGTGATGATATTAGTAAGTTTGTTCGTATTTGTCTATTGTAAATAAAGATATTATCAATAGTGCAACATTGTTTGAAATTATCATGATTAGATGACTCGTGGGCTAAAATATGATAACAGTGTAAAATTATAATTATGTTGTTCAGTACCTGTCATTATCATCTGTGGAAATTAACTTGTAATAAACAATAATATAACATCAGACATATCCAGACATCAGAGTAAATGTATTTTTAATACCTTTGTATATTTATATATTCGAACAGGTTCTTGAGTTTACTCTTTATATGTATGAAATTTTAGATTAATAAAGAAGTAGCAGGATGTGAATGGATAGCCCTAATTTTAATGAAGGCATTAAAATTCTTTTAGACGGAAGTATTGATTATGACGATATAAATGAAATGTATACATAGGGTGGGAAGTAGTAATTGTAGGAGATAGTGAAAAGGAACGCAAGGTAGTAGTAATAAAAAGGAGAAAGACCTCGAGGTAGTAGTAATAAGAAGGAGAAAGACTTCGAGATAGTAGTAATAAGAAGGAGAAAGACTTCGAGGTAGTAGTAATAAGAAGGAGAAAGACCTCGAGATAGTAGTAATAAGAAGGAGAAAACCTCGAGGTAGTAATAAGAAGGAAAAAGACTTCGAGGTAGTAGTAGTAATAAGGGAAAAGACCTCGAGGTAGTAGTAATAAGAAGGAAAAAGACCTCGAGGTAGTAGAAATAATAAGGGAAAAGACCTCGCGGTAATTGTAATAAGAAGGAGAAAGGCCTCGCGGTAGTTGTAATATGAAGGGGAAAGACCTCGAGTAGTAGTAATAAGAAGGGAAATACCTCGAGTAGTAGTAATAAGAAGGAGAAAGACCTCGAGGTAGTTGTAATAAGAAGGGGAAGGACTTCGAGGTAGTAGAAATAATAAGGGAAAAGACCTCGCGGTAGTTGTAATAAGAAGGAGAAAGACCTCGAGGTAGTAGTAATAAGAAGGGAAAATAACTAGTGGCAGTAGTTGTAAAGGGGGAAAGTACCCAGACATAGTAGTAATAGGAAGGGGAGTGACATACAGATAGTAGTAATAATTATAGGAAATACCTAGAAGTAGAATATTAGTGAGTAGGGAAAAGACCTAGAGATAGTAGTAGTAAGAAGGGAAATGACCTACTGATAGTTGTAACAAGAAGGAGAAAGACCTAGAGGTAGAAGTATAGTAAGATGAAGAAGGAAGGAATTATTGGAAAGTAACACTTAATACAAATAAATAAAAACGTTAGAGTCTCCACAAATGTAAAACTATATTTACAAATCTGTTATCTGACTTTCAATAGTGCAATATATGTATATTTTCTGCCTTCCTGGCTTTAATCGGCACTGATGATGGCTGTTAACAGTAGAAAGCCAGCTTTGTAAATATAGTTTTACATTTATGGAGAAACTGTTGTTTTTATTTATTTAATCACTACCTCAACGGTTTAGAATACTTAAAAAACTTAAGATTTTTTTTAATATAACTGTTTAATTATTGTATTTTAATTAACTATAAATGCATCTAATATTGTTTCGCCTATAGATTATTTTTAAGATAACAACCGTCCTTTTCATCCTAAGACGGTGATGGTACAAAACCTCCATAAATTCCAATTACTGCTTAGTAAACTTGTTCAATTACAAAGGTAATGTAATCAAAAAGATTAAAAATCCTTTTACCTTTTATATAGGGAAGTGGCTGCTATAAGATGATAGTCGCACAAGATGATAGTAACATAAGATGATAGTTACTTCACAAAATAATAGTTTTCTATAGTGTATATAGCATTTTATTTAGGCGTTTATAAAACGGGAAATCGTCGGACTCTGATTTGTCCCAGCCACAAAGATACATTACTAGTGCGGATAGACATTGAGCCTATCTCAATACATTGAGAAGCTTGAAACATTTTTTGGGACTCTCTAGGCTCTTTGTAACCTTATTTTACCCTTCTCTGAGAATGAGTTAAGGTTACAATAAATTAATTGGCGCCTGTTTTTCTCACATTGTTTGTGTTTTGTTTCGTATTTTAAACGTTCTACTATACGAACAATTTTGAACTGTTTATTTGATTATGTTAATAGTTGAAGGTGTTCAGGTTCATTTTTTTGGTATTTTAAAATTTAACCAATTGTGCCTCTCTTGTTATAATATCTCAATGGTCCCTTCCGAAAAATTCGAGGTGGGAACGCACTGCTACTAACTATACCAAAATCAATAGGCTTAGTTAAAGGGAATACAATTGTTTTTCTTGATTCAAAGCAAAGCTGTAAGTTGGTAACACTTACATAGACCTTTAAACGAAAGGATGGATAATCAAAACCGATTTTTATATGGGGAAACAATTTTTTTTTACGTTTTTATTGAAATGCATCCTTGATTTTGAATGTTCAAGTTATTTATCATTAAATAATAATGTTTCATTCATAAAACAACAAAAGATTAATAAACAAATACATTATATCTTTAAAAATGAGATAAAATAACATTCTTTCCATAAGAGCCTTTAGTAAGCGACACCCTTTTGTTATCAGTGTTATCAACAAGCAGTGCTGCGCTCTAGCCAAGTTTGATTTGATGTGTGTCCATTGATGAAACTACTTATGATTTTACAAACTGTTAAGAGATTGTGTAGTTTTTTAAATTTTTATAAAATTATTTCAATGATTTTTTGTTAAGGGGTTTTATCAGAGATTTTATAATAATCACAATGATTATGAATTTATTTGCTTTTTATTAACACAAAAGAGCAAAGAAATCTTGTTTTCTATTCAGTGTTGCCGAGTTAAGAACTAGGAAAAAATGTTGTGATATGAATTGTGTTGGCAATCCTTACATTTTATGGCGCCGGATCCTCATAACTACTTGATATAGGCATATAAATAGAAAGGATTATTTTTCATCACATAAAAATAATTTGTTGGTACACAAAAACAACAAGTTGAATGCGTGTGTTTTACCTTTCACTTAACTTTCCTTATTGCTTCTTCATTATAAAGCTACTTCTCCACAAGGATTTCAAAACACATCTTGTAACAAAGCTAGTTCTTCTACAGAAGTCACACAACGCAGTCCTGTCTTATGTCTGTCTGCATCCATCACAGTCATTTATCATACTAGATATTTTCTTAGTGACTTGGCTCCAGTCAGTCTTGCTACAGAATCCCTATCTGAATTGTTTTACATTGTGTTGTTTATTGCACGGTGTCTTAGCGCCACAAACACTTCCAGTCCTTTCTATTCAATTTAAAGTTTGGAATATAATGCAAATAATTTTATCGATCACTCAAAGTTTAAGTTGTTTTTTTTTCAATTATTCAAACCAGTCTGAATTTTAAAAAAAGGTTGGATACTGTATTGTTAATACCACTAGAGACTTATTTTATTAACTACAATTTTTTTTAATCTATTAATATTGTCAATAATTGAATTTTTCACACCACTGAACTGATGGAAAAAGTACATTACTTGCGCCTTGTTTACATTATAGTATTATTAGTAGTAGTTGTTTACATTATAGGAGTAGTTTATAATATGAGTGACGTTAACGCCAGTGGATTCCATTATTATAAGGATTCAAATAAAGGTGTCTATCCACAAATATTAGTCTTTAGCAGATAATATAGTAAAAACCGGCTTTCAACCCAAATAAAGGTCACCCTCAGTACCTACAAACAACGAGGACACGTCAAATAAATAAAATACAATTGTATTTTATATGACAGTAGAATCAGCCACCGCCGACGGTAGCTGACTGTAATTGCTTCACAACTTACTGTAATTAAAACCATATTTTTAAAATTTTTGATCACCCATTTCTATTTCTGCCATTGGTATTGCCCACCTGACATCTATCTCTATCTACTATCTCTTTGAATCGGGAATACCACTTGGAAAAGGTCATTGATGTTACACATAAAGCCCAAAAAAGATGTATCAAGCTGCACAATGTATTATAAGCTATGCCATCTCTAGTAATATATCTCTATCAGATTTATGGGTCAGGCAGGTTACACAGAGAAAAGGGCTTTAAATTAAGTTTACTGTGATTTTGTTACTGATTATTTGATTTGTATTTATAAATCGTAGTGACAGGTTTACTTTTTTGAAAGTTTAACAATCCTTAACCTATTAGGCCACGCTTCCCGTAATTAATATCATATGGCATTTTAAAACAATCAAGCGTATATACACCACTTGGCATTTATTCGATCGTATTTGTTAATACCCATGTCCTGCTTTTTTGCTTCTTCACTTCATTTTTACCTAAGAGATAATATACTACAGGAGCATAGCCTATCTTAATAATTGAGAGGCCTGAAACATATTTTGAAGGGCTCTCAGCGGGTTCTGTTATAAACCTAATTGAAACCTCCGGTCAAGAGTAAGTTAAGGTTATTACAAAATCAATTGATTTGGCTTCCCTGCACATTGTTTGTGTTATTAAATTTGGTTTTTTTACATTTCTATATAAGCAGTTATTGTAATTGGTACTGAATATTGGATTGATTATAAATCGATGTGTCTGGGTTACTTTTTCAAAGTTTTATTTTCTAATCTATAGGCTCTCTCAGTAGTTAATTATCTCTATGATTTTTACCGAGTGTTTACGTAAATATACAGGACAAAGTATTGAACTATTAATTAAAATTCCGAACATAATTAATCCTATAGATTGAAATATTCACCTAATCGTCTCTTTATTAAGTAAGAAATCTATAGGTACATTCAGAACCTTTTTGGTTATCCCTTTCTACAACTATTACTGGCATAGAGAATATACTAACAGGGGGGCATTGCTATCACGATTCTTGAGAGTCCGAAACATTATTTAGGGCTCTCAGACGGCTCCGTGTGTAACCTCACATAAAACCTCATTCAAGGAGTAAGTTAGGAGTTATAAGAAATCCATTTTTTTTCGGCTTTCTGCACATTATTCGTGTTTTGATTTATTATTTTCGCGTTCTACTTATCTAATCACTGTAATTTTGTTCAGTTCTTTGATTACTAATAGGTCGAAGGTGGCATATTTATTTTTTCGTGCTATCAAAATTCAACCAATAGGGCCCCTCTAGGAATATATCTCTATGATTAACTGGTATTTATTAAGGTATTTTTATTACGTGGATTATTTAATTTTTTAATCGGTTTTATTTCAAAAGGGTTTTTACTAAAGTTTATTGGACTTTATATAGGAGGTTATTTATATTTTCACGTTTTGATCGTTTTAAATATTCCTTATTTTGAATTACTGACAATGGTCCGCGATTTGGAGGCACTGTTGGTTTTGCCACAAGACCAAATCACAGTTTATGTCAATTTCAATTCTTTAACTTTTTAAAAGTGTTTTATGTTATCTGCTTTAATAGTATGTATCTGCGTGTGAGATCTGCTTATAAAGTCTCTAAATTTATTTTCAAATATTTTTTGTACACCCTTTTTAGGAAGGCTTATTGTTAGTTGATTGTTTATTAAAAAATGTTGTTGTTCTTTGTATTTCTGAGGGTTTGTATGGACTTAAGCCTAGATATAAAAGTTTACAAAAGGAAGTTGAAGAGCTCGGAGGGGAACATACCTGTCAATCTTGTTAAATAGATGTCTCTCGGCACTCTCGGCGTTAATGCTTAAGTTCCAAGTTGTATTCTTAAAAATGTCACAACTGCACCATTAATTATATTTTATATATATATATATATATATATATTATTATTATATTATATTATATATTTTATATATATATTATTATATTATATATGTGTGTGTATGTGATGTATGTGTGTGCGTGTGTGTTGTGTGTTTATTAATATTTTTGAGTCATTTAACCCATTATTGTGGTTAATATCGATCCCGAATTATTAGATGTTTATATCAAGTTGATTTTTTAAAAATTGTTCTACTATGTATGGTTAACTAAAAATACGAAAGTATTTTTGGTTCTTACTTACTTCCTAATACGATGTTTCTGTGAATTAGGCCACAGGAAACCGTGGTGCCGGGAAGTGGCCCAACAGTGCCGGTCGATGCACGAAGTGCGGGGGACCAAGCGACCAAGAAGGCAAGGTCTCTTGTTTGTTTTAATTTAAGCCTTGAGGACTTTATTTTATTGGTAAATTTTTCTTCGAAATAATGAGAATGTTCATTATTGTTTCCTTAAGATTTGAGTATGACTCGATTTTTCTCAAGTTTAAGTAATTATGTACGGTTTGGTTTTTTTCTTTTCTTTATTAGTTAGATATACAGTTAAAAGTTTGTGTTTGCAAAATAAAACCTAGAATGCACCTGAAGTAATCGTTTTAGGTGTTTTCGGCCTCCTAAGTGGATTTTACCAAAGTTGCTCTGTTCAATATGAGTTGTTGTGGTGTATGTTTATTGTCTCCAGCGTATTTATCAAAAATCAATCGTTTGATCGTCGTTGATGCTATCCGGAAATTTATGGACGTCATTAAAACCAATATTATTCACTAAAAATTGATTAATTTAAAATTAAACGTGGAATAATCTTGCGATCGGATTGAGTTTGCAATCCATTGTAGTCATTACAATAAGTCAAAAATTATGTTTGCATTTTATTATGCAGCATTAGTGAATATTTTTTTGAATGACTTTATAGTTTAAAAAAATAAAAATTATCAGTTGAGTTGGAAATTGATATGAGTGTTATACATTTACGCAATAATAATTACTTAGTGTCGTTTTCAATTACAACTTAACGTATTGTGTGTATTTATAATAACTTACATTATAATTATGTATTTTTTCTAATAAAGGAAGTATTATTTAAAAAAAAAAAAAAAAAAAAAAAAAATTACGACAGTATTTCATGATTTTTGTTGGTCATATAGTAAGCAGCTCATGCGATATTGCACCAGTGCCTGGATGGGTGACGTGGGTAAACGATTGTGATTTGCTGTCTGAGGACGAGCGAAGCGACGTCTGCGTAAGAAAGATTTTGCCCAGCATAGATGTGATGGAAAAATTGTGACCTGTACCGATTTTTTTCCTTGAAATTTTGAAAACTGGCGCGTCTAGCAAAAATTTGAAAAAAATTTAAGGGCACTCTCAATTTATTTTTATTTTTTTAATATTCGTTCCCCTATTACAATTTAGACCAATTCTTACACATAACCTGTCATTCTTATCCACTTGAGCTGAGTTTTTCTCTCTGTCTTTTTCGTAGTAACACAACATACCCAGCTCATTGGGCATAGAGAGTGGGACGTTATGCGTTAAGAACCTGGTGTAATAGGACTGTTGACCACATTCTTCTCAATTTTTACTATTCTTTTAAATTCTTACTCATAACCTACACTTCCTAGCCCACTTGAGCTGGGGTTTTCTCTGTGTGTTTTTTACTGGGTTAACAAAGAGTAACCCAGCTCAAGTAAGCTAGAGAGTGGGGATATGAGTAAGAATGGGTCTAATAGACTATTAAAAGAAAGGAAAATTGGAATTATGCTTACTTTAGTACTTATTCAGGTTACTAATGAGCAGGCCTGTTGCCAGAAAAAGCCAAAGGGTTCGCCCTATGATCGAATACTTTGCAGCGAAAGTCCATAAAATAAATGATGAATGTTCACATTATTAAATGAATTTTATATAATCAATATTGCTGACATTTGATACTTGCTGGTTTTCTCTGATGATGAAATACTCTATCATCTTGGGTTTTCCTAATGACATCTGTAAAATGTGCAACACTTGTTGACTGGGTTATTATTGTTATAATACGACACACGGCTAAATCATTGACACCCGCCAAATCTTGTGAGGGAAGAATTCTATTGGCTTCAGCGACCCGCTCTGTTTCCCCTCACTTTATGCCAACCTCGGATATAAAAAAGACCTTTTTCGTAAATAAATCATAAAAATGGCACACTCGGTGTAAATATTTGTAAACCTCGCGTTCGCTTTTATTTTCCCTCATTTGCATATTATCTGTTCGAGTTCGTTTCGTTTCTTCCAATCTGTTTAAATTTCATCCAATTATTGCAGAGTCTGTAATATGATTTTGAGTGCCTATATTTGACGCATGGACATTGATGTTTCTTCAAGCATTTCTTGCTATTAGAGTAGCGCAGGTTCTGGGGTTTGTAACCAAAAGGACGCTTTTTTTCGAAAATGCATGTGTTCAATAGATGACATTTCTTGACTTTTTTAAGTCATGATGCATATTGTGTCATATTTATTTTTTATAATATGAAACATACGCATTCAATTATACAACATAACCACAAAAAGCAGTTTATTTTGGAAAAAAAAGTTATTATGCTGACGATTTATTAAATCGTCAAACTTTTTATCATAGAACTATTATGATCATTGCATTTACGTAATCAAAACTTTAACTTCAACTTAATTCTACTTCCCGACAAATTTAATGCAACACTTTAGGTAAATTTTAAGATACCAACAAGTATTCCTACTTAAAAGTAAATAAATAATTTTTATAAAATAAAAAAAAATACGATATCAAATAAAAACAAATCATTAAAATTCAACATACCTGGACTTCAGTTTTGCCAGAGTAGGGATTTTTTTATGTTTCTATAAAGAGGATTTTTTTATTTTAAAAATGAGGGTTGAAGCATTGAGATTTTGGGGGTTGTCAATTGATTTTAGCGTGTGTCGTACTATACATAATGATTATTTTTTCATCCTGTTAATGCTTTCTTCTCGTTTTTCAGATAATCATAAAAAACAGATTAGTATTAACTGGATGTCAAGAAATATATGAAACTGAATGGTAAAATTCAAAACAACTCAAGTAAGGCAATTTTATTTAATTATATATTTAATTATTTTTAAATATTTATAACAACCCGAAAATATTATAAGTACAAATTAATGTAACAACTAAATTTAAAAGTTGATAAAGTAAGGAAAAATAGGATATTAGTACAATAAAATACTTTGAGTGAAAACAATCAGTTAGTGTGTGTTCTAATGATCTTGAAGTTATTTGACGAATGAATAAGGTAAATGAATTTTTCAAATCAAGAGCCTGATTTAATTAAAAGGTATATTGAAAAATAAGCTGCTTCGACTCACTATTACTATTTAAGGACCTAATATTAAGTTAATATCAATAGCAGGAATTGATTTTAGGAAAGAATTCCTTACGCATTAACTCGAATTAGTCAGCATCTAGAATTCAGTGTCTCTAAGAAAAGTGCTCGATTCGTTATCATTAAGTAGTGATATTTTAAATTTTGAGGGCATATTTTTGTAAGGAGTTTTGTATTCCAGAAAATCTAAGGTATAATATAAGTAAGACAACGGCCTTCGGCCTTTAAGCCGTTTTTGCGAGCCACATTGTTGTTGTTCTATATCATCCTATTTGTTTTACACTACTTTATATAAATAGCATTTACTGCACGATTTAGCGAATTTTTCAAATGCTCAATAAAAAAAACATGGTGTGTTTACATTATGTTATGTATGTCAATCGATAAAACCAGAATTAATGCTGATCATACTTTCAAATTCTAACATGCATGTATTAACCATACGTTAAGTACATGTGCACACATTTCGCCCAGACAATTGTGAAGTTTTATGTTTTTTTTTTAAATTTTCGCTGAGTTCTTATTGTGGGACTTGTTACTTTGAGGAAAATATAATGGTCCGGGTCATTAACAGAACCGTTATTGTCTTAACTTTTTGAAAATTATCGTGTCATCGTGTGTGTGTGGTGTGTGTGTGTGTTGTGTGTCGTGTGTGTGTGTCTCGTGTGTGTGTGTGTGTGTGTGTGTGTGTGTGTGTTGTGTGTGTGTAATATTATTATTATATATATATATATAATATATATATTATATATATATTACCTAAAAACATTTATAAAGTCTTAATTTTAGTACGTACATTCTCCTAAAAGTTCATCACCCCTAATCCCCCCCTCAGAACCCAATCTTAGAAGAACCTTCTTTCTTTGAAATTTGCTTTAAATCAGTTGTGATGCTTTTAATGACTCCACCAATTATATACTTTATCTCAAGGTTTATATTGAAAACTTTCGGAAAGGTATCGCTAGAACAGACCCAGATTTATCGTCCAAACTGAGTATACTTAATTATTAATTACTAGCATTTGTAGGGCAGGAATTCACACCGATCTAATGTTGGGCTACATCCCTGCTTGAGAGCACTCAATGCAAAGATACGTGCCGTCATTATTACTTTGTATTTTGTAGATTCGATCGATTTGATCAAAGAGTGTATAACAGATCTTAACATAATGGATTGATGTATATTACATTCCCAAAGCACATATAATCTCAAATGGAAAATTTATGACTTATTAGTAGTATTTGCATGTATTAATATTGAGATCTTAGGACGTACCGGACCTTGTTCCACCAACTTGAGATAGTAACACATCTTGTTTTTTATTCCCAGCGGTTCCCCATCCAGTATTGACATCGCTTTATGCTGCTTATTCTAGCGGATCCCCACAAAAACAAAGATATCCAAGGATATCTTTGGTCCCATGGGTCATTAAAATGAAACAAATTTCAATAAATTCATTAAATTTTTGGTCGGTGCCACATTGTCGGACAAATGTCCTTTGGAATTGCGTGTTTTCTGTGCTTAACCACCATTTTTTGCAGGTTACTTAATTATCAATCATACTTCTGCGCACATCTATTCTTTTGGTTAGTACAAAACTATGCAGCTTTTTGTTGGTTAGAGGACCTTGAAACGGAAT
>JACMZG010001863.1:32126208-32401208 GCA_018340805.1 Microvelia longipes
AAATATGGATTAGTAGCAAGTAGTGTCAATTTATAATCGACTGTTTACTGTCTCAAAGTTCATGATGCGACATCATGAAAATTTACCCCAATTTAGCGAAAAGTATATCCAAATTTCAAATATAGAAAAAAAAAAATACTTTAAAATTTCATAACACTAATGCTTAACATACCATGTATACATCCTTCCCTACTTATAATGTAAATTAGATCAAGTGCGAGCCTCTTAGTATGTCTTGCCCTGTGTAATTAGTGTAAATTGTAAATGAATGCATAATTCATATCTATAGATTATGAATTATACGTATAAATTATAAATATAGATTCTAGTTAATAAACCTATGACATGAGGGCAAATAAGGTCCGATTTCCATGGTTCATCCTGCAGAAAATCATTGGATGTTCATAACAATATCTCTTTGTCCTGTTATTAGCAAATAGGAAAGCTTACAAGTCAACTTCAAAGTTTTTGCCTTTCCAATTGCAATCCTTATCCAACCTTAGATGAGTATAAGTAAAGGACATTTATTCTTTAAATTATTTTTTAAATATTATTAATTTAACATTATTTAAAAATGCCGTTTATACCTTTCAAACTCTGTGAGTCGAGAAGAATCCCTGAAACCTTTTGCAAATGGGTTGCTGTCAATTTTTAATTTGGTTATCTGAAATCACAAATTAAAAAAATAATAATTATAATGTCTAATGTATTGGAAAATAAATAGCTGGATATTATATTTTTATCAAAATAAACACTGTAAATCTAGATTTAGTCCATAATTGTACACTTAGTCATAAAAAGAACACTTTTTCAAGCGTAAGTTCTAAATCCCCTTTTTGCTCCGAAACAGGTACAAAATAAATAATAATTATTTTTCTACATTCTGTTCTTCAATTCTTTCTACTATTCTTCTTTTTTGTCAGGCTTGCATACTATCTTGGTTTGTATCTATTAAATTATCCAACCAAAGATTTTCTAATCTATAGAAGCTACTGACCACTTTGAATGATTCCAATGGTACCAACTGAATTATATTCCCCTCCCCCACACCCTACACACAGCCACAGAGATATATCACTAAAGAGGCGCTATAGGTTAAATTTTGAAACATCGAAAAAGTAACCTGATCACCTCGTTAATAAATACAATCAAATAATCAGTACAAACTTTCAGTAACTTTTACAGAAGAGCGTTAAAAATACAAAGAATGTGCGGGAAGCCGAAAACATTTTATTTATTGTAACCTTAACTCACACTTAGGTGGTTACAATGAGGTTACACAGAGCCCCTGAGAGCCCCTTAAAGATGTTTCAGGCCTCTCACTGTAATGAGATAGGGTATGCCTCCTCTAGTATATATCTCTATGCATACAGCTAAACTGTCGCTGGTAAATTGCTGATTGTATATCAGCATTTTGATAATTTTTAATAATTTAGGACCTGCATCTTGTGTGATGGATCGCAGAGCCATTTTTTATGGTTATAGTTTAATTTAAATAATAATCTTCGACATTTACTGGATCAGTTCATCATTGTTACAACGAAATAAGGTCTTATATTCGTCCTATTCTATTAAAATAAATATAAAACTAAAACTATAAAGCCAATAAGCTAAGGGTTACGGGTCATACTGACCTACGTACGTTAACCTTTAATCACAGCGAAACTAAAGAGGATGCCCCCAGTTAGCCGTGTCAAATTATTTGTTAAGATATAAAACCCATATAAACAAGGGAGATAGGATTAGACAACAAAGTCAAATCATCATTAAGCCACCCTAGTGTGTAAAATCGCAACCACGTCCCCTAGCGCAGTAATATTGAAGCAGTTTCACATCATTGCAATGAGATTCGAATCAGAGCGGCTGGCGAGCCAAGTCTGATTGTCACGCTGACACACCATGTCTCATCTTTGTCTCTTATTCATTCTTAAATTCTTAAATTTATCGACCAAATATAATTGGATTATACTTTTATTCAACGTTTGCTTCGAACTCTAATTTAAAAACGTTTATACATCTGTAGTATAATTTCTTATATAAATAGGATTATTTTTAGAGTAAATATGCTTATAGAAAGTATTATCATTTCTCATTCTTAATCAATCTAAATCAACTTTTTACTTTTCCTCATTTTTTACCGTCGGTATATAGGAAAAGTATTGTGTTCGCAAAAAAATCCAAAACCGGGATGACACCGGAATTATCCGTTTGAGGTATTTTTAAGGCTTCCTGAGTAATTTTCTTAAAATAGTCTGTCTGAATGGGTGTGTGCGTGCGTGTGTGTGCGTCTATTATCATCGTAGCTCCTAGTGCATATATGCTAAAGAGTTGAGATTTTGTACACAAATCAGTCTATAGGTGTACTTGTGCAATTAGAAAAAGAATTTTTATGACATTAACCCGCAATAATGACTCAGTGAAAATTCCGAAAAATCATAAAACGGGGAAAACTTTTGGGATCAATTATAGATTTGACACGCATGTGGCTATGTATAAGACTTACATATGTACAATGTTCCATCTCATTATCAGTATTAGTACAGTTGTTATCAAATGACTTTAAAAGACTGTAAAAATCGGAAATTAATCTAATTGATTTGAAATTCGGTACCATTGTATACCTTTACAATGCGTAACGAAGTTAAAATTGTAACTTAAGTACACAAAGTTGCATTTTAATTCGACAAGTCCATCCCATGTTTCATGTTCAAAAATGCACATTTTTGTTGGATAGAAAAAGTTAAGCAGCATCGAGCGTGGTCAGTGCCAGGACGGGTGACCGCTGAGAATAAAACATGTATTTTCCATTTGAGGACGAGCAAAGCGAGTCGGAAAAGTTTCCAAGTATAAATGTAACGAATTGGATATTCTGAGGACGAGCGAAGCAAGTTCTAAGTAGGGAGAATGAGCGTAGCGAATGCGATGTCAATTGGAAAAGTTCCGATGTACCCTGTACCTGATTTTTTCTGCAGAAAAAAAAATAGTTCAATAAAGCTACATTACTAAAACGCGTACCCTATATCAGTATATTGGGAGGCTTGAAACGTATTTTTAAAGCTTTTAGGGGCATGAACATTCGCCAAAAACGGCTTAATATTTAAACCAAACTAGTTTACCCAGAAGTCAATAATTAGACAGTTACGTATATATTTTTTATACTTTTGGTAAATAGATGCAAAGCTAGGTAAATCATGAAAAATGTATTGTTAAAGCAATTTTCACGCTGTGTAATACATACTAAATAAAAGCTATTAAATTTTATTGATATACTTTTATTATTCTGTTTAATGGTTCTATTGACGTTTTCATGAGTTTTAAACTCGGTTTTTTTTCAGACATTAAAATTTTATTCAGTTAAACAAATGTTTTATTGTTTAAATTTTCTAAAAATGACCTTTTACTTCATGACTACGTAAATATACGATTTTTCACGCTTTCAAATTGTTTTCAACAAAAAGAATGATAAAATAAACAGTTTAAAAAACAAATATAATTCAAAGACAATATGATAATAAAATTTCATAATGACGGAGTTAACGTACCGCATAAAAACTGAAAATATATAGTTTAAAGATTTAAATATTTATCAGTAAAGAACAATTGTTAAAATTAACTCCGATATGTCCAAAGATGTATAATTCGTTTTTTTGAAAGGACAACATCAATAAGTCATTTGCATTAACAATGATTATATGTATATAGAGGGAAAGGGTTCCAAAGTGTCACAAATTATATATAAATCTAAAGGCCTTCAGAGTCTAGGCCACTTCGCGGCGTTGGGGACCGTATATAAAATTTTAAGTTACCATAAGAAATTATACAGTTTTAGAGGTAAATTTTATAAAAATGTGCTACCAGTACCTTTTTGGTACGGTCTTTTAAGTCTCTCACACTAACTCTTCACATTTCTTTATACTAATTAAATAAATATAAAAACTCAAAAATTTACTAATAAAAAGGATAATTAAAAATAAATAATAAAATGTCCCTCTATTTTAACTTTCTGATTAATTGACTTCTTGACTCTTAAAATCTGTAAATGAGTATAATTATTTTTGCCCACCATACAAGCGTTAAACGTGCGAAAGGTTCTGGTTGGGTGGTCCCCGAGTTTGGCAGACCAACACAAATTTAAGGTCGATTTTTCTCTCTCTTTAGTTCCTTGCTAATTAGATCTAATATGTCTAAGTTAAAACCTCTGCTCTATATATGACATGAGGTCTGTCATGAAGAAGACAAATGATGGTAATGTTAATAAGACCAAAGCTACCGGAGTTATGACTGACGTATCATTAATATTTTAAATGATCGTCAATCTGATTTTGAAATACTCTATTTCCCTATTTATTTAATAAATTGATTTTAAAATCATTCATATATAAATTAATATAATATATATTTAGTTTGACGAGTAAAAAAACATTCATAATTTTTCACGTTTTACATTTACATAGTCCCTATGTGTATCCCTATAGTTCCGAATAAAAATCGGGTAAAGGGCACCTCGGCACTTTTCCTCACCACATCCGATTCGCTACGCTCATCATTCCTGTTTCGGACTCACTTCGTTCGTCCTCAGATAGTAAATGCATAAGTTTCATTTTCAGCGTTCACCCATACAGCACTGACCACGTTCAATGCTGCTTAAGTTTTATGATCTAACAAAAATCATGGATATATTTCACCAGGATTTTATGTTAAAATATAACATTCCTTTAATTCCATCGTCGACCGATTATTTAAAAAATCAAGCAAATGGTAGTAATTCTAAACTAAATTATCCTTCAAAGTTTCAATCCAATATTACTTTCATATGTAATCAAATACGCTTTGACGAATTTCATAATTTTTTAAATATTAAATAAAAATAAATTATTTAAGATCTGATTGCTTAAAAATATACATAAGTATATATTTTTATATATAATTTTTCAACCTCCTCAACATCACGCCAAGTTTTATTTGGATTAGAGAAAGCCTTTGAGAGTTCTCGTTCGCTATATATATATATATATATATATATATATATATATATATATATAATATATAATACATATATATTCACTTGCGTTATCCAAATAACCTCATAAGCGTCATCATTTACTTATTTTAATTTTTTTAAAAATTCTTTAAAAAGCTCGATGATAAATGAATTTTGATTTTATCTAACTTCTTTTAAAGAAGCTCAAAAGCAAAACAACAGAGAAATAGCTACTTTTCATTCAACCGATATTTATTTTTGACTCTGAATACAATATATATGATACCTACCGCAGTTAAATGTTGTTATTATTAACTATCCATGACACGACCCCACTAGATCTAATTAATACATTTTATTTCTACGAGATTTATATTTTAACTGTAAGAGTCATTACCTAGATCATTATTCATTCTGATTCACCCTCATTCTTTAGATATACCGCTAGGTAGCGCACTAATCAACTGTGGTGTAAGGCTACATTGAATTCTGGTGCCAAAAAGTTTTACTATGAGTGGCACAGGTTGTGCATTATTTTTAAACACCTAATTAACTCTTAAAATCCTGGTGCCTAGTGAATAGTCAAGCTGTTAGAGTAATATATTATACCATCCGGTTAACAATATCAATTTGATCTTCACGAGCCACTACACTATCATTATAAATAAGCTTATTTACTTTCAGCTCCAAGTAGTTTATAGCTTTTCCCTAACACCATTTCTCAGAAAATTTGTTACTAAATTAGAATTTTTGGAATAATTTTGAACTATTAGAATTGTTATATAAATAATGTTTTTGATACTAAAGAATATGGCTTCGTGCTTTTTGCGTTAGGCGATGATTTTGTAAGCGAAGCCCCAATTAAGATTAATTTTAACCTTGAAGAGAAATAATAAGCTCATTTAATATTACTATGGGGGTGGGGAGGGCTGAAACAATATTTTAGGGCATAACTGGGGCCGGCCCCGACCTCAGAAAATTTAGCTTTGCTATGTTAGCAGTAACAAAGCAAAGCTAATTTCGTTTACGTTAAAAATTTATGTTGATTTCATAGATTTAGAAAACAAAAAGAATCAGACGAATTAAGTTATGATACGTCTTGTCACAAAAGTATACTATAGACGCTGTTAAATTTGTTTCAGATGATTCAAAGAAATATTTAACAGTAAAGCTTTTAGAATAATAATGTCACTTGGTTTTTTAAGTTTATTTTTTAAACATTGTTAACTATATTTATCTAAAAAAATCGGGTGTACCCTGTACCCCGAACTTTTTTGTACCCTGTACCCTTACTTGGAACTTTTTGCTCACCACATCGGATTTGCTACGCTCATCCTCCCTACTTCGGACTCGCTTGGCTCGTCCTCAGAATATATAATTCGCAAAATTTATACTGCAGCATGTCCTTGCACTCGCTTTGCTCGTCCTCAGTTGGTAAATGTATACGTTTCTTTTTCAGCAGTCAAGTCAGCAAATCTGCATAACTTATATGATCCAACAAAAATCATAGTTATACTTGACGCATTGAAACGATACTTGGTGCACTTATTTATTACGTAAAGGTGTAACTTTTACTAAATTTTTACTCAATAGAATTGTTTTTTTTATCTTTTACAATTTTTTAAAAAAACGTACGCAAGTTGTATAATAAAAGTTGAACTAATGCTGATAATGAGATAAAACTTGACACATATGTTAGTCCTATACATGGCTACATGCGTGCCAAATCTCATCTGATCGCATCATGTTTTCGCGCTTTTGTAATCTATCGAAATTTTTGGTAAGTCATTATTGCGGGTTAATGGCGTCATAAAAAATTATTTTCCGAATAGCACAACTACATCGGTAGACTGATTTTTGTATTATGTTTCAACTCTCTTGCATAAATAAACTAGGAGCTACGACATTAACACCTTAAACGGATAATTCCAGTGACATCCTGGTTTCGATTCTTTTTTGCAAACACAATACTTTTCCTATGCAGCTACGGTATAAATGAGGAAAATTAAAAAATGTCTACTCTCTCCAGATCCAAGTGCACAATAAGTTTTTTACTAACTCAATCTAATGAAGGTTTGATGTGATTTTTCAAAACTGTTTAAAGGGTATATCTGTACAATTTAGGGTCCAATAACGTCATACAATAAAAATCTCAACATGATAGGCGCTGGTTTGAGACCCTAAACATTGCGTGTCATAGGGTGTTGCTTCATTACACGGTAACTCTGCTTTTATGGGCCTACCATTCCTTAAATTCAAATAATTCTATTGCTACGGAAGAAAAAATTGTTTACATAAATTTTAAAATCTGCTACACCAAGAAACTTTAATTTTTCAATTTTTAAAAAGGCAAAGTCGTGGATAGTGGATTAAAGTGAAAATAAAACTGATCCAATTCTCAGTTAGAAAAGCAATAAATTTTATCTTTTGAAATTTCCCTCATCTCTTTACAACTTTAAGGACTAATCGTGATTTATCAATAAATTCCTTTTTTCCGAACAAATTATTCAACTCCTAAAAAAATTATTTAGATTTTATAAGGAAACGTGATTGAAAAAATATGGCACATAACAGCCAGAAAGAAATAAATAAATGGATAGGGTTGGTGTATATTCAACGGATAAGGTATAAAAATCAACATATATCTTACAAAAATTGGCGCCTAAGAATTAAAAAAAAATATAAGGTGGATAAAAACATCAGTTTTAAGAGAAAATTATTCTTAAATGAATTATAGTACAGCTTATTCCCGCCATATTTAGCTTGTCTGTATTTTACCGTTGTAAAAATAATGGCGCGAATGCGGTAAAATTCAATAAGAAGGTAAAATCTTGAATATGTACGAGTATAACAAATTTCCAAATTGGGGTTTTAGAAGAAACTAATATTATCTATTCATAGAGAAAGTATATATAAGGAATTTTAAAGTAAATCTATTAGATTGAAGTATTTTCGTTTTGTATGGTTTTAGGATTTCAATTTTTAAAATTTTCATAAACATTTATTAACGGAAGATTATTTAAAAGGGATGCAAAGTACGTGGTTATATTGATTCCAAACTCAATTTGGTAAGAAAACATAATAATCCTAAGGATATCAAAGCAATTTTTCAATAAATTTTTAAAATTAAATCAAGTACCTAATTTTTTAGTAAATCAAAGCATTATAAAGTAAAATTAAGACATAAATTATCATAATTATTACTGCATGAAAAGTGGACAAAAATAAAAGAATCGAGCGAATTTTCATTGCATTGCGTGCTATTTTGCCGAACACATTTCTTGCTTATGACTCTAGTCCATGCTTTGTAACATAAGTAGTAGCATCTCTTCATGTTACATGTTTTTATAAAGGAAAAGCGCACAAACATTTACATAGCATTTTGAACCACCACATTAAAAAATTCAAAAATGACATCATACTCGACATTTGTTTTTAACTGACCGTATTTTATATTTTCCGGTAATTTGCCACCGTTTTCTCGACTTTCTGGTCACTTAATGTAGTTATAGCGTCTCCCGACCGGATTCATTCGATTTAGCGTGTCAAAATACTTTAAAAGGACCCTTAATTTACCATTTTTTAAACATTTCGCTGACTCAGCTAACCAGTTTAATGACGTCACTACAACCTGGTTTCCTATAGGGCTCGTTTACTCCCCAAGGTTAAGTTTAGTGTCGAGTTTGATTTGAAAATATAAATTCGTTTGAAGCATACATAGTTAGTCCAGCAAAACCATTTTTTTTTATTTTTAAACTAATATTAGGATTAAATAAAAATATTAACAATAAAAAATATAAGACTACTACAGATTATATTTACGATTTCTCAATCGACATACGTAGCTGTTAACATGTTTCTTACAATAAATTAACTAATAATTTGTTTTTAGAGAAATTATCATAGAACAATAAATGAATAATAATTTAATTCAAAAAAGGTAGCAGCAAGGACCGACGTAGAAAAAATTAAATAGATTTAGGAATAATACATAAGATTAAGTCTCGTCAAAGAATGTGAAACATTTATTTCGTGTCCGTGTCACGTGGTGAAAAGTCTTTCAGAAAAAAACTAAACATTGTATAAGCAAAGTATTAGAAGTAAGCATAAAAACTAACCAAGAATTTATGTTCTTTTTCAGTAATTTATTTAATTTTTTCTAATAAACTTTATGGTTTACAAGAAATTATTTTTTCTTTGATGTATTGAAATACCCTCCTAATAAGCAGTCTAAATTAATGTATTTTTATTGGCTATTTTTTAACATCAGGCGCTTGGAAAAATACTTTTAGGAAAAAACTATTAACATCGCAAAACATATTAAGAACTAAGTAAATAAAGACTCAAAAAGATTCAAAGGATGTAGAAACACAAAAAGAACATTGAAATTTGTATACTTAAGTGTAAATATGAGAAATGTTTGAAGCTGGGTTTTTGTTACTGTTTATAACTTTGTAAACATGATAATATTTTGACTATTGGGTGTTATTAGTATGTTAACATCAAAGACACAAGTTCTGGGATTTCTATTTTTGTTCGAGTTCTAACACTTAAAATTTTTGTTTGTATAGCTGATATAGTTTATTTTTTATAAAGTAATAGAAAAGCATGGATTTGGAAAAAGAGCTTCTTTTTTGGGAATTTATTGAGGATCGAAGTCCAGAACTTGCGAAGCAAATCCATATAAAAGATCTCTAAACAAAAAAAAGTGGGATTTGCAAAACTTTAATGTATAGATGCGATGAATCGAATGAAACCGGTTCGAAGTCGATATGACCACACTAAGTAATGCATCTGCTCGAGTTATAAGGCATCAAACGGAATCTTAAAAGAAATGGACTGTTGAGAATCGAAAAAAACGCCTGGCTTGAAAAACCGCGTCAGATTTTTTAAATTTTTGGCTTTTAAATTGAACTGATGTTAAAACATTTTACTTTCTATGTCATTTGATCGTATTTGTTGCTTAGCTATATGAAAAGATTTAAATGTTAAAAATAATTTTTAATCATATGTAAAAAATAACAATTTAATAAATGATAATGCAGAGCAAATAATTATTTACTCCTGCCAAAATAGAACTCTCTGAAATTTTAGTTTTAATGTTCTTTACTAGGTAGCGCTGATAGTAAACGTTCATTTATTACGTCACTACACTAGATTTAAGTAGTAAAATTCAGTCAAGACATAACTCTGAATATTTTTATTTTTCGAGTTTCTACAAGGTAGTGTTAGTTGTTTATATTTTAATTATAATTTAAACATAGAGGTAAGGATTAACTTTAATTTTTAATAGTGCATATTAGGTAAAAGAAACTTTTTTGGTTGGCTCAATAATGTTTATCTATATACCAAATTTCATGTGCCTACCATTATGAAGATTCATGTGCCATAGAATTATGAAGAGTCATAGTCAGTGAGTGTACAAAACACCAGACTTTGAGCCTTCATACCTTATAAATTGAGAATGGTAGAGAAATAAAATTTTAAACGAAGAGTTAGCTATACAAGATATTTTATCTAAAGCAGGTTACACTTTTTTTAATAGTCTCTATAAAAAGATACCAGGGGGTGAAAATAGCCTCGAGATGCTTCCTTTATAGAATAGTACATCAGTAACCGCTAGACTTGGCGGGGGCACAGCCCAGCCCCCAGATAAACAAGAATTCTACAAAATATTTCTACAAAATATGCAATAATTTGTTTAGTTAAAAGATAAATTAAATAAACAAAAATTAATTTCATGATGGACATTATTTATGACAGTAAAACAAATCCTTATAACTCCATATTTGTCTAACATTACAACAGATCTATAAGATGCTTTACAGGTTAATCCAACGGGTATAGTACAATTTTATTAAGGTAAACTAACACAAGGTATCACATAAGAGTTACACAAATTTTCAGAAATAAAGGAAACCGTAATTTTTGCTTCACTGTAAATCGTTTCCGCATTAGTTGAGAAATGCTCTTCAAAACATTTCGAAGATATAGAAGAGGTTAATGTGTCCTAACATTAGGCAGAAGATGTAACTCGAGAAGTTCTCAGAGGGAAAACTATATCTTCATATAATCTCCGTGGGCGGTCTGTAAGGTGGAGCAGAAAATAGCACATTGCAATCATCATTTTAAACTCTTCAGCTAGCAGTTATCTAGATCTCGAAGAAATTAACAAAAAAGTTGACAACAAGAAAATAGGTTTATAATTTTTAATGTTCCTACACTTTTTAATGCACATGTCCTACATAACTCTTTACGTCTTGAATTAAATTGATCATACGCGTGTAAGAATTAAGATAAAAACTATTTTTCATCCATAGATTACTTAATGTAAACTAAAATTTAAACGGAAGAAACATATTTGTGCTAAGATGCAATGGTAGTGTGTAAATATTATAAAGTAAAATATAAGTAATTATTGGAATGGCAGGTAAACCGGTAAATTATTGTGGTCATTCAAAAAATACATGCCAGCCGTAAATCCAATTACAGTATTCTTAGTGGTTAAAATTTGTTGCCGGAATTTTTTTGGGGCGCTATATCGAATAAAACCGGTCCGGAGTCGAAAGGGCCACTTTAAGTGACCAAGTTCTACTTTTTTGTAGAATTCGTAGTGTTATTTAACCCCTTGATAAATGTCGATTAGGGTGTCGTTTGCTTAGTTTATGGGGTGCTTATTCGAATAAAACCTGTCCGAAGTCGATGTGACAACTCAAAGTTTTAAACCTTTCCAGTTTCGAATCTAGAGTGAGGTCGATTATTTGTATCGACATATTTACAATATGTAAGTTTGTTATAGAAAGCAATTCGTGCTTACTTGCTTAACAATAAAGTAAAGTTATAAACTAACAGCGCTGTAGTTTAACAATTTGTAATTTATTTTTTCCCGATTTTTCCAAAGAAAAATCGCTAAAAATTAGCATACACACATCTACGGATTTGTATAATCTACAGAATAATTATGCGCTTTTTTAAATACGGACAAATTAAATAACAAGCAAAAAAGTTAGCATTTAAAAGAAAACTGTCTCAGCTTGCAGACCCCAGAATATTCTATTTGGCATTTCTACATCATATATTTCTATTTCTAATGCAGTTAAAAAAACTAAGTATGAATAAAAAATGTCCCAAGTAAACCTAATTCTTTAAAAGACATATAACATTTTATATTTCTAGCACCATTAAATTAAAAAAATCGAAATGAAAAATAACACCTAAGGTTATCTTATAATAATATTTTCATTATAAATCCACTGCATAACGTATAATTTTGCTACGAAGAAATCTATTTTCCTTTGCATATTAAACAATTTCACAATAATTTCAGTCAGATTTTCATTAAAAAATCTGCTTATAAAGTTGGAAAGGGTGTCTAAAATAATATAATTATTTTTATTAAGTCTAAGATGAGTTTTAAGTCATCTTTACAATCTCTTTGATCTTACCGACAGATTGCTTTTATAATATGAAAATTAGTTTCTTCTTTTTTTCCTTAAAATAATTTTATTTAAGATCCTTATATTTTACTAAGTAGGGCATCAAAATATAAAACATAATCAAAAGAAAGAAGTTTCATTTTGTTAATTTGTGAAATAAAAATTACTGTTTCTTTTCAGATTTCTTTGTCAGATGGTTTTCAGTAAAATATTGTCTTCGCTTAGTTTTGGGCTAATACAGTATGCTTATATTTGTTTTAAATTAAAATGAATGTTGGGTCTTTTTATAGTAATTAAAACTTAAAACTTTATACAAACTTAACCAAACGAAGTTCTCAATTATGGCTTGAAACTATTAGATAAAACCAAAGAAAATTTCTTTAATCGCTACAAAGTTATATATTCGCTTTTTAATTATATTAAAGATAATTAAATTATTAAATAATTAAAGATAAGCATTTTGTATAATACAATACTTTGGATTAAACTTTAATGTTTTGTAGCAATTGTATTCAACCTTCTAGCGTCCTTTGACGCTAGAAGGTGAATATATCCAATATTAATCAGGTATATTTAAGTCAATATTGGGATAATCAGCTATATTATGCTGGCTTGTATGACAAGACTTAAAGTTCATCTTCGAGATATCGTATAGAATATGTCATACAGAGTATATCAAAAATGTGTCATAGTCAATATGACATAATTTTTAGGCAAGGGCTTTTTGAACTTATGGCTTTTATTTGATCGTTCTTGTTGTATCAAAATACTATTCTTACAGCAAATAATTCTGACAATTTGTCTAGTTGGTTCAACAACTATTGGATTTGATTCAAGCCCGTATTCAAAGACATCTTCCTAACATTCTCCTTAAGGAACAAGGATAATGTTAGGAGAATGTTAGGAAAATGTTAGGAAGATGTCTTTGAATACGGGCCTTAGACTTATGATAAGAAAATGCCTGGTCATACAGCACAGCGGCTCGAAATGGAGTTGGACTTTTGAATTCGGAGTTCAATTTTATATACTCAACATTCTTATGAAAGCCAAAACGTAACAAACTTAATAAAACGCAAAAAAAAACTTTTACAGCGTCAGATTCAGGCAGATAATTTTGGTAACAGACCTTATATTGATAATTTAGATCTTCCGGAGGTGACCGCGTCAATTTAGATGAAGAATCTGACGTTTCGCTTCCACTGTGGGAGGCATCTTCAGGGATGTAGGACAACATGGTTAAAAATGCAATTCTCTCGGATTCTTCGTCTAGAATGACGCGGTCACCACCAGAAGACCTGAATCATCATGACAATAGAGCCACGCAGTTGAAGACCATATATACTATTTCAAATTGTCATTTGATATCTATTAATATAATTACTATAGAATTTAATGTTGCAAACAAAAGAGCCCCACTGTTAAACTTCAAGAGGTTGCTTCTCCATATCCTATAATAAGGGGCGGCAGGGCACGATTCCATATTTGGCAGAATGTTTTTTGTTTAAAGTTACATCTATCAGAATAGAAAATCTTGGGGAGAAGAGCTTTTAAATATCAATAAATGTAATGATATAACAGCCAACATTTTCAAATAAATCCATCGAACATGCAATCTGACATAATTTTAGAAAAGCTCGATCATTCATGCGATTAAAGTTACAGATTGCACAGAGAGAGAAATTATAGTTCCCATCATAGAGATGTAAATATTCAATAACTTGTACTGTTTTATCCATAGTTTGTTATTTGACCACATAAAACTCTAGCGGTCAAGAGATATGAAATTATCTGTAATTGGTACGCACAAAGCTTTCAATTCATCTTCGCCGAAGCGGCTTTGATGGCTAATAACTATTATTATTTTCTTTAATGCATTCGCCTTAATAGAATATTTACCGAAACTTATTTGTAAATTATTGAATATTAAATGTTAGGGTGTTGAATGAACTCTAAAAGATAATTTTTCTATAAAGATACGAAATACAAAAACATCCTATCACAGTTTAAGCCTAATCTGTTAACTCTTAACAGACTCTAAAATAGTTTTTTACTTTTCCTCATTTATACCGTAGGTATATAGGAATAGTATTGTGTCTGCACGGAAAATCCGATGGGTTTCACCTGAAATATCAGTTTCAGGTGTTTTTAAGACATCCTGAGTGGTTTTCACAAAGTTGTCTGTCTATCTGTATATATATATATATATATGTGTGTGTGTGTGTGTGTGTGTCTTTTATCATCGTAGCTCACACAGTGGAGAGTTCGCACTTGGTACAAAAATTAATTCCTAAAACTTTGCAATTAATCAAAAATAATCTAATTGAGTTGAAATTTTGATGACGTCACACCAATCAATTTAAAATAATCTCAGAAAATATTTAAAATTATTAAATAGCTAACAATTTTTAAGCTTATAACGACTTGGGCTTAATTTTTTTTTGTTTTCAGGGAATACGTACTACATTTATGGTTTTATACTCTGTCCAAGTATTGAACCATTAAGAGCCGTATTCCAAATTTAACTTGATCGGTAGTAAAAAGTAATTGCTTAAAATGATACTAACCAGTTGGTTTTGGTACGCCGTGACAGCGGTGAACACTGATTCCGGAAAGACAAAGGTTTTATACTGCTCATGCTCCAAATCTGTAATACGATCTGACGCTGCGTGATCCGGCCTCTTCACTAGGTGAATCCTCGGCTGATATTTATGCATTGAATTCAGCACCAACTATAACATTAAAATTTATAATTTATAAATCATCTGTTGAAAGACAAACTTTATTTATTTATTATTTAAAAATTCCTCAAGTGTATTACAATTATATTATAAATTACCTTTTACAAGTTTTAAATTATAAATTATTGTAAAAAATATTTAAATTTGCAGCGAGGTTTATTACTTCCCCCACAATGAAATAATAATAAATATTTGTTAGGACTTTATAACTAATAATCAGTTATGCGAAAAATGCCGCTTTAAGGACCGCGACCTCTTGGTTTTTAAGTTTTAAGATCTCCATGTCATTAGATGACCTTTTTCAGATGGGTTTTTCTATTTTGGCAAAAATATTAACCCTGAATTTTACCGATTTTTTGAAAATTTAGCTGTTTCAGCAAACCGGGTTAATGACGTCTGTCCTTCCCAAAAATAATAATTTGTTCGAAAGATAACGTATTTAAAAGAAAGTGAATAGAAATACATACATACATACATATATATATATATATATATATATATATAATATATATATATATATATATATATATATATATTTATAGGTTATGACCTCCGACTGCATTTGGTTTATATACGTCGAATTGAATCACCTTAACTGTCGATAGACAGTTAAGGTGATTCAATCTTGGATGTAAACAAAATTTTTCATAAGTGTCGCATCAATAAATTTAGTTTCGACTACCGCCATGATGCCTATCCTATAGTGAATTATTGTAAAAGAAATTTTCCTAATGTACGTGTTAAATTTTTTTAGCTCACTAAAGGAGATAAAGAAGCTAATGTATCAATGAGTATAATTTTATTTAATTGATAACCCGCTTAAAATTACTTATCATTAATGGTTAACATAATATTTTTTTCCTGGTTTAATACAAGACATCCTATTGGGGTTTTAATGATTGATGTTAAGTTAGTATTACACTTGTATGAAGATGCTATCTATACATACAACTGCACAATGATCATAAACATTTAGGGAGAGTATAGAAAAGCATTAGGGGTCACATCACTAAGAGAGGGTCCTTGCAATTGAGGGAGGCAATTTGGGATAGAGAAATCAGATGGCTTGATAGTGGAGGTGTAATCAAACCTCCCTTAACAACCAGTAATCCCAGTAATAAAGGAACCCAACTTAGACACAGATTTCAAATGTTTTTAAGACGGTTTTTACGCTTTCACCTTACTGTCTTGCTTAATAATCTAGATTTGCTTTTAACTTGCACTTATTTATTTTATTAAAAATATACAATGTACTTTTATTGAACTTAATAAAGCACAATATACACATATGCAAGCTATAAACTTGTTTAGTATTAACTCGCAAATAAAAAGGTAAACAACAGTCATGCAAATATTGCACTGTTACTATGTTCAGTGTTATTTTTAGTTAAAACAAATAAAACACGTTTTAAAATAAGGAGTTATACGTAATGTTTAATTTGACGAATAGCAGCCAATAAAGTTTCGAATTTTAAGACATCCATCAAGAAAGCTCTTTATGACTCTGCATATTCGCCGTTTATGATCTTATATTTTTATGAAGCATTTTAATCAATAACATGTTCCTATACTTGAAGTATATAGGATATAACTTTTTAATACATTCCTTTAGAGTAAAAGAGCTTAAGAAAGTATAAACTTTAAAAAACGACATTTTATATTTTAACCCTAAAAAAACTGCCATATTATTCTTAGCTAGAAATTTATTAAAGAAAAAGCAACATGAAATTGAAGTATATTTTATTATAGAGTTGAGCCCTTTTACTAGTTGAAACAAGGGCTCAGGTACTGCAGTATGAAAAGTCATAAGACGCCTTTTCTTCAATTTATGGCTAAAATATGAAACCGAAGGACTTGTTTCCAATAGGAAAGTAAGTAGGTTCTGTTACCAATCATAAAATTTTAGTATTTCTCCATATGGGATGACTTGTGGATGTTTTCTCAATACTTCTGATACGTCAGGACTTTTTTATTTCCATAACATGCCTTATTTTTTTCTAAAAACATGGTTGTATTATATTTTTTTAAGGGAAATCTATTTTTCGTTTTGTAATACCCTCTACTACTTTTAGTTTATTACACTTATTTTGAAAACTGTGTAACATGAAAATATTAGGGAGCTAGACTGTATACGATAACATAAATATTGGTTCGGAAAAAATAACAATTTATACAAGCTCTGACCAAAACCTAAAACCATATCTCTTCCACATATTGAAGTTAAAAAATGGTACTTACTACATAAAGGACAAAAACAGCAAATAAAACTTTGTAGAAAAAATAATAAAACATTCGAAAAATAAATTAATAGCTCAAGTTAGAATTTCAACTCAAATATGCAATATGCTGTTTTTATGTTCTAAAACATATTACTTATACATAACAATAAATCAAGAAACTTTAACTTATTATTATTGACTTCAAATAAACGACTTGGCACTACCAGAACGTACCACAAAATTGAATCCCATATTTTTTAACACGGCGTGTTTGGCCCATATAGTTCATTCTTTGGAGAGTCTTTCGTGTTTTAGTTAAACAAAATTACAAGAAACAGTAGTTCACAGAACACAAGCCAAGATTTGTAAAGTTAGCTTAGAAAAATGTATGTTATGATGGAATACTATAATAGATTACATTATGAAATTTATAATTGTTTTAATAAAGCCAAGTTTATAATATTGACAGATTTGGAAATATAGGTGGCATATTGATAGAGGTATAAGGTATATTTATAAATAATAAAGCTGATTTATAAATTTAGGTAAATTTATAAGGCTTATTTATAAATAAGGTATTCATTCAAAAGGCTTAATCTTGATGACATTTCCATTTAATTTTAAATTATAAAAACATCTGAATAGTTGACTTTTGCTAATATCTTTTTGCGTAAGGTGCAATTTTTAGCATTCTGCTGCTTTTCTAATCTGAAATTTTATAGCTACGCTACGTCATCTTTTTTCATAAATTATATTAAGTGTTACTATAATAGGAGTTTAAAACTAAATCGTACAAAAATTAACAACTATATAACTTTCATTAAAAAAGAACTTACATGTCCGTGCTTATCCAATTCGTTGTTAGTTAATTTGACTTTCTCAAAAGAGACAATTTGTTTTCTAAGTTGCTCTCCAGTGAATGGTGAGTCAGGGTGAGGGTATAACCTGCAGGGGGCTGGAGGATCAGCTTTGCCAGCTACAAGCCAGGATGACTTATGATAAGCGTACCTATATCTCTTATTATCTACAGGTACTATATCCATAAGTACAGCATATTTTTCTTCACTTCTAATACCTGAGAAAGATACCCTTAACGTCGGAAACATCCTCCTGAAAATATCAAAAACAACATTACATTAGTAATTGTATTTCATAATCCACCATAAAGGCCGGTCAACTTAGGTCTAAGCTAGAGAAAGATGAAGCCTTTTAGGAAATTTAGAATAGAATTTATTTTATAATTAGTAATATTTAATCTTCCTTGTACTAATTAATATATTATTGTTACTTTGACAAGCCTCAAATTCCAGGCAGGGATAAACTGTCATTATAAGATATGCTGAAACCGTCAGTCTATATATGTATTAAGTAAATGATTTTATCTAAAATCTAAAGAAAGACTTAACTACTTCGACTCTGAAGGTGACAGATTTAGTTGATAGTGACCGGCTTAGTTTTATAGATTTACTCTGAGCAGAATTTGTTTTGCATCTATCTCAATTAAAATTAACTCATTAAAGTTTATAAATGAGAAAATACATACTCTAAATATAGATAAATAATAGAAGCAACAGTTGCCCTCCTGTAGTCACGTACTATCTAGAAATCCACGCATAAGGGACAGGATTGTTATCATGCATTACCGACATTAATAAACACAACTAATTTTTACGTTCATACCAATTTATCAGTAAAGCTATTTTGAGCAATTTAGGGTTCAAATAATGCTAAACAAAAGTATATTTAATAAAAGAGGTAGTATACACAAGCTTATTCTCTAATCCGAGAACAGCATTTTCCAATTTTTCTAAATGGGTTTCTACTGCCAAGAAAAACTTAATTCAAACTATAAAGTACAGTAAATATATATATTTATGTATCGTAATTTTAGATTTGTCTTAACCACTAACTGATACAAGAGATAATCTACAATAAACTGTGTAGGCTTCCGCGAGAAAAGACCTACAGATTTAGGTCTTCCGGAGGTGACCGCGTCAATGTAAATGAAGAATACGACGTTTCGCTTCCACTATGGGATGTAGGACATCATGGATAAAAACAAAATGCTATACAAAACCAACAAAAGTTCAATTTTGTTGAGCATTATGTTCTCTGTAAATGTAAACCAAATCAACATAAGTTCTTATGTTATTTTTACATTACTTATTTTAGTTTCATTTGATTTTCACCTGAAGATGTTGAGCTTCGCTCAATGAAACGTTGTGAAGATTTATGTAAAGGTTATTAAATAAATTAATATTTATAAAGGACTGTAGTCTTCAAGAAATTTTAATTCTAAATATATAATATCATACCAGTCCAACAAATTTACTCTTTTATAACATAAGTTCTAGTGATTTTAAACACCGGACAACTAATCATTGGTAATAGCCAACACCGTGTTCATCTATATCCTTTTTTCAGTATACTCGTACTTGCTTGTAATGATTACTATGTCCTTCTTGCATTTCTGATGGGATAATTTTAGAATAACTCATAGTTTGTTGAGCATCTTTACAATGTTAGGGACTCACGATATAATGGAACAGAGTACTAAGGAGGAATGCAAAAAAGTCACAGCGAGCATTCTTAACGAAAAGTAAACTTTCCTCTGCTGCTAGACTTAGTTAACACCATTCTTTCTAAACCATTATTTCATTTCTTTTTATCCTTTCTAACTTTTATACCATTTAACTTTAGATAACAATTGACTAAACTTTTCTATTCCCAATATAAATTTTACCCTTTTATTTCACAAAATGCGAAACTTTTCGTTAAAACCTTCTAAAAACCAACAGAGTGGGAATTACTAGTCAATTTGTCTCTTCATTACACTTTCATCGCAAAACTCTCTCTTGTGCTTCAAAGTTTCAAGCAGGGGAGTGTTTTTAGAAAATCTCATACTGTGAAAGTTAGAGGGAGATTCTAATAAAGGAAAATTCCCTATCTGGGATATTACACAAAGGATTTTTACTTTAACACAGTTCTTTAAATAAAGTTTCTCATTTATATTTAAATAAGAGACTTATCTTTAAATACTAACTTTGCTCATTTGTTTCTTCACTTTATTATTATCTTACTTTTCTGTTCTGGTGCTTCGTTTAAAAGAAAACGAATAATAACTGTATAAAAACACTTTCCATGCAGACGATATTTATGCAGAGGAAGATTTTAGTCGTAAAAATAAGAAGTATAGAAAAATCGCAGAACAAACACACTAATCTAATTTTCTGATAAAGAAAATGCCAATATACAAAACAAATATTGAATACATTGTAATTGTCTATATTTAACATTCTATTAACCGGGCTGAATAATTTTTCTTAATTTTTCTACACATATATCACTAGTGTATTCAACAGATAGCATCACATACATTTTTTTGAAAAATAAGTGGCCCCTACTTTTGGGTTTAGATCTTTTCGCCTCAATTTAAGTTTCCCGTAACAATTAATTTGATTAATTATTACTTTTCTTCACCTGATACTGTTGGTTATATATAATATATTATATATATATATATTATATATATATATATATATATATATATATATATATATATATATAATATATATATATATATAAATGTGTGTGTGGAATGTATTTGTGTTCATCCGAAAACAGAAAAATCCGAAACCGAGGTTTCATTATAATTATTCTATTTTAGATACTTAAATGACGTTTTCATCAATTTCGCTGACTCATCAAAAAGTTAAAAAATTAGTTAAAATCGTAAAAAATTAATATCGTGCTTAAATATGACAAAAATTTACATGCATTAATTGATGGTTAATTTAATTTCAATCTTTATCACCATTTTAAAAGTATAAGCTTCTTAATTTTAAGCTACGTCGGCCTATCAATTTTAATATCAAACAGTTTTTTTACATATATTGTAACACATACAGAACCAGCAGTCAAAATTGCATAGCTATTTAAATTTCAGTTTATTGGCAAACATATAAATTCATCAATAAATTAGACACTTTAAATTGTATGAAAAAGCTTGTTCACATCTGCCGAAATTGATATGATATAATATTAGCAATTTTGCATATATTGTTATAAAAAATAAAACTAAAAAAACTTGGCTGACTAGCATGAACACAGGTTTTTAATCCATTTCTGAACATAATATAAAAATATCTTTTGTATATTTGATTGAATGGCTATCTCCTGTATTACTTTTATAAGCTTTGATTAAACTAAGTTGACACCCTAATAAATATTGGGTTACTTAATAATCCTGAGGTCTAGCGCAGTCAGACTAAACCAATATACTAATACTATACTTAAGTAATATACTACTTTAGCTTTGGGTAATAATAATGACTCTGATATTTTTAATATCTAGTATTCTGGAATATCCAATAGTACGATCAACGCAAATTTCTTCTAACCTATAGAACTAACGTCAAGATTTTAATTACAAATTTAAATTAATTTATTCATTAACGACATAAGAAAAAGTATTAAATTAAAATCGAATTCTCAGAAAGTACAGTGGAGAACAGGCCTACCATGATTCGTAAATTATTGATTAATCGTCAATATATTGGTAGCGTGATTATATAAGCCACTAATTATTATGAATTATATAAATATATTCATAGTAGCTAAAAGAACATTGGCTAATTAAATATAATTATAAGACTAAGTCGAATTAACTAAAATAATATTACGCTTCTGTTCAAGCCTACTTTTATTAATGATACCTTTAAACATTTTCAACGCTCCCGTTTAAAAGATATAAACTTCTCATTTTGTAATTATACATTTAAAAAAATTGCTTTAATGTAATATACTTATAAGTAGCGTATTAGAATCTTAAAATTATAAATTTATAAAGCTATAGGAATTTAAAAAAGAGCAAGCTACTTTAACTGGCCAACTTAGGATGTATGTATTTATCAAGTTTTTAAACAGTAATTTCTTACATAAAAGTTTAAATTTCTTAAATTAATCATTTGGAACGTCAAAAAATTAGATGTAATTAAAAGTTGGATGGATCGTATAAGGAAAGCATAATAAGACTAAGGAGTGAGAATTGACTCCATGTTTTGAAACGTTTAAACATCAGCTTTCTTTGGTCATTAAATGTTTCGTTTTTGTACAATTTCAACGCTTCAATGCTTTGTTGTAGCAGAAGAAGAAAAAAGAAATTATTTTAGAAAAAGAATGCGAATTCTTAAGGTATGAAGAAACCTCTAAACAAAAAAAAAATAAAAAATACTCTACAATCTTAAAAATACGCTGTAAATGCCAAATGAAAACGTAGGAAGAGGATAATTTCCAATGTTTATAGTAGTGCTAAATCGAGTAAAACTTATAGTTTTAACTCAACTTAAGACTTGTATAGTTTAATTTATTTAATAAATGTGTCTTTTTGTTATTTTCAAAAAAAAAAACTTTTAAAATGTATCTTAAGAAGGATATTGATAATTAATATGTTTATATTATTATGGTTACTCATCAACAGGTAGGAATTATTAACGGTAACTAATTAACACTTATGATTAGGGTGACACCGACTTAATTATACCTAAATCCTAAATTAAAAGTTTCAAAAGAATCCACTAGGTACAATGTCTTATTTAAAATGTTCAGGATTACTTACCGTTGTAAAGTACTATTTTCTGTTCAAATTTGTAAAGTGTACTACAATCCAACGGACAAAACAGAGGGAAGGGGAAGAATCAAGAGGCAACAGTTTTAACTCAGTTAAAATATCTGTACAAGTGGTTTACTAAAATTTGTTTTTCATGTGATAGCTAAGCTTCCAAATATTCTCTCTTTTTATTATACTAGTGTTTTCCAGCAGCGTGGTAATTTTTTTATTATTTTAAAAATTGAAGTGTTACCGTGTTTCGTTTCAATATCACTAATGTTAGTAACAATGAAGCTTTGAATAAAATAGATGAATTTTTCTCTCTGTGTCACCGCAAAAAACACTTTTTTAACAAATGTTGCCGACACAAGATATAACTAAAGGAAAACATTTTCTAGACTAAAATGTTTTTGAAAAGTTTTAAAGAAAATGCTTTTTACCCTAGAAAAACTCATGAAGTCGTGAAAACTCATCTCATACTCGTATGAGAAAATTGTTCTTTACACATACACTTAAGAAAAGTGTCTTTGTTGTCTCGAGAAATGTCTTTCACCTGCTTCCTTTTTTTACCAGATATTTTTATTTGTGCAAAGTTGAAAACATTGTTTTCTTTCTCATCACATTTATTTAGTTGTTTGGTAATTTCTTTGGTTTACTTATTATGTTGGCTTGTTTGTTAATTTTCGCACTGCCGATGGCCTTAGGGTTTCTATTAAGAAAATGTTTACAATTAAAAACGCTTTTTGCCAAACAAATTTTATACAAACAAAAATGTTTAGGTAAAAAATAATTGTTGTAAAAAAACATTTTTTTTTTTTTAATTTTTATATTCTTTTTAAAAAATTTAAAGTAACGCTACTTTGATATGCAGTGCTAAATTAACCTTAAAATCTTATGAGTTTTTCATCGGGACTTGATTTTTCATCAAAATTATAAAGCTGTTTTAGCTGTAGCGTGTTTAATAGAATTGTGCACAATACATTCAGACTACAATTTCTTTTACAATTTTAGAGATCTGTAGGATAAAAAAGTAAATGTCATATTTTTTGCTTATACAATGCTTCTCCTCCTTTTAGGAAACAGGAAAGCAAAAATAGTTTACTAATTATTTATAATTTAAAATAGCATTAAAAAGGGGAAAGCACCAAGAAAGTAGGCCACGTCGGGTCATATTGGCCAACTCTTAAGTTAAATGGTAATGATCTATAGATCATTAACTATGGGTTATGACCCATACTTCCAGGTGTAATTCTTTGTCTAAATTTGGAGAGAAGAGCTGTAACTATGCACTGACTCCTTACCTTAGTTAGGAGCAGCAGAGTTACGCAAAGTGTGTTACACGGATCCCTGGGGTTTCGCGAAACGATTTCGGAGAGCCGAGAGCTAATGGGCAAAATATTAACAACAACATGATTGATTTACTTTAATGCTACTGTAATTACAGTTGACATGTGATAATAATGTCACCTCATGTTGGGTTGAAAGCGCTTTGAATGAAATAATGATTTAGTAAAGAGACTTCTTTTTTCTTTTTCTTTATACAGATATCATTTTTTTTATGAGATTGTTTGTAAATACAAGTATGAATGAAGAATCAACCAAGTTTTTATTGGAAAATCTATCTATTTCCTGTTGTTGGGGACCAAATATTAATTACAGTAATTCTATTTGTTGATGGGTTTTCTCTAAATTTTGTACGTACTTATTGTATTTTATGAAATAATATACAAAATGAAGGCTATGTAAAATATTGGTTGTTGTTTGTTGTTGTAATCGCGACCACTTTGTACTTATTTTTTCTACAATCGTGATTTATTAGGGAACTATAAAAATTAGGTATCAGAGTTTACTGTAAATTATTATAGCAGTTTCGCGAGGCTACGCATGAATTGCAATGAGCAATAAGGATAAGTAATTGAATTTAGTAGTTGCGAGGGTGGAGGGTAGCCAAAAATATAGTGGTCCGCTAAGTATCATTAATCTACAATAAGAGCCTCATTGTAATTACTTAAAGGCCTTTGTCTTTAAGCATTCATCTTACACTTGTTAGCTCAGTTGCCACCTGGAGCATTTTACTCCTGGTGGCAAAGGAATAACATATTGTCACCACTATGAGATTTAACTGCAATTAATTACACCGCCATACACCTAAAAACTTTGCGAATCTATAATTTTGCTCATGACTTAAGTTCATTTAAGGTAAGAGATCTTAAAAGATAGTTATTAATATTTATGATGATCCCCCAAGCATAGTTATTACGCGTGGGATTGTCTTGTAAACAATCTACTAAAAATTTGTAGATAATCAATCTAATACTATTTAAATAAATAAATAATATGTTAATTTATGCTTGATAACAGTTACAATAAAATGCAAATTTGACATCAATTTGTAGTATAAAATAGGTCCGTAAAAATTCTGTCCAACCTGCAATAAAAAAATGTGAGTTGGTTAACAAAAACACGACCACAACCTCTTAAGCTCATTTTTGTTTGGAACTTTGCTAAACGCGAATGCAAAGGAAAATAAAATTTGTTTAAATTGAATTTAAGAACTTGCTTAGCTGTAAAATAAAGTAAAATAGTTTTAAGTATAACCAAAATATCTTAATAATGATTTAAAGATTAAAAAAGTTTAGAATTAGTGTAGAGAAAAATAAAATTTGAGTAAATTAAGTAAAAAAAAAAAATTTCAATTTTGAAATATCTTCAAAATAAAAACATTAAACTAAAAATTTAAAGTTATAATTAAACTGACTATTCATTACTCGCTGCTCCCGTGGTCGAGGTCGTTAGAGCGTTAGTATTTACTAACCTTTGACACCACGGTCTGGGGTTCGCAGCCCAGATTACGCTCTCAGTTTATACATAAGATTTCGTCAAATAATGTATAGAATACCTTAGATTTTTTAGGGCGTAATGGTTGCCACAACCACCTGAGGTTGTTCCCGCTGGGGTTATCCCAGATGAGCCGCAAAGCTCTAAACGGGCATCATTATTATTATTGTTGTTTACAACCCATCGCTAAAAGCACATTATTTATTTGAAGTACAGTTAGATTTTCAAAAAGAAACATTAAGTAGGATTGTCTAATAGTTTTTGCCTGGATATGCTTAAAAATATTTTAAAACAGTATTATAAAAAATTAAAGAAATTAAACAATAAAACCAGTATAATTAAGCAGTCTCTTTTTTGAGAAAAAAACTAGTAAATAAATTCAAAAGAAACATAAAACTTTTAAACTAATGTAATAAAATAAAAGTTTCAATAACAAAATAATGATAATACTGGATGAAACAGCTAAAAATTTTAAAGTCATATACATGGATCTTCAAGGAGTAATAAATAAAAGTAAAGTATACTCTGTTATTTCAGGACACTTTTGTAGTTTATATACCTATAAATACATCAATTTGATTATTAATTTAATTGTTTTTGTGTTGTTTAAATTTGATTTTGTATCATTTTGTCAATAAAGGATTTTTTGAATTTGAGTTGAAACAAGTAACTGCCATTTAAAAGGATCGGTACTCTTGCCAGAGACATATGCAGACATTTTATTCCTTTTATTAAATAAAATCATTAAGGCTCGTGCTATCGAATCTATACATTTATTTACTCAAGAGTTTAAAATTCAAAAATCAAAATACCAAGCCATTACACTACGCCTAACCCGTAATCATTTATTCCATTAAAAAATCAATATAAATTTAATTTTTTAACGTTTATCCTTAAACAATTTCACAAAGAAATAAAACAATTTCATTCCTTATACAATCAAATTCATGATGATAAAAATCAAAAAGTAATTATTCGATTCAAACTCCGAGTTAATTGAGAAATAGTGAAGTTCCAAGCATTATTAAACTAAGTCCGACTTTCAGTTGAGAGTTGTAGGAGTTGTTTAGTTTGACGAATATCCACTTGAAGCAGCACTCATCAAGGCAGTTCTCGTTCTCATCCCTACTTGCCCGCTGCAACCCCCGTTGCCAAAGCCAACCTGTTATTTTTTATTCTTCCCCTCCTCCTTAACTTCATATATTAACAAAGTTCTCTTTTCTACTTTTTAGATTCTTGATAAAAACTCCATTAAAATGTGGTTTCGTAATGTTCAATTATAGTCTAAGAGAACCTAGAGTAGCAAATATCGTCAATTTATTTTTAACAAATAAACTGCATTATTTTGCATATAATGAACACAGGCCCGTGGCCAGACAAAACTCGTAGGGGGGGGGGGGGTGAAACTAATTCCAGAGGGGGATGGGGCGAAATTCATACATCTACAAGGGAATTCTACTGAAATCTACTTCACCAGAGGGGGCCAAATTTTTTCCAGGGGGACGATGCCCCCCCTGCCTCTACCTGTCTACGGCCCTAATTGTCCATACTGCATAGATTGTTGTTCTGCATTATTTGTTATTTTATTATTATTATTTTGTTAATTTTGATTAAATTACATGGCATTTTGCCTGATAATTAAAAGTAATAATAAAATAACAAATAATACAAAACAACAATCAATGCAGTATGAACTTATTCTGAGCGGACTCTGTATTACATGGCATTTTGCCCTGTAATGATCAAATTTTGTTATATGGCCACCACTTATCCATTGTACTAGCTGACCAGAATAGCAAGCTTCCAATCTACCTCCTCACCATTTAGTACAATTGATATCAAACATGTCTAATAGCGATACCAATAGCGTCTAATAACATACCTATAGCGACCTATAGATATATATATATATATAATATATATATATATATATATATATATATTATATATATATATATATATATATATATATATTATATAATATATATATATATATATATATATATATATATATATATATATATATATATATATATATATATATATATATATATATATATATATATATTATATATATATATATAATATATATATATATATATATATATATATATATATATATATATAATATATAATATATATATATATAAAATATAAAAATAATAATCTGAAACGAATTATTCGTTTCAGGTTTTTAAGACATCCTAAGTAGTTTTCTCAAAGTTGTCTGTTAACATCGTAGCTCCCAGTGTATTTATACTTGAGATTTGAAACTTGGTACAGAAATCAGTCTATAGGTGTCTTTGTGCTATTCGGAAAATTATTTTTCGCACAATTTTTGAAAAATCATTAAACGCGGAAAATTGTTAACCATACGCGGTAAATTTAAGATTTTGCACGCATATGGCTATGTATAAGACTAACATATATGCCAAATTTGATCTCTTTATTAGCATTAGTTCAATTGTTATCAAATGACTTGTGTACGTTTTTTTAAAATAGTAAAAAATCTGAAATTAATCCAATTGAGGTGACACTTAGTACAAGCGTATACCTTACCTTTACGTAATAAATGAGTGCACTAAGTTTCGTTTCAATACGAAAAGAATATCTATGATTTTTTGGATCATAAAAATTAATAAGCATCGAAAGGTATTTGTCTGGATAGTTGACCGCTGTGAATAAAACGGATATATTTTCTATCTGAGGACGAGCGAAGCCAGTCCAAAGAGTAAATGTAACAGGACGAGCGATCGAGTCCGAGGTAGGGAGGACGAGCGTTGAGAATCCGATGTGATAAGAAAAAGTTCCAAGCCACCCCCCCCCCCATTTATTTATTTATTATTTTTTTTTATAATAGTGTAATATTTATTTTTGTATAATCGTAGCGAAACATTTTGTATATTCTATCTATAGGCTAATAAAAATTGATTACGTACACTATGAATTGTTTAACTATGTGTATATATATTTTTAGTAGAGACAAATCTAGAATATTATTCGCTGCCTCATAAATTGTCAACCTATGCTTACTTTACATTTATATCATGAAAATATATAATACCTTTAAATATACAACTAAATAATTATAAAACTGCTAATAATAATAAACGTTATAATAGTTAAAACAATTTCAAATGTATTAAGTAAAACTTTATTTTTTATATGATTTATTTCAAAATGTCCTTTAAAACTACACGCAGTTTATAGTACTTCTAAAAAGTTTTACCCATGCTGATAGCCGCTTGGTAATTCATTAGTGGAATAAATTTGAAGTTGTATTAAAAATTAGTTTCAATATTTAATTTGAAATTTTAAATGTCATTATATGCTATTGACAACTCTTATGATGCCAGTTCTTAAAAACCGGATGTTTTTGCAAAAATTAAAAAAAAAATTGTCATGTCATATGACACAATTTTTTTATGTAAATTTTGAAAGAATTTACAATTTCTAGAGGAATTTAAGGTTTTTATATAAAAAATATAAGTGTAATATGTGTTTTGATTAAAAAATTATGGTAGCTATTAAATATTGGCTAGATTCTCGAATATCAAACTTGATTTCTTTTAGTCGATAACAGGTTTGATTACGCTTAGAGTTTAAACACCTGTAAACCAAGAGATTAAACGTAACAATATAATGACTTAGCGAACGACAGAGTAAAAGATAAGACAAGAGTAAGTGAGTAGGTTGCCACCACCTCTACCTCTTCATCTATATTCCTTGTATAGATTTTTTTCACACCTTACACCAGAGGGGGTTACTATCAGAGGGTCCAGAATGAAGACCAAGCCATCCTATTGGTTCTTGCCATCCCCCTCGCGATATAAACCCCCTTCTTTGTCTGAAAACTTACCCTAAAGCTTTTTAATAATATCTTATCTCACTCTTTCATGACAAAGTGAAAAGAGTTATTAAAACAACCACCATTTCAGACAGCAAGAAGTTAACTGTGGAAGAAAAGTAATTCGGAAACAGAGATGATACGCAATAATCCTTCATTTATAAGGATGTATTTATTTTCTGTAAAAGATTACTATATAACTGAGTTTTGCAAAAAATTGGCACCTATAAAATGACCAGAATATTAGTAAATAAAATAATTGGTAAAATTACCAGAAATATTCCTTGCACAATGAACTCATCGTAAAAAAATCGGAGCAAGTAAGAATTAAATATTTTGCCGGGGAAAAAAAGATCATCATATATGTGTTATAATGCAATAAAACGAAAACACCGGTCCGAAGTCGATACAACTACTCTATGACACCAAAAAGTCGAAAAAACAGCAGTAAAACCCGGAAAATCTAAAATTAAAGTTATTTTTATATGATAGATTGACACCTTTTTACTACACTAGTATGTAAGGTCATGGCAGCAAGTGCTGACAATAAGTAGCTTTTTGTAACAGTCAGCTATTTCTGTTCTCTCATCATTTATAATAACTCATTCTCATATTTCATTCTCATCATAATAACTCATCATTGTTAATACCATTTTTTACTATGTTATTGCACTATTCAATTAAACAGTTACTTCTTTTAGAGCGGAAGAAAAGTTGGTACTTTTTGCTTAAAATGGTCAGTTAAGTGCGAATTTTCTTTTTTGTTAATGCTAAAAGAAGTTATCGAAAAGTAATTATTATCCTAAATAATAAGTTTTACCCAAATTAAATAAAGAATGATCAATGAAAACACATGAATCCAATAAAATATATTCACTGTTTGTACGATTTCCCACACTCATTTCCTTAGATACCATAGGTAATGGGTGTGATTATACTATTATATATAATACGAATATGATAATGTTTTAATTAATTTAAGTTTCATCTATATATATTTCAAATAATTTTTAAAGAGGTTTCTTTTATCGACATTATATACACAATAAAATTCATACAATAAAATAATACGAGTTTTAATGCACTTCTTAGCCGCATGTCATAAATTACCTAGTTCCAATTATACTAAAAACATTTATCATACATAATTATACTATAAATTAATTATAAATGTTTAAAAAAAGTTAAAACAAGAACCATTAATATAATACTTTATAAGTATACCTATAATTATATTTTAGAGAGTACAATTTGTTTAAAAATAAACAACCGACTGCATGAGAGTAAATTTTCAAATTAGCTTATATTTATTTGCAAACCTTTAACAACACCACAACAATTATTATAATTATTTTTTATCATTTTAGAAATAACGTTTTTTAGATTTTATACCGTGTAATTAATAACCGAAAAAAATTTTGGGAATAGGTAGTCATTTTAAGTCAGTTATGCCTTGTTGATAATTATTGTGGTTATATATTTAAAATAATCTTGCAGCAAGCATTATAATTTAATTAATATCTATAATAATTTATATGAAGTCATTTGGTAGTTACGATTTTCTTTATATGTTTTCTTTCACATAATGCTTAGGATTCTAAAAAATCTGGGAATATTTTTATTTCAATTGAGGAATTATCGTAAGACTGCCTATAGATATGCAAGATATATGTAAAATCTTTATGCATACATATAGATATTACAAGAGGGGGCATACCCTAACTTAATACATTGAGAGGTTTTAACAATTTTTAGAGCTCTCAGGGTCTCTATATGCACTTTCCGAATATTGTTTGTGTTTGTTTTGTATTATTAACGTACTATTACACAGGGTGGACATAACCCCCCCTTAAATATTGAATCTTAGACAAACTAATAAAACTTAAAGCATTTTTTTTTCAGTAAAGAACATCTTTTAGGTGGTGTAGTTAACTTCGGGTGTCGCATGTAACACTAAAATGAGGGTAAGGTAATAATTAAGTGGTGTCCTAAAGCAAAAATATGTCACTTTTACTCTTGGCGAATTCTTTCTAATACCAATTCTTAAAAATGTCAATTTTGAATTAAAATGTCTAATTTTTACTCATTGGGAACTTATTCCTGTCAAAATAGCAGGAAACATTAAAAAATGTCCCCTTAAAGATAGCAGAGGGACATTTGCCCCTTTGTCTTGTATTCAAAGGGCAAATATAAATCATAGAAAAAGGGCAAATGTCTTGTAGTCATCCCTAGAATCCAAAAAAGTATACCATTAAATTTACTTTTCCCTGATTTTTGGCAAAATTTGGTGTCGCATAGATCACTCAAAGATAACTACACCACAAAAATAAATTTTCTTTACACAAAAAAATGCTACAAGTTTCATTAATTTACGTTTAATGGTTCAAAATTTTAGAGGGAGTAGACATTTAGTCCACCCTGTTTAAGTTACTGTAATTTTAAACCTTTTATTTGATTATAATGTGATTAATTAAAAGTGTTCATGTTTCAAAATACAACCAACAGAACTTCTCTAGTAATAATGCAATACTCTTAGGACGCTCTATGTAATACTGTGGTCAAAGCTAACAATGTTATTCACATGTATATAAAGATATATTACTATAAGGATTCAAATAAAGGTCTATTCACAAATATAGTTTAAAGCATACAATGATAGTAAAACCGGCTTTCAACCAAATAAACGTCATCTTCAGTACCGGTGAGAAGAAATTATTTTTTCTGTTTGAGTCTAGTAGTTATAACATTTGAGACATTTTTTCTTCTTGAGTCTCCAATGTTATACTACTAGACTCAAAAGAAAAGATAATTTCTTCTCACCGGTACTGAGGATGACCTTAATTTGGTTGAAAGCCGGTTTTACTATCATTATATGCTTTAAACTATATTGTGGTTAGATCTTTATTGAATCCTTATAATATGGAATCCACTGGTACTAACGTCACTTATATATATACATATATTATATATATATATATATATATATATATATATATATAATTATATATATATAATATATATATATATCTATATATGTGTGTGTGTGTGTGTGTGTGTGTTGTGTGTTGTGTGTTTAATTTTTTATCCACAATTCTGCAACTATAACTAAGGTTTTTGTTGGATCATAAAGTTGAGTGACCGCTGGGAATATAACTAATTTATTTACTATTTGAGGAAGAGCGAAGTCAGTCCGAAGTAGTAAGAATGAGCTTAGCTAATATCGGGAAGTTCCCGAGTACCCCGTACTCGATTTTGAATTCTGTATTGCGGATGAAATTAAATTAAACAAAGAATTAAAGTAAAAACATTAAAGTGAATACAGCAGCTAAAGTTGCTTAAGGTAGTTTTAAGTCTGGCGAATCGAATCAAGTTCTAATCATATAAATCTCACAACATAAAAACATTTTATAATATTCTATTAATAATAGTTTTGAAGAATATCTGTCTAAATGTTTCGAAATAACTTTTTAAAATAAAGTTTACAATCTGCTATTAATTAATTTTTAAATGTGTTAGCATGATGAAAATAATAAAATTGAAGGTAAGGGGACGCGAAAGCACAAACAAGGGTAAGATACCAGGCTTGCCTGACTCACCGCTTCAATAGGTTTCTTCACAAGTTTTCTTTCTTAAGTTTTTTATCTTAAAATAGTCTTACATCGAAAATGGACAAGTAATAATATTTCCAATTGATTCGCATTTTATAATTTATGTTAGTTTAGTTTTCACTTCGGCGTCTTTTGATTTACCGCATTTTATTAAAATTTATTTAATTATTTTAAGTTTATTACCATAAATTTAATTCTGAAACTACTTGTTTGGTACATTTGTACCTATAATAAATATTTACCATTTTAAAATATTTACTGTTTTAGGAGGATGAAACATATAAGGCATATAACTTGAAGATTTGATCTTTTTGATAATAAGTTTATTTATTACATGACATGTTTGGTCAAAGTTTATAATTTGGACTTAAAAAACTATTACAAGAAGGAATCTCTAGATACTTATGTGAAAACATTCTGTCTCGGTGGTCCGCTAGACGCGCGTATTTTCTTTGCAATGTGTGCTTTCTTGCTTATCAATCCATTTTTTGCTTAAGTTTTCGGTTTATGCTGTGTAACCGTTAATTAACAGATGCGTAACTTGATATATAATTTTCCGATTTTTTCAAAGAGAATACTCATACTTATCCTAATATTTATATATATTTATGCCACGATATTACAATGTACGGCACAGAATTATTCGCATTTATTTAAAGCTCAATTTATGCTAATTCTTAGCGAATTTTCTTTGTTAAATTCGGACAAATTAAATAACAAAATATGACGCTTCTGCTTATGTTATAAAGCATATAATGATAACTTAAGCAAGAAATGGATTTTTGAACAAGAAAGCACGGATTTCACAGAAAAAAAGGCCGGCTTGCGGACCTCCGCACCAGACTTTTTTTAAAGTTATAAAATCTTTTAAAGTGTAAATATGATTCGAACTTAGGAACCCTGGCTTTGAGTACTTTGAGTTATCGTATCGACTCTTGACCGGTTTCATTCAATTCAGAGCCCTAAAATAAATAGAAAAAGACACCCTACTCGATTTTTTTTGTTTAATAAATTTAAATGAGATTTTTTTTCCATATTGGCATTAATTTATACTATTCATACGCTTTTATTGTCCAATATTGTAAGAGCGCTTTTATTAATTTGAGATAATGGGATAATGTGAGGTAATTTTGGCTGCAAAAAAACATGAAAATAATAAAATGATAATATTTGATAAGGAAAATTAGTAATATCGCCCTCGAATGCACAATGCACTTATGCCTTTCTAAGTATTGGACACCCTTTTCTTCTTTATAGAAAGGGCAGTTACACCATTTTTTTAAAAATATTTTATGGATGATATAGATACATTTCTATATCCAAAGAAATTTTAAAATGGTCCAAAGATTAGCCTGTTTAATGTTATAAATTAAAACCTGACTTTAATAATTTCAGCTTTTAATCTAATCTATGTTTAGACATAGATTCAACATAGAGACAGGGCTTAAATATTGCTGATTACTTACAAAAAAGCTGTATTACATTTCAATGAGCTTCAAAATATGTATACATTTACTCTCCCTGTATAATAGCGGAAGGGTCTAGGACCGTAAAATTTTATAAAATTATTTTGTTAATAGGGTACAAAACGTATAACATTTTTTTTAAAAAACTCCCTTTGCCCAAAAATGCAGAAGAATAATATTCATAAAGGCAAAGAAATGAAAGTCACCAAATAAAGTATGAGAATGACTGCCGAAAAAAAGTATGACGGGAGTTCATATTCGCTGACTACATGAATATTGATACGTGTCAAAGTTTTTGAGTTATCGTTAATCCAATGTTACTTAATAGGACAGGGATGGCTTAGTATTAAACCTAGGTAAGGTACTAACGAGCTTGACTTTAAACGTTGTCTAATACGCCGCGAGATCTCTTATCTTACAAATATGAAACTACAAAGCTACCGAAACATCTTTACAAACTAAAGAATATTGAACTCATACAGATAATGTAACGACAAACTACCTACAGAACGATACAGCAACCGTATTTGAAATCATTCACAATCAAAAAGTAGATTTGTACTTCTTATTTCGTTGATAATTTTCTCGTTTACTAGTTGTACAATTTTCACTTTTGTTAGCAAATTAACCTGATACTATATTACTTATTTATCAGTTGATAAAGCTTTTAAATTATAAAGAAATGTATGCCTATTGTAAGCATCTGTGGTCAATATCTAGAATATCTAAATTAGTTTAAATGCTGCATTTTTAAATTAAATTAATTTAAGGAAACTCAGTTTTACTAATTTAAATTAAATTAACTTAAAGCTAATTAAGACATTACTTTCGTTAAAAAAAGAAATTTAGTTTGACTTATACTTAATTATGTCCTAAAATGCCACCACAAGAGGACTAAGTAATTTTTTATACACCATGTAGCAGGTGAAGACGGAACTAAACCTAGATTTTAGATAATTTGAACTAATTTTAAACTGACCTTCCTGTCTTGGTAATTATCATCTCAGTTCCAAGATCATGAAATTTGTCCCACAGATCTTTGGTTTCTAGATGACATATAACATGGGCTAGTTCTTGACAGTTCGTCCTGTTAATTAGATTAGGATTTGGTGGCTCAGATTCTGGTCCAGTTGAACTTGAGATCTCAGGCGATACAGCCCGCCGTCCAGTCTCTGCACAGAAAACACAACAAACTTTTAACGTTAGATAAACTTTATGAACGAAGTTGTAGTATATCCTTTTTAGCGAATTTCCTTTGGGAAAAAATTCGCTATTTTCTACTTTAAAAAGTTCAATCTAGTATATTAAAAATGACAATGGTGACGTTTCGCCATAGTGTTATGGCCATTCTATATTGGACCCTAAAAATTAGCATTTAGATAAAAGAAGAGCAGGCTATCATAGTTATTAATATAGAGTTATATTAACGGTTGACTTTTAATTAATAGGCTATCAATCATTAATTGGAAGCTTCAGAAGTAGACGGAAGAAAGAGCAAAGTATAAGAAAATTTCATACAACGTGCCTTAAAAGAAAATGGGTGAATCCAAATATTAAAAACACTTTTCAGTATATTTAGCGGACTATTATTACTTTACTATAGTAGTTGTGAAGTTTTCTTATCCCTCTTAACATACATTTTTAAGTAAGAATCTGAAACGGGAGAGTGCAAGCATTTTTATTAGCCAGAATAAAGGCTAAACACACCCAACGCGCCTATGGATTAGTAGGAAAGGCATTGTTGAGCAGAACTAAGTACTAAAACTAGAAATCAAAGCAGAAGTATTTAAACGTGAAGATTTAGGTCTTCCGGTGGTGACCGCGTCAATGTAGATGAAGAATCCGACGTTTCGCTTCTTGGTATTTAAACGTGTATTTAAACGTGAAAACTTGTGCCGACAAAAATAATTCCTAGTCCTTAAAGAACATTTAAAATACGGTGAAATGCATCTCTTTATATACACTTAATTTGGATAGATAATTACATTTATTGATCTAATAAAGTAATTACAAAAATTAGAGCTTGTTGTTATAAGTTTGCATAATCAAATAAACCGATGAATAGAAAATTGACCACGCTTGGTTTGATTAGTTCTTAGTCGACAGCCCCTATTACGATAAAAACAACATGAATGAGGTCAATGCTATTATAGCAAACATTTCACCTGTGTTCTATTACTACAAAAGCAATATACTCACGAAACGGAGATAATTTGCTAGGTAATTTTCGAAAAAAACTTGGCACAAGAAGGAAGTAAAAGAAGGGTGCGACCGGACGAACTGACAAGTTGTCGGCGATTGTTTGGTTCGTTGATCGGACAATACACTCTTGGCTTTGCAAACTTGTGCTGTTTATAAACAAGGCAGTTACAAACAAACTGACAGTCGTTTCCTAGCTAGGGGATGTCAACCCGCTTGGTCAAGCACACGCTAGATTTTTCTCAGTATATAATAATAAAATGGTTATTTCTTAACTTGTCATGAATTTGGGCGTTCTTAGTTTGAACTTCTTTGTCTACTGACCTACATTTTGTAATTTCAAAACTAGCTATTTTATGTGATTTACACAATTGTAATAGATGTGGCAAACATCTGATTTACAGTTTTCATGAAAAACATAGTTAAGAGAGAGTATATGATGAAAAACTGTCATTCGATTTTAACAAAATGTGTTTAAATGTTTATTAATACAGACATTTATGAAGGGCCTCATACGTTGGGTCGCTATGTAACCAATTACAATTATTTTTTTGAGTCTATGTTCTCCCACGTCAATTTCATCAACTCCACTCTGGTTATTAAAATATTAGTTACAGTCGATACTTCTTGTTGGAAGCTCAACAGCAAGTATTGACGGTATAGCAGATTCTTTAATTGCTTCCTTATAGATTTATAACCACAAATGTTCAAACACAGACGGATTTTAAATAGTTCAATGTGATCCACGAGCTTTCGTGAGTTGGGGCCCTTGTCGTATAAGAAGTACTTACTATACTACTTATTCATTCCAACGCAAAAAATAACAACTACTTCTAGTGTCAGTAGTGTCGGACTAAATGAAAATAACACCTAAATGCAACTTATTTATTTTCTAACATACTTGGGATTTTTTCACTGAATTGACCAAGGATAATTTATCACTTCTTGTGTAAACTCATTTTATTTACTAAGTGAATGAGTACCGTCAATCTTTAGACCACATAATTTATATAACTTTGTTTTAGACAATTTACAGCCATAATTTAGGTCAGAATCATACCAAATTTTAGTTTACAGAATATTCAGTTTCCCGCAGAGTCGTTAGACAATGAAGAGCAAAAATTTATCGAAAAATATAATACTGTTTAGTTAAAGATGTCTGAAAACCGAACACCCTGTAAACATTAAAATTTATTGTTGACCACCTGGTCAAAATTGCAAGGACTCCAAAAAAAAGTACTGGATGCATAACCATAGGAAGACCAATTATATTTATATCTAAAGCTGGAGTATTATTTCTTGTTTATTATTATTTTTTCTTAGTGACCTAAAAATTAGAAAGGTGAAACTAGAAGAATCTATAATAATAATACAAGGCTGGAATCCGTATCTAATAGTGAAGAATCAAATGATATTAAAGCTCTTTCCGGAAGCTCACTGAGAGATGAGGAAATTCTTAAGACCACCCATGTAATTGCATTTTTAAGAGGTAATGGAATGGAACCGTAAAAATAGTGGCGCCTCTTTTTCAAGAAAACCAACAGTACTGAGAGTTTAAGTTTCTTAATCTTTTATTCGATCAGTAAAGTTCTTCTGATTTCGGACTCGATAGTTTGCGGTCAAATTGATTTCAATGAAGGATCCAATGAGAATCTTTCCCGCTTTTTCTGTTAGGAAGAATTTTAAATATTTAGAGTTCAACCAATGCCTTCAGGATAGCTCTAGTCTTGTGTATAGAGTACCTATATAATTAGAGTACCAGACACTCAAAAGTAATTTGTTATTTTTGAATATATTTTTCAAGAGAATGAAAAACAAAATTATCATTCTTCTCAGATTTTGCAAACATAAGGTTTGTTTCGATTTGATACTGGGTTCTGGGGTTTTAACTTTCTTTGTAGTTGTCTTGTTGGTTTTTTTTATATTTCTTAATTTAAATTAATTGCGCCATAAAAAATTACAAACATGTTTACAAATGTACAAACACTGTCACCAGAAAAGGCCCGAGGGGTGCGTCGCTTTCCTGGAACAAATTTTGCCCCCTATTACGAAGTCCCTTTATCATAAGAGATATTATTACTAGAGGGGCCCTATGGGTAAAATTTTGAAAACATAGAATAAGTAACCTGACCACTTTAGCTTATAAATATAATCAAGTAATCACTACAAAATTACTAATAACTTAGATAGTATAACGTTAAAATACAAAACAAAACAAAAAACGTACGGGAATTTCTAAAACAATTGATTTATTATAACCTTAACTCACTCTTGAAGGAGGTTTCAATGAGGTCACACAGAACTCCAAAATGTTATTTCAGACCTCGCAATGTATTGAGATAGGTTATGTCCCCTCTAGTATGTAAGTATAATTTTGCTATAAAACGTAATAAATCAGAATAATAGTAAAAAAAAAATTAAAATAGAAATATTGTTAGGTTAACAAATTACAAGACCAAGTCTACCAGACGTCCTGAGTGATGCGATAACTTTAAAGCAATATTTGTTGCCTCTAAAATCTCGTAGCAAGTATTAAAAACCCTTATCTACTTGTTTATTTATTTAAGTCATACTTATCTTAATTTTATAATTTATTGTAATCTTTGTTTTTTTGCTGTAACCGATAAAAATTAAACGTAAAATTTTAAAGAATAGTATTCTTATGTTTGTTTTTCAGCTGTAAGTAGATAAAATTATCTACTTTTTTTTAATTATTATTTTATTTTAATATATTATTTATGTTATTTAACGTTTGTACTATTAATTGTTTATTTAATAAAGACATTTAAAAAAAATAGTATATGCTACATCGCAGTGAAGGAAACATTACCGACTCGTGCCAGCTATTACCTGCATCGACTACGCCTCTGCAGGCATTTCGCTATTTGCCTGACTCGGCTTTGCCTCGTCAGTCAAATAGGTTATTCACAAAGTTTAAAAACAAACCAAGAGCTTAGCTCTTAACTTGTCCCTCAATTTTGTTATAGCAATTCCGCTTTTTGTTTAAAGTTAATTAAGTCCTATACTCTAAGATTTAATATAAAAAAAACAGCAAGTAGAGTCAATAGATATCAAGATAAGTAATTATTAATACAATTATTGCTTGCTGAGAAACTTTTCTCTTCTTTATCTTAGATTTAAGCATATGCGTAAAGTTTAATAAGAAAATATAAATGTAAAATATTACAATTTAAAATCAATGTCAATACAAAACGGGTAAAATTAAACAGGGTAACAATGGCCTAAGTGACAGCTTATCAATCACGTGACTTCCCCGCATGAACGTCGATGTTCATAATGCTATAATGGTGCCACCCTAATAAAAAATCCATCTTATTTTAGATATAAAGTGACAAAGAAATCATAAATAATATTTGAAGCAAATAATAAAATGCAGACGCTAGCTACCTTTTCACAGACACTCAACAATAAGTTTAAATGGTTTATTAAATAAAAATAGTGAACTACAAAGCGCTACAAAGTATAATATTATTACTTCTATTAATGTAATATTCTAATATATATATATATAAGAATATCATATAAATACAAGCCATTGCATAAAGATAACACTGCAATAAGCAGAAAGTATATTGAAGATATACAACAATAGAGAGAAACATTGTTATATCGACAGACATTTCTGATTTAGGTTACGTTTTTACCCTAAGAAAGAAGTTTTGACAAACAACTGTCAAAACTTCAAATCATAATTGTAAAGAAAATCATACGAGATGACTAAAGAAAGTCGACATCTTAAAAACATTTGATGTATAGAAAAATATTCAATAAAGGCAAACCTAAAAACACCTTTAATGGTTATCGCCAACAAGATGGCGTTGTTTGTCGTGCCTAAAAATGTTTTGAACTCGGCTTCTGGTTTTAACGTTATTGCGTGTGTTTCGGTTAAGTTTTTTTATGAATAAAATTTCATGATACAAACTTAAAATGTAGGGTATCAAAGCATTTAATACAATGGATTGTTTTCGTAAAGTTTTTTTTTCTTTTATCTTATGGGTGTTTATCTACTTCTCACTCTTTCACTACATAATAGTGAAGTTTTCAAAGTTAGCCTTTGAGGAACGTCTCGTGGTTAGTACCTTATAATTTTCTAATGAAACCCGATTTCAACTAAAACTTCAAAAGCCCCTTCTTTTTGCGGCTCTCTTTTTTGTCTCTAATCAAATCAAAAAACCCAAAAAGTTGTTTCAACAAAAACCGCCCATTTCTTTCTGCAACACCAAGCCGCTTTTACCCAACTCTTTCCTCGTCTATTTTGCTATATTTAATTTTCCTCAACCTCTTTATTGGTTTTTTCCCGTTGTCCACTCCTACAATATGTTCACAAGAATAATCTTCAACAAGACCAAAGAGCTAATTTATTTACCATAAAAAAGTATGATTTATCAACTTGCATAATAATGTACTTGATAAGAAAAAAGGATTATAAACATCACGTACTATATTTATCGCAACTTAGCGAAAAGTGTCAGTGCAGGAGGGAGCTGCATATAGTTGCTATTTCTAGCAAACCTTCTTACCCCTGTCCTTACAATAGTTAATAACCTTTAAAATCCCTGTGCATAATTTCCTTAAAAAAATCCGTGCTTACGGACCTCCGTAAAAAATTAGTATTATTTTGATACATTTTGATCTAAATACTATAGTCCATGTTGAATGGTTTCATGTAGGCAGACCATAATTATCAGTTATTTTCAAAGATTGTATATTCATTTTATTTTCAAAGTCATAGACCATTTTAATTTTATAAAGGTTTGATGGGTATCATCCTATGTGGGATGCAGAACCTATCATATGTTCTTGCAATCGCAGCACTATGGAAAAAAGTTAAATCTTACAAAAATCAGAAAGGAAACAAGTTCATACAAACATTTCTAGCAGTCACTAAATCATAAAAACAAGTATGTCACTAATTATTTGACTACAAAAAGAAAGTAGCAAGAGACAGTGGCATACGATTTAGAACACGGCAAATCGTTTGAGTATAACAAATAAAGTAGCGATTTTGTTAAAAACGTTTCGTGAAAGACAAATCGTACAGAAAGGAATAGAAATCGGCCTAGGCGTAGTCTGATATTGTTTTTCAAAGAGAACATTTTGAAGTGATTGACCCAGATGTATGGCTGATTACGGATTTCTCTCTCTGTCTCGCCGTTGACTTTAGTTTAGGCTGCAGGATCAGATGAATGGATGAAACAGCGTGTAAGCCTGGTGGAGTTATAACTTGAAGATGCTTATCTATGAAACCAATCATAGAGGGATACTTGGATGGGTACACCGTCACGACGCAGAGACTAATCAGTACCTAGTCTTTGTTGCTGGTAGCTCTCGAATTCAAAACTTGAGTCGAGTGTGTCCAGTCATTCCTTTGACTACCTGCAACTTCTTCATCCTTTCAAATCGTACACTCTCAGACACCATTAATTATAAAGGCAACATCACCCTTCTCATTATGCTTCTACCGATATTAAGTTATAAAATTTGAACCTGACAAATCTATAAGCTGCCGTCGCGTCACCACTACTCAGCCTTTCTTGCTTCAAAAAATTCTTGAGCCAAATCTCTACAAAGATTTGATGAATCTGATGCTTTAACCAGAAACCTCACTGACATATTTCCTTTTATATACACTGAACAAAAAGTTACTCTATCATTCTTTTGTAACCTATTGACTATTGATCATCATCATAGATCATTCAATCATTGAATGAAACTGCATAAAATTGTTTTTAAACATCTATATGTTTTATAAAAGCTTAATAAGATCGATTGGTTTTACAACCTTTATGGGGATAGTCATAAGTAAATACCTTATACCAAAGAGGATGTTTTTTAACAAGATTGATTTTTATAAAAAAACACATCTAAAAGCTATAAGTATAATGTATAAGTTAAATAAGCTATGTACCTACTTGAAATAGGTAAAAAATTTACCTATTTTCGGTTTATACTTTACAATCGTAATAGTTACATTTTTACTTATTCCTCGTCAATTTTCCTGGATTTTTCAAAAGAAAAGCGCTAAAATCTTTTGAAGCTAAAGTGTAGCATAAAGTGTCTTGAATAAAAGGGAGCATACAGTGAGCTTTGTATGACTGCCCAAAATGATGCCCAGAGCTGATAGTTAGCAGGGCAAACATAGTTCTAAACAACCTATACTATAAAGTAATCTGATTAGTTAAGTTTGTAATAAAAAAATAATGATTTGATAATTTTGAAACCAACCAAACGTTACTAAGATTGATTCTAAAACGATTAATGGTTACTTAGGCTGTTGGGTTACATGTCTTGGGTCTGCACAGTAACAACACTGTCCAAAATGAAGACAGCGTGTGCTGCGTGTGCTTTCGCTTGATCCTGCTACCGCTGCAATAATTTCGCTTACCTCATTTTCAAAACGGAGGTAAAAGTTTAGGTTATCTCACATAAATTTTTAATAAATGTCGATAAAAGTTATTATAAGGGGCTAAATTAGTGTTGAAACTGGTAATATAAATAAAATAAAATAATTGTGCGAGAGACACCTAGGAAATGTAACAAGCAAAATGCAATGCTAAATCTGGGAACTGTTCCATCATTCTACATTCGTCATCATTGATGGCTCGACATAATGTCATGTACCATTTTGTTTCGTTACGTCTAACTCATCAGAGCGCCAACAAAGCATAAAGAATGATGACAAATGTCGAATGATGGAACTTCCCAGGTGTATAGCATTGCACTTTGCTTGTTACATTTTCTAGGTGTCATTCGTACAATTATATTGTGTCAACTATTCTTGTTTTGCAAAACTCGGTATATCAAATCATTGATATACGGGGGCATAGCCTATCTCAAATATATTGCAAGGCCTGAAACACCATTTTGGGGCTCTCAGGAGCTCTGTGTAGAAAATTTGAACCCTCCTTCAAGAGTGAGTTAAGGTTATAATAAATCAGTTATTTTCGGCTTCCCGCATTTTTTAGTTTTAATTTGTATTTATAACATTTAACGATATAAGTCACTGTATTTTGTACTAATTATTTGATTATACTTAAAAGCGAAGATGGTCAAGTTACTTTGTCGATTTCAAAATTTAACCCTTAGAGCCTATTGCTGTCTAGTAAAACCTCTATGTTCTAAATAATGTAATCCTGTCTAAGCTTGCATTGTTTATTTATCTTGGTCTCTGAAATTTTAAATGTAAAATTAAATTTTATCAAACTATGAAGCCAAAAATTTAAAGGATTATACATTTTATAAAAGAATATAAGAGCGAAGAATTAAAGCGTTAGATTTCTTTAGATAAAAGGAACTATTTGATTTGTTGGTATTAAGACCACCTAGTGAGATCGCGGAGTTGATCTGCGGGGTGAGAGGGTGTGATGGACCTTATATTGCTCAGCCCGTTCATCTCACACTAACTTGCACTCAGCTTGAATTCTAAACGTTTCTTCAAACGTTACTCAAGAGGCGGAGAAGTTTTGATTCTTCCTTCATAATTATACCCCTCTTAGATATCTATTACTTTTAAAAGATTCTTTCAGTGAAAAAAATGTAATCTTAAGACTAAGAAATTTTTTAACAAAGACAAGAATCAAACTGAGTGGAAATACAACGACACCAATATGGTTGAAATGAATTACGAGAGATAAATAGCGTCTAAAAATAGTAATAGATAAGTAATAAATAAAATAATAAAGATATCTGACGGAAACACTGAATGAAAATACTTACCATTAGGCGAGTAAAAAACAACGACAAAGTTTGTAAAATACTATGTCCCCTTTGCAATTTTTTTTCCAATGAGAATTCGCTAATATAAAAGATAATAAAACGGGCCGCATAAGTTTTTTCTCCCTGGACAGTCAAGTTGGTTCCTGAGGCCAAAGGCGAAGAATCATCTAAAATTCTAATCTATCTATCTATTAAAATCTATTATAATCTATCTATTAAAATCTATCTATTTTAATAAATCTAAGTATTTACTCTGGAACATCTTATTATCAAATAAACCTTTATCATTTTATTTTAATCATTTATGTTGATTACGTTGGTTAAATACTTCATTTGATTTATTTACCAAAATGCTGCACAAAATGTCATTTATAACTGTCATTAAATAGCCATAACTGTTTTTTAATACCTTGCTAAATAAATGCATAGTTTTTAAATATTTATTTTTGAAAGCCTAATATACGCAACTTTAAATGTTGTTTTTAATTACAATTATTAAAAAAATCTTTTAAATATTGTAACTGCATTTCGTAAACAGAAATATAGTCATTTAAGGTCTATAACTTTCACATAAAACAAGTAAAAGTTTTAAATTATTCTACATACTCTGGGTTTTAACTTATTAAACAAGAGGCCTTAGGCCTCTTTGCCGCTCCGTGGCGTCGGCGCTGGGAGTCGCTTCGCGGCCACATGCTAATTCTACTTAATCAGTTCGTCATATCAGTCGACTAATATTAGCGAATTGTCAAATGTATTAGTAAAAAAACTTGATTTGTACATTATGTTAATTATTGACATTGTTTTGTATGACATATATATGTCAATCAATAAAACCAAAACTAATACTGATAATATAATGTAACTTCGTATTTTTGTTAACCATGTAGTAATATATGTGTTAAAAATTTCAGCTCAATCTAAAACTTATATGAAGATTTGAGATTTCATGAAATGTTTGTGGGGTCATTATTGTGGGTTAATGACGTCGCAAATATTTCATAAGCGATAGGGTGGGGGGCATTAGCAAGGTTGATTTTTGTACCAAGTTTCATTTCGATCCGATAAAGCGTTCGAATGTTATCGTGTCCCATAGGAACATTAATGTAATACATTAATGTGAAGAGGGCAAATAAAGAAATTACTTCAATGTATTTGGAATGAATGTGCATCAAAGCAATATGGGCGCCTATAATCCTAACTTTGGGGCCAGAATCGTATCTTATTTATCAGAATCCTAAATCTTGAGCATAACATTAGCAAAATTGAGGAAACACTCAATATGCTTCAATCCGATGCATAACTCATCATCCGTCCCTATCAGCATAGCTAATTCCTCTGTTATCTTTTATCAATAATATTGTGTTATTTCTGTTTAACAGTTTTCTAAATTTTAATATGCAGTTTTAATACTATTTCAAAAATTTGCATGCTGATAAATGAATTATTAATTAATTAAGATTGCATCAATATCAATTAATGATATAAATATAACCAATAACCTCCGTTTAAAAAGGATAGTTTAATTTAGTTATGAATAAAGAAATTAATTGATTATTAAAAGTTTTTTTTATAGATTATACAATGTTACAAGTATTATTATAAGTATATTATACAATGTATTAATTTTACAAAGAACAACAACACAAATCTGCATAAATGATATATTCTATTTTTTAAGTAGATTTTTCATATACCGTAGCATTAGAACATTTCAAGCAGTAAACAAAGGTACATTATTACTTCCTTCATATACGCGGGGTTTGGCAGTTGTCTTGTGAACGGGATTGAACACAGGGTTTAACCATGAAACTCTCTAAACCATTGGTTAGAAAACAACCCCTTATGTGTGAACAGTTAGGGTTGAACCCCAAGGTGTTTGAACACGGAGTTAAAACCCTGCCAAACCTCGCGTGTGTACGAAGTATAGACATCAATAAACAACAAACAAACTGTAATAAATGCAATTTTAAATTGGTATTAAAGTAGATCAATCTTATCACTTTAGAAAACGACTTAGGTTAATCACTTTTAGTATTGAACTCATTACACGCAAAAATAATAATAATATTTGAAAAAAATAAAACTTAATCAAGTGAAACCCAACAAAGTAAAAATAACTTCATTTTGATAACGAATATTTCTATAAACAGATCTCTGACGTCAAATTTCATTTCCACCAATATACCAACATCAAGGACGTGAGATTTTTTTAAGCCTAAATTAATTTAAATCAAGTACCTTTAAATCAAGTATATCTACTATTTCTCTAATTAATTACAGGTTAGGTATAAGTTTTATTTTCTGAGGCAAAAGGTTACAGAGCAATGGTGTATAATTCAATATTGTGTATGAATAATAAGTAAGGTGGGCTTAATAAATAATGACATGCATAATTATTTATGTCTAATAAAATTATATTAACCTTAATTATTTGATATCCCTAGGCAAATATATGAAATGTTTATATTTATAGTTTGTTTTATTTTTATTTTATTCAATGCACCAAAACTGTTATAATAATTAATTTTTTTTTCTTTAGGTTTAACAGAAAAATTAGGAATGGAACGGAGAACGGAACAAATTTAGGTAAACTTTTTTAACTATTTTTGAAAAACAATTTTCGTCTATTATGTCAAATGGTGGCGCAGTGTTGTTAAATGTATACCATGTTTTGACTAAACGTAGTTTTATGATTTTGGAAATTTTAGACGTTAGAAAACTGTACTATGTAATGTTAGTAGTAGACGTTACTACTATTATTACAGACCTTATGATGGATTTGACTGTAAGTTCTATTATTAGAGATCTTATTGTCATAAGAACCAGTGGAGGACTGAACCAAAAAGGCCGAGGAGGGGACCTTTAAAGGTCCGGACTTAAAGAATAGGGGCCGTAAAGGACCTATAGATTTAGGTAGAAAAGTGAAATGATTTTGAATACTAAATTAACATCAATCTCTCAGGCCCTTTTCCGGTGCTTTAGGGCCCTGGCCAAGTATGTTAAGGGCCATCATTGGCTCTAGTCATCAAATGGGGCCCTTAAACGTCTAGGTAAAATAAATAGAGGCTATAAAGATCTAAAATTTAGAAAAATAAAAGATAATTGTGCGAGAGACACCTAGGAAATGTAACAAGCAAAAAGCAATGCTACATCTGGGAACTGTTCCATCATTCGACATTTGTCATCATTGATGGCTCGACATAATTTCATGTACCACTTTGTTTCGTTACGTCTAACTCATCAGGGCATCGACAGAGCCTGAACTCACTCTGATCAATTAATTAAATTAATTAATTAATAAATTAGCGGTGCTCTCCTACCGCCATCATACATGGCAAGCAAAACATATATATTATTTGATATTGCCGTGTTTTGCAAAACATGAATGATGGAACTGTTCCATCATTCGACATTTGTCATTATTGATGGCTTGACATAATGTCTCCACTATGTGAAAATACTAAAATTCCGAAGAATGTAGTATGAAGTAAGTATTAGTTATTTATTATTTATTTGTGTCAACTATTTATGTTTTACAAAACACGGTAGTATCAAATGATATTTAGAAAATGTGTTTAACTACTTAAAAAAATACCTAGATCGCTTTTATGCTGCTTTATATTTTATGACGTTTTTAACGCGGAATAGTGACTAAAATTTCGAAAAACTATAAAGGCAAACAAACGTTGCGATCAGACTGAATTTTGGCACGCATGAACTTGGCATGAATCTGCCAAGTTTCATCTTATTATTAGCATTATTTCAGATTTTATTTATTTACTTGTGTACGTTTTAAAAAAAAAAAATTGAAATTGAGTTGAAATTCGGTACAAGTTTATATTAACGTAATATATAAGTACACCAAGTTTTGTGTTAATATGACAAGTATATCCATGCTTCTTTGGATTATTAAAGTTATGCAGCATTGCCTGGATGGGTGGATAAAATGGATGTATTTACTGTCTAAGGATGAGCGAAACGAGCCCAAAGAAGAGAGGAAAAGTTACGAGGTACCCCGTACCCGATTTTTTTTATTATCGTTTTCTTTTTTTTTGGCAGAGGGAGCCAAAGGTCCGCCCGCGATTAGAAGCTGTATAAGCTGTATTATTATAGAACTTTTATTCGTTAGAACTGTATGTAATTATAAACCTTATAAGTAAAAAACGAAAATATTTAACTCAAGGTTTACCTTATTAAAATAAGTTAAAACATACTTTAATTAAGCTCACTTGATTTTAGAAAAGCCATCTCATTTTTTGAGCTGCCATAAATATATGCTATTGCGGCATATATTACATTTATTTATTTATATAGATGCACGTATTAGATTAGTATATTTACATTACATTCGTGAGAATATTGCTGATAATATTTTGTGTTATATATTCTTTAACGGGCGGTTATATATATATATATATATATATATATTATATATATATATATATATATATATATATATATATATATATATATATATATATATATATATATATATATATATATATATATATATATATATATATATATATATATATATATATATATATATATATATATATATATATATATATATATTATATATATATATATATTATTATATATATATATATATATAATATATATATATATATATATATATATATATATAATATATATATATATATATATATATATATATTATATATATATATATATATATATATATATATATATAATATATATATATATATATATATATATATATATATATATATTATATATATATATATATATATATATATTTATATATATATATATACTGCCGTTCCGCGGTATATCTCCGTGGGCCTATAACGCCTTCACAACAAAGTGCTCATATCCTATAATGAGAAAAAGGAAAACTTTTCCTTTAATTTTTAGGCTCTGTATATGATAAATTGTGAATATAATAAGAAGATAACAGTAGGTGTAATTTTTTTTTTTGCAATAGCAATGTATCCTTATTTTATTAAAAGGAAGGAAGCAAACTATTGAGTATTGGCAGAAAAATATTATGTAGCTGTTGAGAATATAATACAAAAATATTTTATGAACATAGATTATTTCAAGGTTTTATTAAATGATTTGTTCAAATTACCAAATTACAATTGTTATATTGAATTATAATCAAATCATTATAGATTATAAAATACATGATATTTATTAAAATATTAGATGCTCGTCATTTATACATATTTTTAAATAATATAAAAATAGAAGAGGCATTTCCTAACTATGTAATAATACAATTATAATAATAACAAATTCATTTTAATGTCATTATAACTAGGTTACTATGAATTGAGATCATAACAATAAAAACACCTCTTTACATTATATGAATTGGACAGACACTTTTATTTCATTATGCCATTGTTCTGTATAATAAAAACACCATGATTTATAAACAAGCCCGAAATATATTACTTCGGTATAGCGTGATATAGAAATATTACATAGAATTATGCCTGTTAGCGGCCATGTTGTTAAACAAAACTATGATATTTAAGGTAGTTTTATTTTATTTTTCTTGAGTTAGCGTCATTAAGAGCTGTTGATATAAACAATGGACGATTTGGTGCATTAACTTTCTGAACAAACACTAGGGGTTTTTTGTAAGATTATTTAGGGTAAAAGAGGGTTAATGAGGTTGACACTCAAAGTTGGTAACACTGCGATAGCAAGACTGTCAAAATTACACTTTTTTGTTTTTGAAAAATCTTATCTTTTTACGATCTAAATGAATATTTTTTTTTCTTTAGTAACTTTTCTCTCATTAACTTTTGTGTTGACTTGATAGTTTTTTGTGTAATTCAGGGAAACAACAAACTGCTTTAATCTTGATTTTACAACAACAAAATACGAACATTAAAAACAAGAAAAGTTTCTTTAGCTAATGATAAAATAAACTATTCGAAATATGTTGGAGGCACAACTGCCTATGGTGCACATGAATTGCGCTACCGGTGAATGTACAAACAAGTTAAAATACATTCTTGAGTTAAAGTTGTTCAATAACGCACTATACCAAACTTTGAACTGCGAAGACCTGCACTCTCACTTTATTTTATTAATTTCATTTAATACATAAAACCTATACACGCCACAGATAACATATACGCTCTTGCCATATACGGCAAGATTGTCGACCTTCCTCTTGTTCTACCTATGACACTTTACAAGCGCTGGTCCCCCAAAATAGTGGTGAAAAATGGAAACACAAGAGACTCCCTCCCGTCTTTTTACAAGTCTTTGATTTATTCTTTGTGAACTAGCAAATAGTAGCTTTTCGAGCTGTATTGGTACATCCCAAAACGAGTATCCTACTTCTTGTTTTATTTTTCATCAATAAAAAATGTGCTAAAGGAAAAAAGGCACTCTACAGAGTTAAGAAACTCGACGATCAGCTGTATTTAAAAATGTATTGTAAGTAATTATGTAACACAAGTAGTAAGAGTGTGTACTTTTGCCTCATTGAATTTAATAAGTTAAATTAGCAAAATTAAAAGGAATTTAAAAGAAATTATCAAAAGGAATAACTAAAATAAAATTTTCAATCAAACGAACACACAAAGTTAATAAAACATAACAAATTTTAAACAATCAAATAATAATTTGTTTATTATTATTATTAATAGTATACGAATGAACCTATACATAGGTTCATTTGTGGTTAGCTGTATTCAGGGAAACAGCGAATGGTGGCATTGTTCGTCCTCGAATTTCAGTATTTATTATTTAAGTATTATTTAAGTATTTATTTAAGTATTTATTTAAGTATTTATTTAAGTATTTATTATTTATTATTAGACTAAATGTAAAACCATTATTTTGGTATGGCGTCAGGCTGCCCAGGATCTAACTTCAAGAAAAAGCTCAAGAGTTGAGTCCCCAAAATAGGAGAAAACAGCTTTTCTGAAGGTCTGAATAACTCTGATGGTCTCATGAAAAGAAAGGTCGTAAGAACACCTAAAAGGAAGTTAGATGATTTTTTTCCAATAAACCTAAGGTGATAATCGGGAAACAAAAAAAAGATGCCTTTCTGTCAAAACTGCATAGACACTTGAGCCTTTTAGCAAGAAAACTATGCTCATTCTTTATTTTCGAAATTCGCTCAAAATGGTCAACCTTTATTTATTTTTCCATTACTATATTTATATACTTTCTATACAATTCACCTACTATTACATACACTATATTTACCTACTATTACCTACTATTACCTATACTATATTTACCTACTATTACCTATACTATATTTACCTACTATTACCTATACTATATTTACCTACTATATATTACCTATACAATGTACCTAATATATACTACCTGTACTAATTACCTACACTATACTACCTATACATTAGTCAATTTGATGAAGACAACAAAACAATAATATATGAATTAAATATTTTTTAGAGAATGCAGCCCTTTTATTATTTAAGTTTAAATTTAAAAATTAATGATAAATTTTCATCAATATTTAACCAATAATTCACAGCAAAATAGAAAGCTGTTGACAAGGTAAAATCCATTAGTAAAATATACCCCGCAGTGTTAGGTATAACAGTAAGAGATCAAAATTGAACAATAACAGTAAATGGTGTAAACGTAATAAGAAACGTAAGAAGTATGTATTAATACACAAAATTTATTTAACAAATTGCATCCCGATAATAGCTGGTATATATTTAACAAATTATTTTTGTTAAAAGTAAAAGTAAGAATTGAAAATAATAAAATGAAATAGTGGAAGTGTCAATAATAAATATATAAATATCTTTCTTAAAGATGATATCCTTCAACTTTTATTACTGCCTTCTAGTAGTCAAGTTGGCAATCTTTTATAGACCTCACCCATCCTCCAATTATTTACTAAAAATCACGCATTTAGCAGTTAAAAAGGCTCCTGTTTTATACGTTTATCCCTTTTAAGAGCCAATTTAATAAATCCCTTTCATAGTTTAATATTTAATTGCTTTTACGACCAAAAAAAACTTTTATAACACTCTATTGAATGATTTTAACTGCAGGAAACAATATGGCGGACTGTCTAACCTTTTGCGCATGCGATTTTTCTTACGACAGGATGTGAGATGTGATACTTAAAATTATGAGCGTTAAAGTAATAAAATCTTTTTTAATTCTCTCTGTATCCATTAATGGAAAGATTTTTTATTTAATAATTACTCTCGTTACTTTATTTATTTTCTAAATCTTAATTTAAATTTTTTAAAACCCAATCAGGGACAAAAACCAATTATTTTATACTGATGCTCTAACTTCTTTTTCGCAAAAAAGGTTTTTACATTTTTTTTCATTTTAATGATTTTTTTGGATTTTATTTGCTTAATTTTTATATTTTTTTTTCTTTGCATATACTTTTATTTTTATTTTAAACTATTGTAGCTATAAATAACTGTATTCTAATAGTATATTATGCTACTAGCAACAAATGGAATTTTGTAGACAAGTTTTGTAAATTAGCCCCCAAGCCGAAGGAGACGGCAGGCAAAAAAAGTAGTTAACCATGTTTATACTTTTGGAATCCTTACAAAAACTATAAATGTATTAACAAAATAAATAAACAAATAGTGAAATAACTGATAAAACAAACAATAAATATCTGAAGATTCAAAAATAGCTGGTAAAAAATTAATACTAGCGATAAATATAAGTGTTGCCAATATTTTATTTAAAATTATATTTATTATATAAAAATTAGTAATACTTAATAATATATCGTATTTTTAAGTAATAATATACAGGAAATATAATTATTAACAATAACTATGTTTACCAGAAGAAAAACACAGAAATTTACTCAATAACCTGCAACATAATAACCTCAATCATTCATTTCTCCTCCTTGGGTGTTTTGACTTCTTTTACCATTATATTCAACTGTACTCTATGAGGTAGAGTACTACCATAATAATTTCCCGAACTGTTTTTAAATATTTTGTCGACAGTGTTGGTAAAATAACATTTTGCAGCTATATAAACAGTTCATGTAATGACTAATTTTGCAGCCATAAGTAGGTAGATAACAATTATTTTAACATCGTATAGAAAATTTTTTTTGTGAATAAATATGTTAGCCAGTTATAAAACCACTTTAATTTTAATAATATAAACTTATAATTTAAATATGGTCCTATAATAATTTGCTGCTGACAGTCCTCGGCCATTCCACGGCGACGGCCCATAGGGCCGCACTATTTGTTTTTTGCATGGCATTTTGCTTGTTTCTGGCGAATTATTATCGCCTCGTCTCACAGGCTTGCTCGGCGATATAAACGTATACATATATATATGTATACATATGTATAAAAAATATGTAGCGTCCAACAATTATCTTACTCCTGTATAGCAAAAAAAACCTCTTTTTACTCATATGCGATGATTTAGCGCCACTTAAAATGGTGCGATCAAACTGAAACCATTGCCTATCGTTTCAGAAGGCCTACGACTATACGAAGACCACTTTGAGCTTCTTCTGCTTTGCTCGCCCAACACGGGTAAAATTCCAAAATAACTCAAATTTAAATGCATTAAGGGAAAATAATAGTGATTTTCAGCTTATTTGGTGCAGGCACATTTTGCCGCAGTAACAGGTTCCATTCATTACAAGTATCTATTTTTCTATTATTTTAAAAATATGAATCATTTTAGGTATGAATTAAAATCATACCTAACGTTGTACAAATTAAAGGATGAAATTTAATGTTATAGCTGCTAAAAGATTAAAATTGGTCTACCCGAAAGGATATTAAATCTTTTTGGATAATTAGTATAGAATTTTAAGTATAATCAAATAAAAATGCTAATATCTAAGATGGCTATTTTATAAAATGACGAAAAAGTCCTAAAAATAGCATAAACTCTTATAGTAAAATGTCTACAAAATGTATAGGGTTGGACACAGTAAGTATCTTCGATGACAAACAGTGTTTCGACTAAATTATTTTATCCTAAAGGCTATGTAGAAACAAATAAGCACCAGAACAAAACAAACAACATAAACGATAAAGCAAAAATAAATCTATTTAAAAATAATACATTATGTTTATAAGGCGTATTCTAATGGTATAAGTTAATTTGAAATAACATAATTAAAGAGCTATGAGTAAGCATAAAAATCAACCACTGGACCGCTCAAAAAGCGAAACAAAAACAGTTATCAGTTAATAATAATTATTTAATTAACTTTATTAAAAAGTTTTTTTTTCACCGAGATTTAACAACCATAAAAATGTTTAATCACATAATCAATTATCGATCCGTTCGAACCGATAAGAGATGAAAAATTAAGGTAAAAATTATTTATACTAATTGAACTGCATGTAGGAGTAATTGTTAAAAGTAATAAGAGTATGAAAACTTCGGAAAATAATTTTATTTAAAAAGGAGATAAAAACTGCTGTTATTATTATGTGCTGTTTTTAATTAATTCTAAAAAGGCGGATTTTGTAAGATCCTGAAACATTTGAATAATTCATACTCATAGGATCAAAGCTGTTATTACATGCTGAAGCGCTAATTGTTTTGTTTTCAGAGCTACAGATAAAAACTTGGGTTTATTCAATAATTAAATAAAATAATTAAGACTGATTTTCAACCTATTTCTTTTTACAATTAAAGATAATGTGGATTTAAACAGTCAACAGCTTCGAATATCTTAGTTATTAATTTTCGCGCAAATGAACACGGAGTAAGATGTTTTAGATTATTTATTATAACTGACATAAACAGTCAGTTTAACAGATAATTAGTATGATATATAATTACATATTATATGCTACATTATTTTTTGTGTCTTAGAGCTACTAGAAAAAACTTTTTAATGTGTAATTGTTATTAAAAAGTTCATCCTTTTATAGTCAGATTGAAAAAAAAAGTTTATAATTTGCCTTGAGATGTACATACATACACACACACACACACACAACACACACACACACACACACATACACACACACACACACACACATATATATATAATATATATAATATATATATTATATATATATATATATATATATATATATATATAATATATATATATAATATTATATATATATAACTCTAAGTTTTCCAATCATGACAATGCAGTGATAACTATGCATCTCTACAATCGCGTTTAATGCGATACTCGTTAGGAAAGAGTTCCATCATTGGCTCGTGTAGTTTAAGCATATTTATTTTAGTTTATTTGTTTTAGCACATATGAGTAAATGTGAAAACTACTGACCTATGATTTCAAGGAGGTCTTGTGTTCTCATCTTAAGTTATAGATGATTATTTTAAATAATTTATGGCCCAGCTTTAGTTGACACTTTTTGCGTAATACACAAAACGTAATACAACAGCCACTATCAAGCGATTTAACCTCCACCTGAGGTATGCCTCATAAGCTGCCAGCTCTAAACAGCTTATTATTATTACTAGTGTAAAAGAAATAATCATCCCCATGCCTCACCACCTCTCTACCTCACTCACATGATGAAGGATACAAAGTATTATAGTATTGCATTACAATATAATGCTGTTATAGGCACATAGATAACGCATCAATATACATAATAGTCATAAATATTTCTAGTCTGAGTCACCATAATCAATTAATATTAGCGTCCACAATAAATTATCTATAATTAATGACTATTTTTGTGACACTAATGAAACGTAAATGAAGTAGTTTAATTAACGTCCCATTAATGACAACGCAGTCATAATAATATGTTATAGTTTATGGCGCTTAATTGTTTGTTAAGTTTGTTATCCTTACATGTACTGAATATTAAGCTTCGCAGTGCTATTTACTTAATTTCATAAATCCAGGATTAGATTACTTTTATTGTAATAAATGTACTAATAAGTGTACTCTCAACGTATTCTTCTGGTTGATTTTCTTTGATAAAATTACTCTTCAAGGCTATCAATAGACTAAAAAGAAAACTGATAATAAAATTTACAATGTTCAAAACTTTATTATAAAATTATCTTTTAAATTAAGATTGTTTTTATCTCAGTGGTTATCACTTTTTTTATCTCGTTTAATAAAAGAGCTCTAATAGAGCATGAAAGACACATAAATTTATATCTTTAACAAGTTTTGGTGTATTCAAGAAACAGGAGAAAAGTAAAAACACTTTAAGGAGCTCGATTTCTAAATCATTGGAGTTTACCGGCGGACTTAAGGGCAACAAAAAGAACAAATCCGGGGTCCAATTGAAAATCAAGTCATTGGTTCAAACTGCAAATCATTATTAAAATAGTTCCAATTTAAGTGAATAAAGTTAATAATAAAGGGACTTCTCAGCATTGTTTCATAAATTTAAATAAATTCAAGAAACAAGAGAAAAGTAAAAACACTTTAAGGAGCTCGATTTCTAAATCATTGGAGTTTTTTCTAAATCTAAATTTCTAAATACTCCAATATCGTCCCAATCCTGACTAGTATATGTAATCACACATTACTCTGTATGATTTATGATAGCATATTACACCTTCTATTCTATTTAAGTAAATGTCCTTCATTATTAGTTTAATTATTACATGACGTTTATAATACTAATAACAAGGAAATGGAATATTGGTAATGATAAGGGTACGTACATCAAAATTTTAACAAAATACATAAAACTGTTGTTAAAATTTCAATAACTGCTATAGAATCTTGGATGTAAAGTCATTTTATTCCAATATTTTTACCAAAGGAAATTTGAAATTTCCTTTTTATATCACTAATTATATAACATTTTTATTCCATAAGGCTACGAGTTATACATAATTATGCTTATCTTTCGTATAATAAGTTCAGTATAACATTTTGTGCACTTATTTAAAGCTCAGATTATGAGTCTAATCATAAAAATGTTTTAGGGAATTTCCTTTTGTGGTGGCCTTTAACACGATGACCTCAGGTTTGGTTGAAAGCGCTTTATCAATTAACTATTATTCTTGTAGAGATGCTCTTTTCTTCGTTTCTTAACAAGAGTTGGGTCTTCGTCTGATTTTTACAAAATGAAGAGATCCCTGTAATTAATTTAAAATTTAGTTCATCCACTGCGCTCGACTTTAATCTACAGGCAAATTCACCCCTCTACAGTTTACCCACTTCGTTATTACGGCTTATTGTTGTATTTAAGTATTTAAGCATTTTGATTAAAATCTTATAAGTAACAAATACTACTATAAGGCTAAGCATAAGTATAAAGCATAAACTGATAACTTGAGTAAGCTATGGATTATTGAGAAAGGGAGCAATACTCCTTTACCTCTGTTGAAAGGAGTTTACAGACCTCGTAAAACTATTTTCCGATAGTCTGTTAAGATTGAAAACTGGCTCTGTCATTATTACATCAGTGGAGAGACTTGGGCTCCACAACTTTGCGTTTGCTACTTTTTATAAGTAGTAACTCTAGCTCTCTTAAGCTCAACTCTGTATTTTACTTATTTTTAGACATTTGTATTCATTAAAACACAATTGTTGTTGTATAACTGAAACGTGTTGCTTAGAATTATGTCACTATAGAGTGTAAACTCTGTTTCAATACGTTGGGAGACTTGAATCATTTCTGGAGGATAGCCTTGACGTAACCTCCTCAAAATGTGCGTTGAGGTTATAATAAATCAATTTCAATTGATCAATCAATTCAATGTCAACAAATCAATAGTTTCGGCTTTTCGCACATTGTCTGTATTTTGCTTGTATAAGGAAAAGTTTATTTAATTATATTAATAGTCGAAGGCTCCTTATGTTCGATGTTTCAAAATTCAACCGTTAATCCCGTCGATACTGATCTCTATGACATATTGTTCGTTTGCAGCGGTTTTAGTAACCAGCTAATCACAAGAACTATTAAATTATCAGCAATATATTCTAGCATAGGCGCTCCAAGTGCACTCGTAGTATTAAAGAATATGTATATTGACTCCTTGGTACTATACTTTTTTAGAATATGAAAAAATCAGTTATACTAACCCGCATAGCAATTACTTCAAATTAGTTTTATTCACATAAATAACAGGTGTTTCCAAAACAAGTAATTGTAGGCTCAAACATGGTTTCCCTTTAAAATACAAGCGTATCACTAATGAAATTCAAAGGTTTAATCACTGTAAATATTTTTATGAATTTTTTAACAAATTTGAAGATTTTTTACGATTTCTCAAAGAGAAAATGAGCTAATGAAGTTAGGTTCATAATTTAAAGAAGTTCAATTATAAACAATAAGAACATTTACCTTTATATTATTAAGAAGACAGGTAAAGAATATAGACAAAAATTATACGGTCCACTTTTTGCAAAACGAATCAATTTTTTTTTAAATTATTCTTATAAGACTAAGAAAATCAATTATTGTTATATCATGAACATTAATTATTTTATTAATATTCACGATATAAATGTTAAGATAATTAAGTGTAATTATTAAAATTAATAAGAGTCATTTGGATACTAAACCCGCAAGAGTTAGTTATTTTTTTAAAAGTGCACGATTTAAGTAGAATAAGGCCCTGAATTTGTTTCTGCATGGTAAATATTCTAAAAAACGAATTAATTGCATTCAAGACACTTTAATAGGCTTTGGTCTATTTGTTTAATTTCCTTGTGTTCCTTAAGTCATTTAGACAGTAGTAGAATCTAGACAAATGCTTGACAATGCTTCTGATAGAGGCAACGGTAAAGCTTCTTACAAATACTTGATGGCGAAATGCTCTAGTCACTTTAATTTAAACCGGTCGCTATATGAGGCTTGAGCCACTAATAACAGGCTAGTGGCTAAATTTGAACATGCTATAAAAGTCTTTTCAGCAAAAATTGTAAAATAATTCAAAATTTAGACTTCTACATTTTACATTAAATTTAAAAAACAGCAACACAACAAAGTTTAGTTAAATTGTGCGACAATTTAGTTATCTTGTATGTTATTTTTATAAGACTGGCAACCGATAAGCGTTTCTGAGGGCTTACTCATAACCGTTTGGCTGGGCTAATTTTATCTTAATTAATCATGTCATAATTTAAAGTTATTGAAAGCTATAATAAATTATTTATAATAACTTCTCAGAAGGACCATTTGAAAACTGAAAGCCTCTGACAGCCATTGCAAATATTAATATACATCACTATTTAATTTCAAGAGACATCTTATACCATTTAGAGACAGAATCAAGAGATTTTACTTAATTAATTTAATATCAAATAATTAATTATCATAAACATAACCCCCTTTTAAATATTGAGAAAATTAGTAATATAATTAATCAATGACACCTTAAATAACTTTTATAATTAATCCATTAGTTATGACAGTCGGATCAATCAAAACAATTGTCATTCATATCATACGAAGTGGTCTCGTGTGGAAATAAACTAGCGATAGAAAGAAAGCATGGACAATTTAATGACAGCGGAACTGAACTTGTCGTGACAATTTAGAAATTTTCTTATGAGATGACATGACTATTCAGTGTACCTGACAGTATATGAAATCAAAGAAAGCATAGATGTCTGTCTGTCATGGATGAGTAGTCTGTGTAAGTCACAGTTATGCCACAGACATTCTCAATGAAGAATTTATTGTGGCAACACTCTATAGTACTAACTTTTAACACATTAATTTTTTCGCAGGAGGATCCATGTCAAAACTATTTTGTATGCTAAAAATATTGGAGAATCAATTGATAAGTTTTATTTTGCATGCTATAAATATTACAAATAAATTGATGAGTTTTTGGTTCGATTCCTTTAACAACTTCCATTTTATACGATTGAATTTAAATTGGTTAAGGGTGCTAATGCCGTAATGATCTGACCTGAGTGTGAAGGCATAGACTCCTCGTTCTTTCGTAATCTGTCAGATGACATGATCGCGGCTATACTGAAATCAGTACTCGGCTGTGTTTGGACCGGGCCGGCCGACGTGGCCAGGCTATCGTCCGCGGACTCTTGCATAGCATCCGAGCGACTGACTTCCCTAGAGTCGTGTTGGACGGGGGCGGAACCACCAGGGCTCCGGGCCCTGTCCTGTGGGCGGAGAGTAGTAACCCGTGATCTCCCTCTTCCCCTTGATGTTAGAAGTATAAAGAAAGCCGCTTGGGTAGGAGACAGGAGGGACCTCCTTTTCATTGTAGAGTCCACTTGATTTCTAAAGTATACACTACAGTATACTCTAGTATTGGAGGGTAGCAAACCACCATATCCACACTAACCACCCCTTACCTCTCACACTAGCTCGCTTTTCTCTTACTCACCAAATACACTATTGTAGCACCAACACAGGCGTATCAAAGCATTTATACACTAACACAGGCCTGTAGTATCATAGCCTCACGTATTGTTACTTTCATCTCCTTTGCTAAAAAGTTTCTTTTTAAGTGAATCTATAAATGATTGTTCCCTTTTATTTTATTTGAATTTATTTATATTTTCCATCACAATCCTTTTACTAACTTCTGACTGGCAGATTTTCATTATACATACATAATGTATAATTTATATTTATATAAAGTATATAAAGGTATTTTTATATAAATCAAAATATAATTAGTGTAATCTAATCATCAGTAAAGATTAAATTTTTTTAAGCCATGATATTTAAAAGATTTAAAATCTTTTAAAAATATTTACTCCAAAGAATTGGGAGAAAAAGTGGTTCCTCCAATCAATGTGTCACAGCAGAACAACCAATGGAGTCCTTCAAAACAAATTCTTTTTTATTTAGTGATTGTAAAGAAATTTTCTCCGGTTAAATTATTTTCATGCCACTTAGACCTGTTATGTGGGTCCATTGTGCCTGAAAAGTGTATAAGATATAGTAGGAGTCAAATAATGATTAAAAATTATCTGAAAGTGATTTGTGTTGAAGGATTTAGTATTCGACAATTAACCAAAACCCAACCAGATACGCACAGTTTTTAGCATTTCAAGTATACATCAGGGGAGGTCGAGGCAGAAGCTTCCATTTTCAGCGTATGGTTTTTTTCCTGCACTTTCCGTTTAGTGCTATTAAGAAAATGGTTATGCCGTAGAAGGAAGATTATTCATTGACAGTAATTTTGTTAGTTTCTCAGATTTCTTTAGTACCAAACATTTTAGAACGCGGCCAACTTGTTTGGTGGTCTACCACCTCTCCCTAATTACTTACTATTACTACTAGTACAAACATTTTCAATTTTCCAAGACACTCTATTAGAAACTTTCATCCCACAAAATAAATATTATGGTGAACAGTTCCTAGTAAAATTTGGGGCCTCACTGAACACATGTTGGCAATAAATCATTAACTTTTTCATAATTGATTTTTAAACTTATGAGGCCCTGGCCCATTAGATCGGTCTTGCTAAAGATTCTCTCTTGTATAGCTGGTTCCAAATTTAATATCTTATGTAACCCCTGAAACAGATATAAAATGTCAAGATATTTGGCAAGTTTGCATGTTTTAAGTTTGCAACTCATTTACAACAGTGCACACGTCACCCTGCAACGCTTCCATTTATTTTGGTATCTTTCACTCTAATTTTAATTTTTATTATTCCTCATTTTTACCTTAGTATAGGAAAAGTATTTTGTTTGCACTAGAACCCGTTTTAGGTGTTTTAAACCCTCCTGGGTGGTTTTAAGAAAGTTGTCTATTTAAATGTGTGTGTCTATCGTTATCATAGCTCACGAGTAGTGCTAGAGACCTTAGTAAAATTCAATCATTAGGTTTAGCTGGGCTACCTAAAAAATATTGTTTTAAAACATCATTAACCGGCTAACATGAATAAAAGAAATTTCCTAAATTCATTAAACATGGAAAATGTTTAAATTGATTTGAGATGTGGCACGCATGTAGTTGTATATTAGACAAACATATATGTGCCAAGATTCATCTTATACAATCAGGATTAGTTCAATTCTTATCAAATGACTTTGTATATAGGTTTTTTAAATAATCCTATAATAATTTGAAATTTATTATAAGTATATTCCTTTATGTAATGAATAATACTAAGTTTTGTTTCAATACGGAAAGTATATCCAGGATTTTTGTAAGATTATAAAAGATAAGCAGTGTCGAGCGAGGTCAGTGTCTGGATGGGTGACCAATAGAAATAAAACAAATGTATTTACTATATGAGGACGAGCGAAACGTGATCAAAGATGTGTTGCAATATTAATTTAGTATTTCTATATTCTGAGGACGAGGGAAGTGGGGAGAGGATAAGCTCAGAGAATCCGATGTGATGAGGAAAAGTTCTGGATCACCCCGCACCCGAGTTTTGAGGATATTACCACTAACTGACAGTCAAACGTCTGACGGAAAAATACCTCTTTTTAACTATATAAAATATTTAACTATAAAATATTTCAATTTTTACTCTTTCTCGTTTTTACCGTAGGTGAAAAAGTATTATGCTTGCAAAAAAATGCGAAACCGGGATGTCTCCAGAATTATCTGTTTCAGCTGTTTTTAAGACCTCCTGAATAGCTTTTACAAAGTTTTCTTTCTGTATGTGTGTGTGTGTGTCTGAGTGTGACGTCATCAACCCGCTGTAATGAATCAGCGGGTTAAAAAAATTCCTGCCGTGGTAAATATGTTGAAACAAAAGCAATGCATGAAATGAAAATAGAGGTATTAGGGGATTACTAAGCGGTAAACTAAACGGGTAATGTCAAAATTTTATTAAACTATTTTAGTGAAACACAAATAGAAAAAATAAAACTATCATTTTTAATGCTACTGTAAAAGTGCATGGTAACTATGTTTTAATTGCCACTGAAATTGAAATTACCCTCCTTCCAAACATATATCCATTAATAAGGACTGATGGAAAAGCCTATAGTATAAATTGCTGCGCATCTACCAGACAAATAAAATTAAAATTGTGTCTTTTCACTTTATAGAATAATATATAATCAAAATTTTGACTTTTATATTGAAAATAGCACTAGCACATTGTTTTTCTATGGGTTAGAAATAAATTTAAATATGTTTGACTCTGCCTCACAAATTTTAGTTGTAATTGCAAACAAAGGCAGCATAATTATGTAAGCTTAGAATTATCAGCAATAGTCTCGGTTTAAAGCACATGCACTGAAAAGAAATGAAAAATAATAATTTGCTCTATTTTAATATTAAATAAAAATATAAAATAGCTTAAAAAATAGCTTAAAAATATAAATATATAGCTTAAAAAAATATAAATATATAGCTTAAAAAAATATTAATATATAGCTTAAAAAAATATTAATATATAGCTTAAAAAATATAAAATATAAGAAATTAATACAATAGTAAAAGATAAACGATATCTTTAAACACTTCAAATCCCTACAATTTTACATTTTATGAAGTTATCTAAGGTAATTGTGAGAAAGTAATATTTTAATGGTGCGGGATGAATGATTTGATTCATTCAACGGGAAAACTATGCAAAGATAATACTGACTTTCGAAAAAAGATTTTATCTTGTATTTGGAAGATTATTACATTATACTCCGATTTAAATAATACCGTTAGACTTTTAAGTGGCCATAAAAGTCTTCTAAACATTAATGATCTAAGATCATGATAATGATGATCAATATCATGTGTTTACGCATTAGGAAATTCTCATTCTATTACGTAAAATATTAATCAGTTTACATTGCAGGATTTATTGTATTGATTTTTCATTTCAGAGGAAAAGTATTTAGTATTTAATCTTTAGATTTTGAAAGAAAGTTATTTCTTTAAATGGTTGAAAGAAATAAACCAAAAAAAAATTGAGAAGTCAGTTGCTAGCAGAAAAGTAAAAAAAAGTTTACTTTGGGAAAAGAAACTTCCTGAAAATTCAATCGTAATTCAATTGTAAAGAGGGTTGAGGATCGTTTGGTTAAGAAGTCCGAGGGATAGCATAAGAAGTAAACATTTCCTTGGGATTTAGTCCTGTGAAATCCTTTAAAGAGATTAGAATCAGATTTCCCGTTTCCTTGTGTCCTTCTTCCTTACCCTTCCAATTTTCGACGTGACTTTCCGAGAAAAATCTTGTCAATCTTATTTTTTAGGGACAACAATATAAAGAAAACTTTAGATTTTCTCTTTAACTCTATTGAGGTAAACCCAAGACGTATGTTTGTAAAAAGATCTCATGAAATTTAAAACAGGTTTGAGAAACTCTTTTATAATCAAATTACTAATCTTTCTGGAAAACAACTGTCTATATTCGTTGAGGTCTAGTTTAAGATAAGGGTATTTAGTTTCTAGAGTAAAGCTGTATGTTTATCAGTATGTTGTTTTAGTCATCACATAAATTTTACGCTTTTATAAAAAAAACTTCTTAGGACTCCTTATTACTCTTAAGCGTTGGAATATGTTAATGTCGTCATAATTATTATTATTACTATACAAATAATTTTCTTAAGGATGCGACTAATTTAATAGGCATAATCAAAGGCGTAGCCTAGAATAGAAAAAAGTGGCTAAACAAAAGTTTTGAAGCCTGAATAACAATAATATACGGATTATGGATGAAATTCGATGTGTGTTCCTGTGCTTAACAATCCATTTTTTATTTATGTTTCCGAATTATGCTTTATATATCCTAAGCAGTAGCAATACTTTTTACACATTTTTTCGGTATTTTTCAAAGGAAATGCTCTAAAACTCTTATAATAGTTAAGCATTGCCTGATCTTTAAATGAGTGCATACGTGCAATTTCAGTTTTAGAAGTATATATGCGCATGGAGTGGGAATAGGACAATTTTGCGCTTGGAAAGGAGTAAATATGCGCATTGTGTAGGAAGAATTAAGAAAAAAATGAGTAACGAGTAGTAATGTTACGTCTCAAACATAAACTGGAAACATTAAAAAGGTTGTATTTACCATAAGGTGAAGAAGCAATCAAAGAATCAGCTACCGTCGATACTTGCTGTTGGATATGAATATCCCTGGAGCGGTTTCGGCATAACGCCATCATCAGCAGGCGGGGCAACACTCGAGCTCTCAACTAATAAAGTTATATCAGTGATTAACTTCTAGTCTCAATGAGCATCTTCAGAGGGCTCGTTGTGCTCATTATGAGACTAGAAGTTAATCACTGATATAACTTTATTATTAGTTTAGAGCTCGAGTGTTGCCCCGCCAGCTGATGATGGCGTTATGCCGAAACCGGTCCAGAGATATTCATTCCAACAGCAAGTATCGACGGCAGCTGATTCTTCGATAAACTGGAAACTTTAGTTATAGAAATTATTTGTTAAGCACAAATTTCAAAGGAAATTCAACCAGCACGCAGACTTCCACGCCAGATTTTTACTTTTCCTCATTTATATCGTATAGATATACAGGAAACATTTCCAGTATATCTACGGATTGTGTTTGCAAACAAATCCGAAACTGGGATGTCACCGGAATTATCCGTTTCTGTAGCTTTTAAGACCTCCTGAGTAGTTTTAACAAAGTTGTCTGTCTGTGTGCGTGAGTGTGTCTGTTATCATCTTAGCTCCTAGTTTATTTATACTAGAGAGTTAAAACTTTGTACAAAAATCAGTCTATCGCTGTAGTTTTGCTATTCGGAAAATATGTTTTATGACGTCTTTAACCCGCAATAATGAGTCTGCAAATAATGCAATCAATATGAGATTTGGCACGCATATAGCCATGTATAGAACTAACATATGTGTCAAGTTTCATCTTATTAGCGGCATTAGTTTAAGTTTTATCAAATGACTTTTAAAAATTGGAAAATAATCCCATTATTTTACTGTACTGAGTTCACATTCAGTACAAGTGTAAACCATTACATTATAAATAATTACTATATAAAATAAATAATAATAATTATATTAAATAATTACTCTAAGTTTCGTTTTAATACAAGTATATCTGTGGCTTTTTGTTGGATCATAAAAGTTAAGCAACATTGAGCGTGCACAGTGCTGTGTGGGTGACCGCTGGAAATAAAAGGATGTATTTGCTATCTGAGGACAAGCGTAGTGAGTCCAAAGATGTGTTGCAGTATACATTTGGCGCATTGTATATTCTGAGTTCGAGCAAAACGAGTCTGAAGTATAGGGGAGATGAGCGTAGCGAATCCGATGTGATGAGGAAAAGTTCTAAGATACCCGTACCCGATTTTTTTTAATTACTATGCGCTGAGAGCGCATAGAATGTGCGCACATTTAAAATGTGCGCTTTTCTTTGATGTTAGTGATACTACTATACCGAAAGGTATGGTATGCCAGAGATACAGCTATGTATTGCGGACATAGCGTTCTAAGAAAAGAAAAACCCGCGCAGATTATTTAGGGTAATCAGTTTATGAGAAAAAGAGTTAAACACAGAGACGTTGCTACAGCATTGGGGGAGTCTAATAATATATTTTACAGTGCCCATCCAATAGGATACTCTCCCCTCGAAGGGGAGGGGGGATTTTCAACTCTCATAGAGAGCCGATGAGTTGTAAAACTGCTTTTTTATCTCTAGTAAATATTGAAAAAAAGAAAGAATTATTGACGACAACATCTTGTCAATAATAACAAACATATTTAATGTTACAATAAACAGAAACTGTGCGTGCAAGGTTTCCAGGATTGCAATTTTTGTATTATCCACCCTCTTCTTATAATATTAAAACATTGTGGCACAAACTCCAGCTTTTAAATCAATCTTTTAAATAAAAATGCAACAAAAATTTTGAATTTACAAACGTATGCATGGCAAACAGAAAGCTAGACAGTGCATATTAACATTGTAAAATGTCATTTGTTACGGAACGGGAAACGTATAAATTTGGGCGTTGTATCATTGCGTGTGAAATCCTGCTAATGATTTAATAGAAATCATCATACGGAAGCACGTATTCTAAACGAAATTCGACCAGCTTTGGACCTCCGCGATAGAATTATTTTGTATTTATAGACTTATGTAGTGTAAGAAAATGTATTGTTTATTTATTGTCTCCAACTCCGGATCAGTTTCATTCCTCTCAGAGAAAATTAAAAACAATTTTCCTGACATTGAAAATTAAATTTTTCATATTTATGTTTTCCGATTATTTACCGGGGTTCTTTCTGTTACTAAGAGTGACTAGTTTTATTTAATTTAGCATCCAAAAATATATTAAGGACAACCTTTTTACCGACAGTATAAAATGAAATTAAATCTTACCGATTTTTTAAAATTTTGCTGACAGCAAATCGCGGAGAATTTTTCTTCAAACCTTCTTAAATTGTTAAACTCATTTTTATTTAGTTTGCAAAAATGTGCAGTACATAAATGAGACAAATATGTTAATACTATTGACTGTCACTGGCTTAAATTGTTCCTTGATATTTACAATTTTTTGATATGTTAATTTTATATTAACATTGAACCGTATATAATAAGACCATATTGATTGGTAAAGCAAGAAATCACACAAACCTGACAAGGGGCCCCGCATTTGATAATGTTAAAATAGACTATGATAAGCTATTTTGGGCCCATTTATACCTATAAGATAAGATATAACATAACTGTAGCTGGCTATGATAAGCTCTTGAGGGGTCCCATTTATACCTATAAGATAAGATATAACATAACTGTGACTAGCTATGATAAGCTCTTAGGGGGTCCCATTTATACCTATAAGATAAAGATATAACATAACTGTGACTAGCTATGATAAGCTCTTAAGGGGTCCCATTTATACCTAAAAGATAGGATAAAACGTAAATATATAACTGTGTATGATAAGCTCTTAGGGGGTCCTATTTATACCTATAAGATAGAATATAACATAAGTATGACTGGGGGCGACTCTCAATTACGCTGTGACGTCATGTTGGTGATGACAAAATACAGAACTTTTTTAAAAATACTTTAAATTAACATTATTAATTTACGATAAAATATTGTTAATACTAACTACCCGTGTTTACCATTTATGCCTCATACATGGCCAAAATGAAATTTGAACGATATGGTAAATATATACGTCCTTGGTACATGGATGGAGCCCTTTTTTCAAATAATTATTCGAAATATGGACGCAACGGCTTCTTCTATAACACGGTAAGATATTTCTATATTGGCAAAGAATCGATATTAAAAGAACTACAGATATAGGAATAAAATTGGCCTCGACTACGTATTTATATTATTGCTTATATTACTGATACCTTTGACACAATTATTCGCGTAATAGAATAACTGGTTTTTTCCAACTAAACCGTTTCAAAAGTAGTTTTAACTGTAAAACACAATTTACTTTGTTTTCCTATATTTTTGAGCTCAATTTTTACGGAGTAAAATACAATTATTTTCATAAGAAGAAAAACTTTGAGTGTAGAGGCGTTGACGCGACGGTAAGAAATGAAAAGTATGATAAAGAAAGCCGACAGATCTCATATTACTAGAAGTCCATCAAGTAACAAATTGACTTACTATAAAGCCAGGTCGAACCAAGTTTGTATTACGGAGACCAACCACGTCGCCTCTACGTGCTTTCATAAAACCTATCTGTGGTCAAACTGTTTAATTTCAAACCCTACCGTTCCAGAAGGATATTTTATTTTGAATTGCTATCCTGTCCGTATGAAGTTCGAAAAATCTGATTTTCTAAAAAAAAATCACAGAGTTATTATTTTTTTTATTTCTTACCTGATGTTGATATTAAAGAGATTGAAACAGCATCTATAGAGTCTCACGGTGTTAGAGCGACACGTATACTTCATGATGACTGAATTATAGCCGCACTACTGATGCATTTTCTTCAAACTTCTGTCTATATTTCATCTCCTACTTATAATTTTATGTTTTCTACTGTAATTTGAAAGTCGTCGCCACACTTAATAAACATGTTAAAAAAAATGTTTCTCTATTTTACTTTTCCTTATTTATACCGCAGGTATAAAAAAAAGTATTGTGTATGCAAAAAAAAATCCGAAACCGGGATGACACCGGAATTATCCGTGTCAAGTTTTTTTAAGACCTCTAAAAAAGTAAGTAGTTATCAGTCTGTATGGTGTGTGTTTCCGTGTGCGTGAAATTTCGTTTCAATACAAGTATATCTATCTATGGCTTTTGTTAAATCATAAAAATTAAGCAGCATTCAGCGTGATAAGTGCTATATGGGTGATCGCTGAGAATGAAACGGATGTTTTAAATATCTAAAGACGAGTGAAGCGAAGCACGTCCGAAGACGTGCTGGGAGGATGAGCGTAGCGAATCCGATGTGATGGGAAAAGTTCCGAGGTACCCCGTACCCGAGTTTTTGTATTATTGCTAAATGCCTTTCAGTTTTGAGGGAATATAGTTTTTCAATTTAAGCAAAAAGAGACAGATAACTAAATGACGTATTTTTACATATGATCATTGATCATAGATAAAACCACTCTACAAAATATAGCCCAACCATTTTACAAAAAGTTATTTTTATTTTGCTCACATCAAGAACAATGCCACGCCCATACTGTAGCACTGCAGCTTTAAAACGGTCTTTTTAGTAATCAAATCCAAGAGCAAGTGTGACAAACAACACATTTAGATGGGACATCATTTTTTTATAATACTTATCTATTTCTAGAGAACTATCATACGGCCATTAATTAACAGAATGTTAAATTGTTTTATTCCTTGTCAAGTAATAAGTAAGGATTATTTAAAAAATACAAACAGGGACGTAGGAAAGGGAGGACTCCCAGGATTAACCCCCTCCCGTGACAACTTGCATAGATAAAAGCATTGCAACAAAAATACACTTTTTAATGATAGAAACGCAAAATTTCTCATTCACTCGCTTCGCTTCCATTCTGGTTTGTTTATTATTGCTAACAAGTATTTGCTAACAAGTATTTCATTAAATTGGAATGGGGGACTAGTTTATGATTATGCTAAAATTGCAATCTAAAACATGAAAAATAGTTGCTAATATATTTTAATACCTATTTTAATTTAAATTATTAGAAACGAAAAAAAGCACTCTTAATTTAAAGATGTGCAAAAATTATCTAATTTTCACTATAGAGAAATATTGAGTTTTGTGGAGATGAGGCTCTTTTCTTTTATGATTATGCAGTTTTCATTGGATTTAGGTTCCTAAGCAGTAGAGCTGCAAATATAAAAGTAGTTCAGAACATGTTTAAACTAAACTTAGTTGCTATATGATATACACATATAATCGTATTTGAAAATGTCAACTTTGCCTAATTTATCAGAGAAGGGAGCGCAGAAAGATTTAGAATCAAGAAGGGGTTGACGAGTGAAAAAAGTGTTGAGACTAATTTAAGAGTTCTCTTCTGTTTATATTATTTGGTAATTATAGAATTACCATTATAATTAGAATAAGTTAACTACTACAAATAACGATAACTTCTACTAATAACTACTACGAATTTACGGTTTTCGTCAAATATTACGATAGATAAATTTTTCGTCTTTTTTTCTTAAGTCTCCAAATTTGTCACAAAAAAGAAGAAGTACTCTCTCATTCATTTAATTATATTTATACGACGAAGCATTGCTTCTAATAAATGCATTTTGGAACAGATGCCATTACAAACGAACGGTCAACTCTTCGAAACAAAACAGGCTATAAAGCTTATAGGAATCAGAGCATTTACTACCATACTTCTAAAGTGACGATGCTAGCCTATATAGTATCGGCAGATTCTAGTACATGGCCAATTGTTAACACATTTAATGTTTCATCCGAGAATTCCTAAGTCCACTCTTTCGCATAGAACAAAATAACTCTGTACTTAACAAATCACAGGTGTAGAATTAAAATGATCTGAATTCATGCATCAAAGAGTTTCCTATTATTTAAAATACATCCTGTTCTTTTATGTGAAACATGCTTGACTTTAACGCCAAGGCGTCATTGTCTTGAGCTACATTTTATTGTTGTAATAAATAATTATTATTATTACTTGATTTCTTATTGATTATAAATTACTGGAGGTGTAAGAAAAGACACCTTGTTCACACGGTCATCAGCTATCATTTGCATGCATCTGTAATTATTATAAAACACAAAGAAGTCCACCAGAAGTTCCTATTGAATAGAATCAATTCAACAAATTAAATAATAGCAAAAAAAAGAAAGACAATACTATAAATATAAAAATATATATAATTTTAAATTATATAATAAAAAGGACTATAAAAATTATATTAATTAAATGAATGAAATAAAAGATATTGAATAAATTAAAGAGAGAAATCAGAAAAAGAATAAGGACAAAAAAATAAAGAAGGATAAGTTAGGTGTGTTAAGGTAGCGTGTTTTAAGTTAAAAGGATGCCGAAAGGACTCAAAGACTGGTAGCCAATATAAGAAGCAATCTCAGGAGCTAACAGATGGCCACCACATCAAAGGACTCACCAAACATCCCTGTAAGAGGATGTTTTTCTCAAATAAAACAGATTACCTTTTAACTGTAGTTAAGGAGGGTAAAACAAGGACCTTTTTTTAACATTGTTATTTTTTTTATCAAAGGGTTGTTATGTATAACATGAAAACAAGAGTTAAGATAATAGTAACATGTTTTAACATTAAGAAGGTTAATTACATAAGATCAATTTTAAAGTCTTTTTGAAAACGGTATTTCAAAGGATATTTTTTACGACTACTTGAAAAAATTATTTTCTTTTAATATGCCAAGGATGAGGGTGTTAAATGAAAAGTATCTAAACATTTTCGGAAGGAGTTCAACGTTGCTTTGTCGGTGTTTAATGTAAACATTGTCTTAAGTATCTAATGTGGAATGAAAGATTCAACAAGTTAAAAGGAAGTTGACTTTAAATAAAACAATAAAAGAAAACAATCATTCAATTAGCTTCTCTTTAAAAATTGTATTTCATTTTAGTGCAAGTAAAATTTGGGAACCATATTTTAATCAAAATTAGTTTATTCGAACCATAAAAATATAACTGTATAACAAATATTACTGTAAATACCACAAATTTACTAAATTTACACCCAAAAACACTTAAAATTTCATGTTTCTCCATGATCTTGTGATACGAGCGGACTTTAAAATGAAGGATAGGTATTTTTTGAAACTACAGGTAATATAAAGTTGCTCTAGATAAAAATAACATCAGCGATATATAAAAATTATATCTCTAGTTCTTTTAAACCAATTTTTATGGTTAAAAAACTGGTTTTTCCAAATGTAATAAACCCAAAAAAAACCTTTTAACTTTTATAACTAATATGAATATCGCTGTACGGCAAAAACTGAAAATGGGGCCATTTACTGGACTTTAAATAAGATCATGTGTCATATTGGACCAAAATTTCGCTATCTAAAATGCCAGACACCATGATTCTTTATCAGGGAACCAAAATAAATCAATCTAGTGGGCTGAACCTTAAAGGCTTGACGGTCCCATTTTCTGCCTTCGGCAGTTTAGAACTGTTATTCTATCAGAGGAAGTTTTCCACTCTACCATATTAAAATAACCAAATGAGTTTAGTATAAATTGAGCCCAATAGAGTGGCACTTATGAGTAATACTATCACAAAGCAAATACAATGCTCAACAAAGAGAAATTTTATAAAAAAAAATGATCTCACAATGTTTACAAGAGGCTAAGAATATACGATATAATATAGTATTTCTAAATTGAATATCCCTTAGAGAAGATGGTCATCCCTAGGAATTTTGTAACAGCTAGTGCTAAACTTAAAATATTTGAAAAAATATTATATGAAATATTTGTAAAAAATGATAAAAGGATAAAAACATACAACGTTAACAAAAAAATCTGTCAAGTTTGACATAAAAAATACTTATGTGCATGCCATTGCATATAACGGCATAAGATTAGGCAGCGTAATTTTTTAAAATAAATTCTTTTAGACGTAAGTAAACAAAACTAAAAATATCGTTGTATGAAAGTAAAGAGCACACATCCCGAATATTACATTCCTTAAGGCACGGTGGATGGACCTACAGCCTTTATTTTATTTATGATTGTCATATTCAATTTACCACTTAAAATCAATTAATCTATTTTTGGCCTGTGCTACTAAATAATTTGAAGAAAGCAAACAAATATTAGTGCAGGATTTAAATCTGTTAATAGGTACGGATAATCCAGACAATTGCTTATAATTAAAACAAGAGTCCTTTGGGCTCTCGGTTGCTCGGATGTTGTCCTATATCAGTTCGTCCTATACTAGTTTATATAAGTGGCATACTGCCACGAAAAGAATTAGACGATACTGCGGGATTTGTTTTCTCTCCATCGGCTAAGTTTGGTTGTACACTAAATAAGGGGGAGCAGTATTATACAAATTTACTCGCAGTGATACCCGAGCTTTGCTCGGCAAATATTTTATTTATCAAACAACAAATTATTAATTACTCCTTTAAGGACTACAAAAAATATGAGTTGTTAACAGCTGTAACAGCTAGAAAATTCTTTGTTAAAGATGTTTCTGTCAATCAGGCAATTCTCAAGCCGTGCTTTATGATGGCTTTAAGTTGTTTTGATAAGTTGACGATCAAAAGAACATTTAAGATAAAAAATTACTAACTTACCTTAAAAGAAGAAAATTTGTTTTTAAATTATTAATATTGTATTTACATATTGATATTGACGCATTGCCATTGTATTTTTGAAAATACTTACTGCAAATAAAGATATTTATTTATTTATCAAAAATGGCATTATTAAATCGTGTATTTTGACTTTTAATGAGAATACAATAACATTCTTAACAAAACAGGCTATGAATTGAACAATTCAATAAACGCTAATTTTATTTTAGAACACAGAATAGTATTATTTGAGATATATAATCTGTTTTATATTATTTTATAAGGTCAAGATCCATCTATTAGATTCAATCTGTTAGCTTTGAACACTTATCACTTATCACAAATTATTTTAGAAATGATCTCGGTGACACATAAAATGTGTTCCTTCTGACCAGAAGGATTCTAAGTTTAAAGTTTAGTCAAGCTCTATCGATGAAATTCCGAGATATAAGACTCAAATTGGTTTACTTTACACTAACTCCATTTAAGAACTGTGTTCGATGAGTTATAAAAAATGTTCATTCTGACCCATGGTTAGAATAAGTCTAAGGAATATAGTCTATGATATATAGATTACAAATTTGTATTTTGTTTCTTCAATATCCATAATTATTTTAAAAAATGCATTGTGAGAATCGGAGCCATGTAGTGAGCAATGTAATTAAAAGAGAATTGTACATCAAATGTTCAGGATAAGATAGCATATAGAATAGACGAATTTGGAGTTTTCTTAAAAGATCATAATTATGTAGACTGAGGATATAAGGATTCATTCGCAGAGACTCAAAACAAAATCTTGCATTGTTCACTTTTTTAAAAAACTAATAATTGAAACAAAGGCAACGTTAACACCATATTAAATTGTTAATAATACTTTGTAATATAATACATATTGTTTAATATTTAAAAAAAAACTCAATTGAATTCTCAAGAAGTCAAAAACCTGTAAACTTCCGGAAAAATGTAATTTCAATTCAAAACGTTTTCTAATGAAAATTCACTAAAAATTATTTCATAATAGTTTTAAGTTGGTATGCATTAAGATAAGTATAACTCTTTCAGGTAATTAAAAATATATTCGAATTAATGGTTTATTTTCATCATTCCTTATTGCAGAGTATTATAACAAAAATGTAGTAAATGTAATTAAAACTAACAATCTTTTTAAGGGATCTCGAAGAAAAACACAGATAAAAATCTTATGAATGGTGTAACGTTGGCTACACTGTTCCCCCATTTTTCCATAATCATTAACTGCGCACCAGTCCGTATCAAAGATTAAACAATCGGAAAAAAATTAGTTATATATTCTTTACTAATTAGAGACCAAGAAAAAAAAATGAAGGGAAAAATTAACAATACCGTCGCCATTTTAAAAGTAATTGTATGTAATCTTTCCTTACATATTTTTTATATTTAAAATCATATCTAAAAAGATGGCGGAAAAGTGAAATTATTAAAAGGATCTTATGACCCCTTTTATGTTTTACTTGGTTGGTTTAATATGAGCAATATTTTATACGAAACGACTAAATCTCACGCTAAAAGATTACTAAGTGATAACATTTATTTTTATCTTAAATCTAAAAGAAATTCCCTGTTTTAAATTATTTTCCCTATTATGTTTCCTTTTCCTTAAAACTTTAACCTGCGAATTATTCCTTTGAGTTCATTTTTTAATGTATGTACAAATACCTAATAATAAAAGAATCTTTCCCACTACTTTGTTTAATCATAGAATATGAATTATAAAGACCAAAGAAATTCGTCAGACGAAAATTAAGACATTATTCTACCCTATACCTTAATTATTTTACAAAATTGACTCCCTTTCTTCATGTCGGGTTTCTTCACGGGGGGGGGGGGCACCTGCACTCTAATGGTCCCCCGACAAAACTTTAGGAAACCTATCTAAGATATGTACATATAAACCGTTAAATCATAAAATACGTAATTTCATGAAGTAGCTATGTATTTTATAAAAAAAAAATGATTGACCAGTTATATCATAAAATATTATACAATTAAATGATGTAAATAGCTATTCAATGAACTAACTAAAGATGTTAAGTTAAATCATTAAATGCGTACTTCATAAGGTAAATAATATGTTAAGTCCTATTGATTTTCCAAAAAATGTATATTTACATTTTAAAATATTATTTTTTATCGATCTATAAGGTTTGGTTCAGCTAACAAGTGTATGCGTGTGCGTATATCATCGCAAGTGCCGGAGTAATTTTGCTGGGAAGTTGAAACTTCAAACAAAATGCATTCTTCGGACAGACACAATTAAACCTTCAGTTTAGTTCTACTATCCGGAAGAGAATATAATATCTGATTTATATTTATTTTTTATGATTATTAATAATGTAGAATATTTTATAAAAATTCATAAAAACTGGTATATTATTAGACAAAAAGTAAAATACAGGGGACGTGTTCGCTATATAAGATACAAATATGTCGAGTTTAATTGGAATATTAGCATTATAATAATTATATTATCAATAGCTTTGTTAATTTATCATTGTCAATATTTATTTATGTTTATATACATTACTAACATCAAACAAATATTTTAAACATTCTACAATTTTAAACATCAAAATTTTAAACATCAAACAAATATTTTACTTAACTGGTAAATAAATGAAAAATATTTCATTCAAATAAGTAATTAGGTAAAAATTATTTTTTAAATTACTCCTCTCCCGCTTTCAATTTTTAATTTAGTAAACCTAAATACATAGCTCATTTTATTATTCATAAAAGTCAAAGTTGAAGTGAATTATAACTAAAAGGTATAACTTACATTCATAGTTTTAATATGAAATCTCACAATTACGCTATTTATGTATATTTTATTTATTAAGACAAACATAACTTGTCTATCATATTCAAAACAGAGCATGATAAATTAAGGTCAAAGTTTCCTCTCTTAGTGCAAGAGTTATGACGTTTAAATGTCACGCAAACGTAAAGACTTATAAATTTAAAGTTAAACCTACGTCACTCAAATTTTCTAAGTTAGTTTTGATTAACAGAAGTATCAAATATCCATCAAGAGTAGAAGTCATAGAATTTAACACAAATGTATGGGGAGTTCCCTAGGGGACAATACTAGGACCCTAACTGTTATAGCTGTTTTCTCACAAAATTAAGATAGTGGAAAATTCAATATATATTATCATTTATATTAATTGAAAAAATAATGATACAAAATAAAAATTAAATATTTGTTCAATACTAATTGTGTACCTAAGCTTCAAGGGCGAAACAAAAGTTTTAAGAATAGCTCTAGAAAATTATACGTGCATATTATTGATTGACATATACAATAGTTAATTATTTAATTTCGTGAATGAACAATATCATTGTAGAATCTACATCCGAATGAATTTCATGTCATACTCGGTACGTTTTGAACCTTTCTATGATTAGTACTTCAGCACATATTATTCATTACTTTAAAAGGATTAGTTTAAAGTAGAGATGTGAATACGTATTGTAGCTGTACATCACAACATACACGTATTCAAACAGAAAGTTTAATAATGTTTTATTTAATAGATGGACAATTCCTCTGGGTAACAGTTATTAGAGATTAAGGTAAATAATAAAGGCTGTAATCTATATGATATATTTTTAATCGAATTTTCAAATAAACATTTCTGTGTACATTATGTGCTCCGTCTATTGTGTAGATTAATGAATATAAATTGGATTTTACACAGTACATTTTGAATTTAAAATTAAAGTATTTAATTTCGCATACGTTCTAAATAAACATTGCATAAGTCCGTAAAATACTACTTATAGGGTCATCATTCCATATCGAATCAACACAGATAAAAACACGTGATACCTCTAATTTTAATATGATTATGGTGACAGGTAGGCACCACAGAGATAAGGTATGTCAAGGTGTAGAAAGTTAAGATTTATCACGTAAACATTTAAATCGTAGAAATTAAAATAACGTATTTTTTACACTTATACATACCTTGACACATGTTATGCGCTACTTTATCTAATTCCATAGCGGTCACAAAATGAAACTTTGTGGACATTTTACTAACAGCTTAAGCACTAATTTGGATTTGTTTAAAAATTATAAATAAATTAGCTTTTTGAGATATTAGCATGTTTATTTTATATTTGCACATAATTAAAACTCGTAACTAATTATCCAAAAGTGTGTAGAATCCATTTAAAAGAGTCATATTTAGGCTTTCAAACGTCACCAAAATAAATATTTTCCCTAAGCAAAATTTTAGATACACAGCCATTTTTGTAACAAAAAGATGAAAAATACAGCTCGTCAGTGCGGCAATATAGCTGCATGAAATGAACCAAAAATATGGATTTTTTGTTCTTTCTGTAGTTTTTACCTCTCAGCCAAATTATATTAAAATCAGAGACATCTAGTCCGAAAATGAATTTTTTGTTGATTTGATTCAGTATGAATCTTTTAGCATTTTAAAAATTATAATTAAATATATAAATCATTGAATAGGCCATTTCGTAAAGTAGCTATAGGTGTTTTATGAAAAAACTAAAATGACCGGCTAAATCATAAAATATTATATAATTAGAATATTATTATAAAATATTAGGGCTAGTTCCTCAGCCATATCATGAACTAGCTATATCAAGAACTAACTAAAGATGTCCAGTTAAATCATTAATAGTAGTTGAGCATTGATGCATGTTCAATACATATATTTTTACAAAAAAAATCTGTGCTCCATACAAAAATTGAATTACTGAATACTTATTTTAACGCAGAGCATTTGAACTTGATAGCTGTTGTAAACGTTATTCATTTGAAGTAGTTGTTCTAATAATTTAAACCTTGCAGATTATTTAAAAAGTTCAATCAGTAATTGCATTGAATATATTTATCTGATGTTTTAGAATGAGCATAAATGGAGTCCATCGTAATAGAACGAAAGAATAAAAAGTCTCTCCACAGTTATAGATTGTTGCTATAGATTTATTTATATTTTATTTTTCACTCCATTTCTGTAATTTATCTGTTTTCTTTGGTATAATTTTGTAATTTTATATATAAGTTTGTTTTGACATTTTTTGTCTTATTTGTTTATTAGGCACTGATGATGACCTCTTGTTAGGTTGAAAGCGCACTGCTTTACTTTTAATAAAATCTATAACTGTGGAGGGACTTTGTAATCCTTCGTTTTATATTTATCTGAGTTATGTATATGTATCTGAGTTTCTATGATACTATGTCATATTATCATATTATTTATGATAATATATGTATAGATGAATAGCTAAATACGTATTTCATCATGCTATGAAAACTTTATTAAAAATCCTGTATACAGCGTTACGAATTAAATAAGTGACCGAATTTTCAACAACACATTGGTATATCACATTCGTATGAATAATTTTACGAACGATTCTACTTCTCTTAGCATTTAACTTATCTACCACATATATACCTCACCATCTTATAATACATTTACTTGTATTAATACTTTTATATGTGTCTCAGAAAATACTCGATTTAAATAACATAAAATAAACTAATGGCCCGTATTCAAAGACGTTTCCTAACATTCTCCTAACATTTTCCTAACATTCTCCTAACATTTTTCTAACATTCTCCGAATGTTAAAAAGGGCGAATGTTAGGAGTTAGGAAAATGTTAGGGAAACGTCTTTGAATACGTTTATGGCACGTAGGAATGTATGTATAATATATACACTGATATATATACTTAAGTATATCTTCAGTGTAAGCTACAGCAGCTATTAGTAGAGCGTTGTGAATTAAAGGCACAAGAGTCTGCTTAACTTATAAGAGCCGAGCCAAAAGTCACACATAATGTAGCATGTGGACATAGCTTATGTTGTAATTATTATAATTTCTAATAAGTGCGATAGTGTAATAACAGACTCGTTTCATCTCAATTTTGTATTGTAAATTACACGAAGCAAAATAAATGCTTCCATTTCTCTCATTTTTAAAACTTTTTGGTTGGCATCTATATTATTATATAGTTCAGATATGCTTCATCTGTTAATAAGCCAACAAGAGATAAAACAACATTTTTAGTAAAAACAATCTACACCGGATGGGATGAGCTCGTGTCTGTTCGTCTGTTCTATGTTTATTATGTTGTATTGAAAATCTTCAAGTAGCTAAAAGTGTGTTTGCTGATAAGAAAAATTTAAAAGAGAGTATAATCTTTATTTTAGTGGCGCTAAAAGACATTGGTACTCTAAGTATCTGCTAGTCCTCTTCACTCTTTAGAGCTTTTGTAGGGTCGACTACATTTAGTTAGATTTTTTCATCATAAACCTGTCATGTTATCTTCGATGATTTGGAAAACTTGTGGGTTAAATTAAGAAACAGTTTATCTATCGTGGCATATGGCACAAGTTATTTTTTTGTTTCTAAAATAAACTAACAGATTCGTTTTATATTTTAAATGGCACTTTACAAGCTTGCAAGTACATGTTCTTTTTTGAGTTTGTTGTTCCCCGGGCGCCACTCATCTTTAAAAAAAGGGATAAAAGCTTTTTTAATAAATATTACTCGTTGAAACTTATTAGTATACGGATCATAGAGTGTAGGCTATATAAAGATACAGAATATTATGTACTTCAAAATTAGTATTAAGTATTTATAACCATTATTGAATCATTTTCTGGCAAACAATAGAGATATTATTACAAGAGGGACTATATCGTTTGCATTTTGAAACAATAAAGAGTAACCTGAACATCTACGAATATTATTATAATCAAATAAACAGTACAAAATTACAGTAGGATATATAACATAATGTTTAAAATTTTATATAATAAATAAAACACTATACTTTCTTAAAAACTTGGTTTAATGTACTTTGTCTAATATATAACTATATAAAATACGTTTAAATGAATGATTAAAGTACAAAATAGTGCACAAAAAATGTGCAAAAAGCAGACGACAATTAATTTATTAAACCTTAATTCGGTCTTAGAGGAGATTTCATTAAGAGTTCACAGAGCCCCTGAGAGTCCCAAAAAACGTTTCAAGCTTCTTAATGTATTGAGATAGGTTATGCCCCCTTTAGTAATATTTTTATGTGGGACAAACAAGGATTTAGAGCAGTGTTTCCCAAATTGTGGTCACATGAGGTTCCATAAAAAGGTACAGGTCCGCAAATTATTAGGAAAATACCTTATAATTTTTTTAAAAAATGTCAACTGTTTTATTTAAAGTCATGAATGAATAATGTATTAAACAAATTTCATTCGTAATAAGAAAAATTATTCGTTAAATTGTCATGTAAAAATTAAGTTAGCGGAGAAAATTGGAGAAGAAAACAAAGTGTTGCCGAGATTCTGAGTGTTGGACTTTCCAAATATAGAGGTTGTAATTCACCATCTTGGCTAAAAACAAAGTAAATATGAAGAGTATCAAAAAATAATTTATTTTTATGATTATGATTAATGTAAGCCTCTTTTTTCATGGATTAAATCAACAAGCCACTTCAAGGGACGTAAGAAATCTTTTAACTGAGAAATTATTAGCGGCAATTTTTCATTTATAGTCAGAATAGTCATTTTACTTATAATGTAAGAGTTCTTTATTCATAACGCCCATTTAAGTATCATATTATGTAAATAAATTATTTTTGTAAAGGACCAAAGGTTTTTTATGAAGTTTGGCATTTTATGGCAAATTATATGTATATAAATCCTTCTTATTGATTTAATTATAGATTGCTTGTTAAAACGGCGTATAGTGTTCATTAATGATTTTGATAATCAAAATCTAAATATAAACTATTTAAAATATTTCTCAAGCTTTCTGTTTTTGAAAATATTAAGCTATTTTTCATACTAAAATTATAATGTTAAATGTAGGAAGTATAATTATTAGTATAAGTTTAAGATTTATTCAGATAGGAACTGAGGACGATTGGGGCTATACTAAAACTGTTTTACTCAAATGGGGGACCGCCAGGCTCTGAAGTTGATGTATCCTCGATTTAAAGGAAACCTTCTATATTCCATTCCCTCTCCCCAATACCATTAAAACTTCATTCTCCATTCCTAAATAGGATCTATAAGTGAATTCAAATATAATTGTTGAAACAATGAAAAATTCAGATGTATAGATCTGTTCTCTTTAATCTTTTAGTACATACTAAAAGTTATACAAAAACTACAAAAGTTTTTTGTATACTTACTATACTTAATTTTCAGCATCCCATTTTGCTAGTTCTGAAACCTTTTTTCCCAAAAACAGTCCCTTTTATGTCTACTTAGTTCGTTGAATTACATTACGACCATGACAATACTGTTTATACCTACATATTCGAGGTAAGGAACTACTAAAGCACGCGCGCCTGCTGCTCTTAAGCATTTTTCTATTTGTGGTCTTAAAAACCATTTCTTTTTCTTATGTGTGGTCTTCTGTCAGCCGATCATTTAACTTCTTCAAGTCAATTAAGTGAAGATTTAACTATTATGAGACCTTTCAAAACATTTCCAATAAAGGCTTTTATTATATTATAAGTCCTTAAAAACCATTTATTTGGTTTTTGTGGGGTAAACAACTGAAAATAAAACCACTTGAAAACTCAGTCGAGCAGCCTGTGCAAGTTTCCTATTGTTACCATTTGATTATAAGTAACTACAGTGACAGAAGGTGTGACTCTTGTCGCTAATAAACAGAGAAACGTTTTCGTAAGATTTATTAGGTATATCCTATCGGTCACATGCTTACACGGCTATTGTCATTCAGGTCAAGATGTGGTTGTATTGCCCACTACTCACAATGGTCAAGTCAAGAAGTCAATGAGGAGTGACCAGGATGAGAGGGGCGTGCGAGCTAACCCTTGATAACTCCATTATGTGTGACAGAAGTCCACTATTGTCCACTGATGGACCAAACCATCTGCTATTAACTGGTTTCTTTAGCTAGTTTACGATTGACCACTATACATAATGGCACGAGCCTGAAATAACTGTTTTTCACATGCAAATCATTATAGTTTTATGTCTTTGCCTTTACTTTGTCACAGCAAGTATGCAGATTATGCTTTAAATAGCATATGATAAACAGATATTAATAAAAAGTTAATTTATAACGTATAAATGTTATGAACATTATTTATTACATAGGGTTAAACTGTAAACAGTCATAAAAAATATTTATTTATTATTTGATATTTTTTATAACATTTTTTTATTGAGTTGAACAAAACCAACGATAACTGTTACAAGTATTAATGTAAATACAGTCTTAGTACCTTTACAAGGTTTGTAAGAGGAACTATCCAGTGATAGTACTCTGACAAGACAGATAAAAAATTCGGGTACGGGGTACCTGAGAACTTTTCCTCATCACATCGGATTCGCTACGCTTATCCTCCCTACTTTGAACTCTTCGCTCGTCCTTATATAGTAAATACATTTGTTTCATTCCAAGCGGTCACCCATCCAGGCACAAACCACGCTCGATGCTGCTTAACTTGTATGATCCAACTAAAATCATGGATATACAAGTCGTATTGAAAAGACACTTGGTGAATTAATTTATTATATAATGGTTTATAATTGTATCGAACAATTATAAAAAGTTCTGAGTTGAAACTCAATTGATATACTTTACGATTTTTAATTTTTTTAAAAAAACGTACACACACAAGTCATTTAATAAAAATTGTAATAATGCTTATAATGAGATGAAACATGATAATCTTATACATAGCTACATGCATGCTATTTTTACATATAGCTACATTTTCTGCGTTTTATAGTTTTTCGAAATTTTTGCTGAGTAATTTTTACGGGTTAATGACGTTATAAAAAATTATGTTCCGAATAGCACAACTACAGTGGTGGACTGATTTTTGTACAAAGTTTCTAGTCTCTCAATATAATTGTGCGAGAGACACCTAGGAAATGTAACAAGCAAAATGCAATGCTACACCTGGGAACTGTTCCATCATTCGACATTCGTCATCATTGATGGCTCGACATAATGTCATGTCCCACTCTGTTTCGTTACGTCTAACTCATCAGGGCGCCGACAGAGCCTGAACTTCAGGCTGAACTTCAGGCTCTGTCGGCGCCCTGATGAGTTAGACGTAACGAAACAGAGTGGGACATGACATTATGTCGAGCCATCAATGATGACGAATGTCGAATGATGGAACAGTTCCCAGGTGTAGCATTGCATTTTGCTTGTTACATTTCCTAGGTGTCTCTCGCACAATTATATTGTGTCAACTATTCATGTTTTGCAAAACTCGGTAGACTCAAATGATATTTCTAGTCTCTATCATAAATATACTATGAGGTACGATGATAATACACACACACTCATACAGATAGAAAACTTTGCAAAAACCACTCAAGAGGTCTTAAAAACACCTAAAATGGATAATTTCGTTGACATCCCGGTTTCGAATCTTTTCGCAAACACAATACTTTTCCTATATACCTATACGATATAAATGAGGAAAGGTAATATATAATATCAAATTATATTTAGGAATGGGTGTTTCAGTTAGTTCTTTACTAGAAAATATATTAAAATCAAATTCGTACCCAATTTTAATCTTAATTTAATAAAAAGAAGTTCATATTTCATTCAATAAATAAGAAATTATAAAGCACGTTCAATTAATAAAGCATCAGCCTCTTAAATTTAGTACTGCTAGTTAATACGACTTGGGTTTATTAGCAAGTATAGCAAAAGTTTCATTGAACTTATAATGACTAACTGCTTATAATAAAACTTGAATCAACAACCCGAAAGAATTTTGAAGTTTATAAAAGATACCAAATGGCCGCCATTCCGTATAAAAATAGAGGTCATTTATATGGAAATATAGACTGACAGATGTATGAAAGTATAAATTTGATAAGCTTGTTCTACAAATATTTATCTAGCTCTATCAAAAAATGCATAAATTATACAAATTATTAATAACACGTTTTATTTATCGTTTTATCTAATCGATTTCTTAAGAAGAATTATAATTCAAAGGAATAAAATAATTATGCAAAACTTCTGATAATCGTACGTGTTTTTTATTAAAGAACAAGTTTTATTCTTAGTTTGGTAACGCCCTTATAATGTCGGGGTGGACAAAAACTAAATAAAAAACTAGAAAAAACTGACCATTATCCCTTTGCAGGAAGACTTTAAGAAAAGAAATGACATGAATTTATTATAATGACAAAATCGAGGGTTGGCCTAAAGTTTAATTCATTTTCGGAAAACAACTTTACCCTATAATTTTCAAGTGTGGTGACATTTTATTATTTTCTGTGTTTCCTGACTAAGCTTTGTTTATTATTAAGGGTTAAAAACTGTTGGGGTTTTCCTTATGGAATAAATTGATATTATGTTTGAAACTTTTGGAATAAAAAATATTATATTGGAGTGAAGTTTTTTTAATTCTATTTAAAAAATGTAACATGAAAGTTGTTGACTTAAAGTGTTTTCTAGAAGTCCATTGATGCATAATCAATACATTGTTTCTTTTAGTAATTTACTAAAATAATATAAATGAAATGACGTGTAAAGGAATTTGCCGATTTAAAAAAGCGAAGTTAATGAAAGGGCTCATTATGTAAATTTTAATCATCTGATTAGTGAACACGAATAACGTATGATTTTCTACCAATTTTTGCAAAACATGAATAATTGACGAAATATAACTGCAACCCTAAAATACACCGCTCGTTTTTGGCGAATACTTATATTCATCAGACTTCATTTTATATGCCACGAAATTTCGAGCGTAGGACAGAGTGATTTTAGGCTCTATCGGCAAAAACAAACAACAGCAACAATAAGACGAGAGGAATATGACATAATGTCATATTTTGACAATATGACAGTCCGGATTCAATCCCAGTCAGTGCCTCAAGGATTTTCATTCGAGGGATGGAAATCCTTTTACGTGTCGTCCTTAAACAGGGACGTTAAGCCGGTGGTTCCGAGCCTGTGCGATGTCAGGTACTCGTAAAAGATTCACAACCCCAAATGAACCTGGGTTTAGGCAAAATTTATGACCCTCAATAGTAGCTCACATAAATATATATATAATATATATATATATATATATATATATATATATATATATATATATATATTATATATATATATATATATATATATATATATATATATATATATATGTTTCTGCCTCATGGTTTCGAGAGCAGGAAAGCTTAGGCGGGCAGCGGGGCACGTGTTGTTTCTAGTTAAAGCTATAGAAACTTAAAATAAAGCCACGGCTCTTCTGTGGATTAGACACAAATTCCTGCGCACTAGGATTTATAAGGTAGAACACTATCTTCAATCTAAGGGAGTTAGCAAAAAGGTCCCAAAACACGGCCTACTTACTAGGTGATCTATGACCTCTCCCTAATTACTATTACTATGACATTATGACAAGTCATCATAATGTAGCATAGAATATTATTTGCTCAATGGTACATATACTGTCCATATACAGAACAATTGCAAAACCTGGTAATATCGTATGATAAACTTATGTTGCTAATTTATTAAATAGTGATAGTAAAATAAAAAAGCACCAGGAGGGGGGGGAGGTTTGTGATAGTATTTCTTTTAAATGAGTGAGTTGTGCTATCGGTCGGTTTTTGAGAAGTGCTAGTTATTGTCTTGACAAATTTATAAAACGATCACAGCCACAGCCGTTTTAAATAGAAAGTTTAACACAGGTAATTATATTATATTGTATTGGTTTTTTAGAACATAAGTTGCTCTGTGACTATCATCGCTCCCCCCCCCCCTCTCGGCTTTTATGAGAAGTCCTTTTAACATAAAAGTTGGTTCTTTTAACATAAAAGACGGATCTTTTAACATAAAAGACGGATCTTTTAACATAAAAGACGGATCTTTTAACATAAAAGACGGATCTTTTAAATAAAACGGATCTTTTAAAAGACGGATCTTTTAACATAAAGACGGATCTTTTAACATAAAAGACGGATCTTTTAACATAAAAGAGAGTTCTTATAAAATAAAAGATTTTTTCATGTACAAAATATGGTACGATTATTTTGTTTAAACTTTGTCTCAACCTTAATCTCAATTTTGTCAGTTTTACTAAATTGAGTTAAGTTAACCAAATAGTTTTAAATATTATTATAAATTATAGTTTTAAATAGAGCTCTTATAAGTCAGTAATAAGTATTAACATATAGAATTTAAAAAAATCGGGTACGGCGTACCTCGGAACTTTTCCATATTACATCAGATTCGCTACGCTCATCTTCCCTGCTTCGCTCGTCCTCAGAAATACAGTTCGCCAAATTATACTGCAACATTCCTTCGACTCGCTTCGCTCGTCTTCAGATAGTAAATGCTTCCGTATCATTCTCAGCGGTCACTCATACAGCACTGACCACGCTCAATGTTCCTTAATTTTTATGATCCAACAAAAATCATGGATATACTTGTCGTATTGAAACGAAACTTTGTGTACTTATTTATTAAGTAAAGGTATAAGCTTGTACCTATTTTTTGACTCAATTAGACCATTTTTCAATTTTTTCCAAATTTTTAAAAAACGTACACAATTCATTCAATAAAAATTGAATTAATGCTGATAATGCTTGGTATATATTCTTGGTACATAAGACTAACATATTCTTTTACATAGACACATACGTGCTAAATCTCAATCCGATCGCATCATTTTTCTGCGTTTTATGATTTTTCGAAATTTATGCTGAGTCGGAAAAAAAAATATTTTCCGAATAGCACAACTACAGCGGTAGACTGATTTTTGTACAGTTTCAACTCTCTAGCATAAATTCAGTGGGCGCTACGATGATAACAGACACACACATACAGACAGACAACTTTGCGAAAACCACTCAGAAGGCCTTAAAAACGCCTAAAACGGATAATTGCAGTTTCGGATTTTTTGCAAACACAATACTTTTCCTATATAAATGCGGTATAAATGAAGAAAAGTAAAAATACTATGTTGGATTTTACAAATAGCACACCCTCTTTATAATTTAACGTCATAAGATTTATTTAAGTTTTTTAAGAAATAAATTTCAAACCCTTATCCAAGAGTTAAGATTTGTTCAAATAAATCCACTCTGAATCGGGAATTTCTTATTAACATAATCTTTAATCTCAAAGACTTACGTTGAATGATTTACCTAGCGTCTCTCTCTACGAACCCTTATTACAGTTCCTTATGTTTGCCTAAATCATCCCTTTTATAATTCACTTTCGGTGGTTAGTTTTTACATTGGGGTGTTTTCACAAGGGTCTTCCTTGCCTGCTCTTTAGACAATAAAAATAAGATTTAAATAAGAAAAGCTACTTAGACTGGCACATAATAAATTGTCTATACACAGTCTTATAGACTTGTATATTTTCCTTTGTTACGGTGGCTAAGACAAATGACTTATCATTATAATTTATATGCTTTTGGTGAAGTCCTAACGTTGCATCAAGTGATTTACATAAAATAACTACGGGCCATGGGCCGTCAGCCACTACACATTGTTCTTCTTTCGTATTAAACACGTATGAAATGGATTAAACACTACTGTTTGAGGAGGAGCGTAGCGAATCCGATTTGGTGAAAAGTTTAAGGAAGTATGAGGAAAAGTTCCAAGTTACCCCGCACTAGACTTTTACTATTTATTTCTGCATGGCATTTCGTGATGTATTTAGCGAAATTTCATCGCCTAATGGTCTCTCATGCCTGGTCCGTGGGCCATTAAGCCTCACTATAGCGATGCTATACAGAGGTATACTTATATACATGTAGTAATATTAAATATGCATGCTGTTAGCACCATTTGAAATAGTCCAGTAGAGCTGAAACCGGTCCTAATAGCTCACTGTCTGCCTTAAAACATAACACCGTGTTCAATTCTATTTCATATTTCATGATTACGGACGTATATAGATTATATGGTTTATATGGATTTTGACAAGCACTAGAGAATAACTTGGCAGCCAAAGTTATTCTCAAGGTTTATTTTTATCGGCCAAAGTGGATAAATACCTAGAGGCGAATCCAGGTTCTAACCGTTCAGGTTAATGTAGAATTAAAGTAAGGAATGGACATTCCAATTTTGACCTACGCCCAAATTTAAAATAGAAATTTTATTTGAAATTACTCCTGAAGTGACGAACCAGTGGCACACTTCTTACGAAAACCCGTCTTTTCCATCAAAATTTAAAGATTAATTAGATTTGTTAGCTCCGTGAATTTATATGCATTTTTGCTTGATTTTTCGACATAACTTATATATTTTGTGATATATTTTGTTTCGTCTGAAGAGGAAGGAAAGGCGGTCTGCCATCCAGAGTGGAGCTTATGAATGCACTCGCTCAAAATATTAGAAATACGCGTGAATTCCAGTTGTGTACGTCATGTGCAAAATATGGTGAGAACATTGTTTTTAAAGCTGATAAAATTTTCAACAAAACAGGGGGTTTTTCGCCAAAATCGGATCACTACAACTGAAGTTATAACATTTGTTAAATTCCAAAAAAATGTACAAAAAGATGTCCATACCCATTTGGACATTATTTTTTTAAAATAATGTCCAAAATAAATAATTTGGACAGACGCTTCTTAAATGTTTTTTAAGGTGGCTTCCCTTATTTCTTCAGATGCAGACTTCTAAAATTTATACTGAAGGTACTGTTCGTACGTTATGTTTTTAAAAATAAGATTTGTTAAATTAGGTATTTAAGCATTATAAAATTGCCAAATTATTTTCTTGAGGGCTAGAAATACTTGAAAGCTATGGGTGAAAAGACTCCAAACCGGAATAAGATTTTTTATGAACGAATAAGCCAAAATAAAGCATATTTCGTAGTATTGGTAGTGTTAAAATGCTTTAGTGTATAATGTAAATCTGGGGGCACGGCAGTGTCCCCGCCAAGTTTAGTGTTCACTGGTGTACCTTCCTTTACAGGAAGCATCTCGAGGTTATTTTTATCCCTTCGTATCTTTTTATTAGGAACATTAAAAAATATAATTTTAATATTAACTAAAAGAGCTGACCCATTCAACCAAAGTTCATATCTTTACCATTCACAGGTGTTGAGATTTAATGGCTCAAAGTTAGGCAGTTTTGGCATTCTCTGACTCACTCATCAAAATTCGACGGCACTTCCAGCAATAATAGACACTTAAACCTTAATATATAGATAATGTTGATGCAACATTTTCAATTAACTAAAATTTTCAGTTCCTTCTACTTAATATGTTCTACCTATATAAGTTGGAAGGTAATCCTAACCTAAATTTTATGTGTAAAGAAAATGTTTGACAATAACTAGCGCTACCTAGTAGAGCACACCAAAACTAAGAATACCGAGAGTTTTATTTTGACAGAACATAAAAAATATTTTTACGCAATTTATCTATTTCAAAATCTCTATTTACTGAATGGAACTGTTTAGTACTAAATAAGTGGTGTAATATGCTGTAACTAATTAATAATTAATAATATTTATTAGCGTATTTTTGTAGGGGATAATGTTCAAACTTACAAAAACACATGCGTGTAAAAAAGAGCCAAGTCTAGCGTAAAACGTTATGAGATCATTGAATAAGACTTGGCTTAGAATTGGAAACCTTGGTAGGTTTCCAATAATGCTCGTAAATATATGAGGTCTCGGCAATTTCACTTTGTGCCATTACGCAGCACGCACAAAAATGCATAATAAGCTTATTAAATAGGCTGAATATATTATTATAGTGTATGTCTACACTCTATGCAACATTTTTAGTATCATACTACCTTACACTAGCTACGTAATGGCCATGAAACCGCCGAGATCTCATTTATTTACAAGAATTATTGGGAACCTACGACTTGGCTTATTCAATGATCTCACCACTTTTTACACCAGACTTGGCTCTTTTTTTAACACGCATGTTTTTGTTGGGATTGAATTTAATTTCTTTATTACAGAATCAATATGATTTTTAAAATTTAAGTACTTGTCAGTAATAAGTAGACCAAGGAATCTATGTAGTCATGTTAACTCTTCTCACTTTAAAGGTGTTGATTATTACTGGTAATGTGGAAGAGACACTACTTTTACCGAACACTATAATAACACTTTTTTAATCAATAATAATCAACTAATTTGCATTACACCACTCTGCAATGTACAATTTGCCGTAGGTAGCCTTAATATATTACTGAAATATTGGATGTCATAGTTACCATAACAAGCGTCGCTATTGCGAGCTTTCCTTTTCCCTTTGAACCTAACTGACGTCTAAAATAATTTACGATCTTTTATTTGTATTTCATCATTTAAGTAGGCCTACCAATATTATTTTATTTATCTTTTATGGTTATTACTTTTTTATTTCTATCTTATTTAAAATTATGTTACGATTATCATTAAAGTCTAGTCAAAGTTCGCCAATTATAATTTTATGTATTAGGCGAATCTATAAATTATTTAACTAGAGATTCATATATGTCAATCATTAAATCTTTTGCGAATTATTATACTGATAGCATATAATTCGTTAGATAATTATTAAATAATGTTTACTAAGTTATGTTAAATTTTTGTAAAATTTATTTAAATTTTAGGTTATTATTTTTAATAGTTTTAGTGGCGTCTCATAAACCATTGAAACGTCTCAAAATTTTAGTTTGTCGCTGGAAATATGTTACTCATTATTTCGTTTAGTTTTTAGATATTTAAGTCATATCTAAGATACTTAAGTTCTTCCTATGTTCCATAGCTATTGGTGTATAAGTTATAAATTATTAATTTAAAATAGTTATTAATTTGAAATATTTATTCATTATTAAGATAAATAACAAATTAAATAAGTGCTAGATTAATAGAAATTAAGTAACTTATTACCCTAATCTTACATTAACTTAATCTTATATGAACAAATAACCAATATATTATTAACCAATTTATTAATTTTAAGAAATAAATCTAAACTTATAATCTAAATTTAAACTAAGTAACTTATCCTAAGCTGACCTATATAAATACTATATTGATTTAGAATAATTGAGATACCGAATAGATGTGTACTTTGTCACAATAATATATATATATATATATTATATATATATATATATATATATATATATATATAATATATATATATATACTGTGGTGTGAATCAGGAAGCAAATATGAATCCACCCCTCTAACACCTCCCCCTCAGTTCTGCTATCCCTCATAACCATGATTTGAAAAAAAGTTCACAATGATATTTAATAACGAGCATTAGAACTATAGCTTCATTCAGCACATACGTTCTACGTTAATGCGGTTCTTTAATATTTCATTTGAATTGGTTCAAATCATAACAGAAGAATACAGGCTTTCATATGTACATAAATTCTAACAACTTAGCAGTTTATAGTTGATAATGATAATAATTTGACCAAAATTATACTCTTAACCCTTATAGATTTTAATTTTTACGGTGTTTACTTTTTCTCAAACCAAATTCATAAAATTAGGCTACTGAATGAATATATGCAACTTTTATAGATAATATAGAGAAATTCAATTTTGATTTATTGGAAAACCTTTCACAATATATTTATCTTCGGGGAGTTTGAAATGCTTTCTGAAATTCCGGCCAATCATTGTGTTTGAAGAAAATGGTTGAAAATTCTACCAGATTTTATTCTATATTGAATTATGAAGGAAAAGCTCTAGGGGTAAGAATCCGTCGTATTGGACAAAACATGACGGACGTGTCCCTTCCCACAAGGTTGTTATTGTATATTGGTTTGACTCGTTCACTCTCAAGAAAAATATACTTTCCAATTTTTTTTATTTAATATTACAAAGAGAACAATACAGAGGAGAAAAATAAACAACATTTCGTTCTTTTTACAGATAAACCCTTCCCATACTCAAAATATGATTTATAGAGACACGGAAGAATAGAAATCAAATATTTTCTATATATTTGAGTCCCTATTTGATGAAAATAAATTTAATAATACTCGGAAAACCGTATTTTTAAGAAACATATACTTTTTGTGGAGAGCAGTTTTGAATCTTTCAAAACTAAGCTATTGAACCAAAGTTAACACTTAAATTCTATTTTTCGTAATAAAAGCCCGTAGCCCCAGGACTGAATATAGTACTTGCTGAATGACGAATTGAATTCAGTTCTAATAACTTCTGAAATCAATAATATGCTCCGAATACCTACAGTAAAATGACGCGCTAATCGATTTTCCGCATTACATATTAAGCTCTCAGGACCCGCCAAATAAATAGTACTTTGCGGATCCCTGTCCTTATCGTTTCCCCTCCCTTCCCAACTAATAAATTCAATAACTTGTACTCATCGCTAAACTTTCTCGCGAAGCAGCTCTAAAATTTACTAAATGAAAGAGCTTCAAAAATGCTAGCGTACTTTATGAAATAGTTAGTTAGATTAACCTCAATCTGATTCAACAGTTTACAATCAAATCGTTAACTTTTATAACAATTATTAATTGTAAACATTTTAAAACTAATTAATAATTTTTACAATAACATTCTGGCGATTAGCTCGCGAACCCCCTAGAATCTTTCGTTCGACCTCAGGCCACACTTTGCGTAACCCTGTACTAATGTATTACTATAATGTCTAATATATACATTTACGCGGTCACCATTGGAAGACATAAACTTTTATAACTGAGCATTGTCTAAATATTTATTTAAAGTAAGTTATTTAATTATTTCTACCAAAATTTATTAAATTTGCCGTCGATAAACAAAATAGACCACAAACAACGCAATATTGTGTCAGTACGATCTGCTGGAATAATTCAAGAAAATAATTTGCAGTTAGCACATTTGAACTATACTATTACCCATATTTTATTATGCAACATTATAAATTTAAAAAATTGGGTACGTGGTACCTCGGAATTTTTCCGGCCTAGATTCGCTTGTCCTCAGCTAACAAATACATTGGTTTCATTTCCAGCGGACACATTCATACCAACACCACGCTTGCTGCTGCTTAACTTTTATGATCTAACAAAAACCATAGGTGTACTTTTCTAATTCAAACGAAACTTATTTATTACGTAAATATATACACTTGTTCTGAATTTCCCGATTTTTTATAATTTTTAATAAACGTACAAATACCATTTGATAAAAATTCATCTAATAATGACAATGAGATGAAACATGGCACACACATGTGGCCTTATACATGGCTACATGCGTGCTAAGTCTCAAATTAATCATTTTTCCGCGTTTTATGATTTTTCGAAACTTTTGCTCTTTCATTTTGAGTTATTATTGCGGATTTATGACGCCATAAAAAATATTTTCTGGTTAGCCCAATATTTATTTTATTTAATATTTAATAACATATTATATATACAATATAATAATATACATATTATAATATACAATAAATAATACATATATTTTATATAATAGCAATATAATAATACATATATTTTTATATAATAACAATATAATAATACATATATTTTATTAATAACAATATAATAATACATATATTTATATAATAGTATGATAATACATATATTTTATATAATAAAATATATAATATAATAATTAATATATAATAAATAGTAAAAATTAGAGGTTTTGGTCATGATAAATAAAAATTATCATATATGTCATTATATTATATCATATATTGTCATTATATTAAATGTTGTTTTATTTGTCATGACCAAAACCTCATAACTTTTTACTATTTTTTTATACGTATGGTCAATAAAAGCTATTTGTTAATTAAATTCATAATATATTTATAATAATTTATTAATATAAAATATTAATAAAATATTTAATTACACCTATAGATTGATTTTTGTTTAAGTTTCAACCCTCTATACATATACACCTCTATACACCCTCTCACTTACTCACACACACATACATATATATAAATACAGATAACTTTGTGAAAACTACTCAGGAGGCCTTAAAACACTTGGGACGGATAATTCAGGTAACATAACGTTTTCAGATTTTTCGCAAATACAATTCTTTCATACATACTTATGTTACAATTGAGGAAAAGTAAAAATATTATAACTAAACATTTTCTTAGAAGAAAATTATTAAAACCGCCAAAAATATTTAACTATACTAACCAGACTAAATCGAATCACCTATATGCAAACATCTGTAGCTTCCTGGCTTTAATTCAAAAATATCCTTCTTAAAAAACACTATTTAATCTAGGCTACAATTACTATTTCTATTACACCACTCTAATTCTTAAAAAAAAACATTTATAATCTAATATTAGGTTTATTATGTAAATATTTAGTTATATTATGTAAACATCAAGCCAACCCTTTATTATCTAAAATACAGTTTTTACAATAATTATAGTTTCTATTTTTGTGTAGACAATGTTTTGTTAGTTTTGTAAGTTACACCTTATACTTAAGAAATTATGAATGAAACATGGATGGAATAAAACTCATACCCTTTATTAATTCATTAGTTTTTAGGTATATTAAATAGTTTGCTAATTTTTATCAATTAAATTCTGATATTCATCTCAACCTAAAAATTGTTATCTCTATTTTTGAATCGTATGTATAATAAATAGAATTTTTAAACGTTAAAACGAGATAATGTAACGTTTTCGAAAAGTTTGCTACTTGTTTCGCTAAACCAAAAACAAAAAATGTAGCTGCTACAATATTTTACCGAACAATTGATTTACAGATTCGAACGATTTAGTATTTAGTTTCCCTTGGTTTTAAAATTACTGGTTTTAATTTTTAGTTCTGAATGTAGTTTTCAGACCACTATAAGACCATAAATTCATTTTATTACATGTCCTGTATTTTATATACTCAAGATGTACATATATTGCTTTAGCTTGTCTTCAGAAGCTAATTACTAATAAATGAATGTATAAGTCTACATATTTTTTTACGAATTTTCTTTAAAATAATTTACTTATCGAGTATAGACAGCTGAACAAAGGTAAATTGTAGGCTACTTTATGGGAAGGTTATCCAATTCCCGCACAAGTTATTTTCTTATCATCCTATCCTTTATTATGGACTTTTCCTATAAACTGACTTTTATGTATGGAAAGTGATAATTATAAATTATGGTAAGTGAAATGAATATGAAAACATATAACTAAAATGCATAACAGTCTTGTCAAATCCCCGATATAGTTACGGAATTGTTAGGAAAATGAACGCTTTATCGTAGCCCTTATTACCAGTCAGTGGTGCCAAAAATTTAGTCAGTCAGAAAATCAGAATTCAAAGAAATTGTTCTGTCAGAAATTGTTTCGTCAGAATTGGTATTCTCTTATTGATGGCATGGACCCTAAAGGTTAGATATTTTTCAGTCTATGAGCAAATAATTTTGAATATTATTTACATGCGAATAATATTCTGCTGAAATAAGCCTCTACAATTAAACTTAAAAATTGTAAAAATCACACTAGACACATGCAGTTCCAAAACAAGCAGGTAGGTATACAAATAATGTTGTGGCCTATAAACCATAAGAAATAACCATAGTCTATCCTCTTATTGTCATAGTTGAAAACCAAAATAAATTGTAAGGAAAAAATTTCATTTTTACACGCTACTCCTTCTAGGTGGACGCCAGAATAAACCCATATAAGGCCTTCTTTCTCACTGATTTTCAAAGGCTGCAAAAAACCAAAAAACTATAATTATTGATAAACATTTCATGTTTTATACACTGAACAAGTTTTTTTATTGAGAATAATTGTAAAACTAAAGGCTGATCTAAAGAGAATTCGCTCGGTTTGCAAACCTCGATTCAATTTTTACGATTGTAATAATTTTTTCCGTTTGCTTTTTTTATTTCTTAATGGCCAAACAGATTATTACCGTAGCTACATAAGTGTACAAAGAATCGTATTTATGATTACATATTATGAAAGTTTCTCTTCCATATCTTTCTGTAAAGGGAGTGAGAACCAGGTATATAGTTATAAGTATAATTAAACTTCATCCATTCAAAATGGCGGATTTCTTCATTCACAAAATGAACAATCTCTTTTATTAATTAGTATTTCTTTTGACTTGAGTTAATATCTCGATTTTCTTTAGTAATTAATGCTAATTGTTGGTTGCTTCGATATTTTTCTACTATTCTTTTTAGTGTTGTAAAACATATTTGGTTGCTTGAACATGAAAACAAGGATCGTGAATAAAGGGGATAACGCCCTAAGTCGATTTAGTAGTATATTTAACAAAGTGACTTCGTTGATGATTTAAAAAATAGAGAAAAATTCATTGCAAAATGTTTGTTAAAAACAATCCGCTCATGCTTGGTTCGAATTTCACATGCTTTCAATGATTAAATTAACTCCGCAGGTCTTAAATTTAGAATCTCTTAGCGTCTCTACTTTCCATGCGAGAATTACCTGAAGTGGGTTTTATTTATAGATACGAAACTGTTTTACACGCCGTGCATCAATGTTAAAATTTGTAAAGATAGCATGAGTATGCTATAATGCTATACTTTCCTATGATTCTTGAATATAATACGTAATTCTAGTGTGGATTTGATAAATAACAATTTTATTTATACCATTATGAATAAACTTTACTTTTTTTACAATTGTGTTATGCATAGACTGCATTTAACTGTTTGGTTAAAAATGTATAGATAGCTCTATACATTTTTACTATTTAAAAATAAATTGCAATGATAATAATTTTGGAGAATGCAATGATTTGACTGAATAATATTTTTCTCAATTACAACTCTTGAAGGTGAAGAAAACGCAAATATCTGTCTACGGACAAATATCTTTGTTTGAAAAATTATTTGACTAACTCAAGGCAGAAATTTATATCTGTATGAGCATACATAATGACCATGGGCGTCCGCAGGATTTTTTCCAGGGGGGGGGGATTTAAAGCTGCCGAGTTCAGTAATCAATAATGTGCTGCAGGTTTAGTTTTCAGCACCCTTTGACAAAAGGGTATAAAAATAATCAAAATAAATAAATAAAATTATGTACTATTTTATTTATAGTACATATAAATATTTTGAATAAAATATTTTGAATAAATATTTTAATTCATTTCGACCTTTAGCGAGCGAAGCGAGTTCCTTCAAATGTATTAAATAAGGATTTTATCGACTTAGCGAACGAAGCAAGCCTCTATTACCATACATAATTTTAACAATATAACAAGCGAAGCTTGCTCCTTTTAACATAACTAATAATATGATCTAGCAATCTTGTAAGGGATGTGAGCCTCTTTTTCGAAATTCACGCATATTTAAAGCCATCTACAAGCAAAGCGAGCCCTCTTTATTGTACCTATTTTATTTTAGCAATTTTTTGAGTATTTTGAGTAATTTCGGAGTGACGAAATGGCGTCACTTCATATTTTTTAAAAAGTCTTAAAACTTTACGAAAAATTTTTTTTTTTTTTTGGAAAGTTTTAATGATGACTTTTTAAAGTTTTCTGAATAGAAAGAGACCTTAACCACATCCGTCACTAGCACAGTTCTCATGATAAATGAATAAATAGGCACTTTTAAAAGATCAATAGCTCAAATACCTGATCCAATTTAAATTAATCTTGGTACAAAAAATTAAATTCTATGAGAAGACAACTGATTTTTGTTTGGCGTTAATCCAACCAGACGTATCAATATGGTGTCACCTTAAACTTTAAAAAATCCTTGCCTTATTTTTTGATAAAAAGTTTTTCTCTTATTGATTTGAAGTTTGTTTTACAAAGAGACTTCAACCACATCTGTGCTAGTCTAGTTCTTGAGATATTCATATGAATGGATATGCACTTTTCAACACGCTTGCTTAGACGGCAATATTATATTATATGCTCCTATATAGTTTATAAGTCTATAGGTACGGAAGCCTCATAATTGAAAAAGAAAGCCTTCCATAATTGGCGGCTTCTTTTTGTATACAAATTGTATCTTTTAAATACAAAGGATTTCCAATTCAAACGTTTTAAAGATATTTTTAAAATTCATATCAAGGGACATTTTAACATAGTCGTCCCAGGGATATACATTCTTACTCTCAACATAGTCTGACCAATTTTAGATTTGGACAATCAATGTTGTGGGTACTTTTATTTTTTGTATTGTAATTGTGTGATACATTGTTTTTGTCAAAAAATTATAAATAATTAAATTAGTGACAGTCTGAATTTAATAGTCTTGAATGGTTGTCATATTTATAGCTCCAGAAATTATTTGAACTATTTTGGACTAATAATACGTTAGTTGTGTTTGCATGTCTTCAAAAGAGGACCCCATAAATAATCAGAATGAATGTGGAATAAGAATTTGTTCTTGGGGTATACTATTTTAAGTTTCTTAAAATAGTATACCCCCAGTAGTTTCTTTAAATAGAAAAAAAAGAAGTTAATTTGTCCAAATGAGGTCTCCATGCCAGTTTTGTCATCAAGGATAATTCCTAACAAAATATCACTATCTTGATTTGTATTAAGTTTTAAATTAAATAGCAGCATTTTTTAAGCGGTAAACTATGAATTCAATTTTTAGGCAGAGCTGGAGCAACCTTTCTCGCATCGAGCAAGTGCTCGCGCCTTTCTGAAAATCTATATTAGTGTCGTCTGCAAAGACAATAACTCCTAAGCAGCAGCCTAGAAGTTGCAATCTTTATTGAGGTAAGAGTACCTCGCACATACTTACTATTTTCATCATATTTAAGCTTTTGAGGAGGAATAGGTCCTAATTAATAAAAAAAACTAATTTTGCCGAGCTTTCGATATAATTTTATCTTTTTCAAGGCTTAACATTTTGTTTTTAACGGAATTATTTGTCTGTTACTCTAGTTGTTGTCCAAACATCTATTTGTTAACAACCATGTTACTGTTTTTGTTATTATTTAATATGTTAAGCCTTGAAAAAGATAAAATTATATCGAAAGCTCGGCAAAATTAGTTTTTTTTATTAATTAGGACCTATTCCTCCTCAAAAGCTTAAATATTTAAAATATAAGTCCCTATAAATTTTTTGTCTTATTTTCATCATATCTGTATCTTTTATAAATTTGAAGTAGAGAATAGAATTTTTGGGGAGGGCATCGGTGGTATTACGGGGGGGCATTGCCTTCCACTCAGGATCCAAAAAAAAAAGAAAGAAAAAATAGGGGAAGGAAAGGAAGAACAAATATGAAATTGAATAAAAAATGTCACCGGAATTATCTGTTTGAGGTGTTTTTAAGACCTCATGATGAGTAGTTATCACAAAGTTGTCTGTCTGTATGTATGTGTGTGTGTGTGTGTGTGTCTGTTATCATCTCAGCTCCCAGTGTATTTATGTTAGAAAGTTGAAACTTTGTACAAAAATCAGTCTATAGGTGTTGTTGTGCTATCCGGAAAATATTTTTTTATAACGTCATCAACCCACAATAATGACTCAGCAAAAATGTTTTAAAAATCATAAATCGCGGAAAAATGATGCGATGGGATTACAATTTTGCTAGCATGAAGCATGTATAAGACTAACATATGTGCTAAGTTTTATCTCATTATAAGCATTAGTTTAATATTTATCTACGTTTTGTAAAAAATTCTAAACAATCAGAAAATAATCAAATTAAGTTGAAATTCGGTGCAAGTGTGTACATTACGTAATAAATATGTACATTAAGTTTCGTTTCAATAAAAGCTTAGCAGTATCGAGCCTGGTCAGTGTCTAAAAAATTTAACTTTTGAGGATTTTTTAAACTCTCATTTATGTCACATTGCTGACCTTAGTCTGCTGCTTTATGATAGAGTTTAGTCTTCCAAGTGGCTTTACTAACTACAAGAAATTCTCGATCCTTAATCTAATTAAGTTCAAATTACTTTTAGAAATTTCCATAGTTTTTCTTCAGCAAAGATTGAAAAATGCATAAAAAATGTTCGTTCTTCGCTCGTTTTGTCATGTTTTTTTTGTCATATAATATTTAATTTAATGATACATACATATATTTACATAATATATACAATATATTATATATTTTATTATATAATATTAATTATATTATATATAATATATTATAATACATATAATAATATCATATATTATATATAATATATTATCATATATATAATAATATCATATATTATACATACATTTATTTTAAATGACATTTATAAAACAACAAAATAATAAAGAATTTCTTTAAAAACTTCTTGAGTGAGAAACGTCTTTATTGTAAAATTGAAAATTGGCGGGACTTCTGTATAAAACTCAACGAAAATTAATTGTTTTTAGTTGAATTAGGAGATATGTCAAATACGGAGCTGTCATATGTAATTGAAATCGAAGTTTAATCATTTGCGATTATATTCAACGTCATTAAATAGTTGTAACTCCTTGTCTCATTCTCCGGCGCGTTTCGGTAGTATAGAGCCATAGTTTATCAAATAGCAACCTACCCTCTAAGGATATTTATTTATCTATTCAATCCTTTACTAGTGTTCATATAATCTGTCATTTACTAAAGTAAAAAAAAAAAAATCAAAACAAAACATTCCATTCCCCTTCCATAGGGGTCTGGATAAAATGTCTCAACAAAATAAGGCATTACCAATGGATACTTCTCCAGGAAAACTGTACAAAGAGACCAAGATCAACTAATTCATCTCCAGCTCGAAACCAGTCACACTCCAAGCCAAACCAAAATACCAATACAAAATCACCTCTTCCTTCTCCACTATCAAAGTATCCCAAACAGCCCAAGATAAGGCAATAAACAAATTCACCACACCAAATCCATTTAACGTCCTTGAAAATGAAACAAATATGGATTCAGACCAGCCTATCCAACAACAAGAAGAAGAAACTCCCGCTAAACAACCAGACCACCCTCATTCATTTAAAAAACATAGGCAATTTTTTGGAATTTGTTAACAAATTTAAAACAGAACTACAAAACGATGACTTTACTATTAAATCAAAGCTTAATGACATAACCATATTAACAAAACTGCCGAATCATACAGAGTTGCTATAAGATATCTTAAGTCAGAAAATTATGAATTCCACCACTATCAATTAATAGAAGAAAAACCTCTTCGGGTCGTAATAAGATACCTCCATTTTTCAACCCCAGTAGAAACAATTAAAGAAGAATTGACCAATAAAGGATATGACGTAATAGAGTAACTCCAGTCATAAGCAAAATTAACAAACACCGCTTTCCCTGTTTTTCGTTGATTTAACTAAGGACAACGAACAAAATCAAAATATATATTCGATCTAAAACGATTATTTTATTCAGAAATAAAGTTGAGGAGCCTTACCGACGAAAGAGTTAGTACAATGTACAAGATGTCAAAACTATAACCATACAAAGCATTATTGCAACTACTCTCCTAAATGTGTTAAATGTGCCGGATCTCATTATCATCAACTTGCACCAACCGTCTACAGAACCTGCTAAGTGTGCTCTTTGTTCAGGGGAACATCCAGCTAATTATAGGGCTGTATGATCCATATTGAAGCTGCAAAGACGCCATCAGCCAAAATATACTACCCTTTTCCCGCTCACAGCACCAACCAGATTCATATCTAACCAAACTACACCTCAGGAAACATAGAGCCTTAGAATTCCAGTCAACCGATCAGGACTTCCCTCCTATCCAGACTGAGACTGAAGATATGCTTATCATAACTCTGAAACAATAGCTATGCTCAAGCTGCGGGTACCAGCAAAGAACCTCTACTACGGACTTAATCACTTCAAAAAACAGGACATCCCACGCCAATTCGACTTTCACCACGCCTTCTCATCACAACAATCACCAAACAGACCATCATCATTGCCACTGCCAAGAACTTCACAACCTCGCCCTCAACGCTCCTTCGTCCCACCTCCATCCCTTCTAACGACATCAATAGTATTCTTGGTTCTTTTTTATCTGATTTAAACAACTTATTACTCCCTTATTATCGCTTTAACTACATTAGTAGAGCGTCTTCTCCCAGTGGCCTCTACATCATGACCTCCTCAACAGTTCCATCACTTATCATCCTATTGTGGAATGCCGATGGCATTACTTCACGACGAAATGAACTTCAAACACTTATCACAGAAAAACACATAGACATAATACTTCTCACAGAAACTCATTTAACAAATAGATCATACTTTTCGCTGCAGGATACACAACATACCGTACAGACCACCCAGGAAACGCTGCTCGAGGTGGGGCAGCAATCCTAGTTAGAAATTCTATCCCTCACTATCAATTACCTAATAATTCCACTCCTCAATTCCACTCCACTGCTATCACAATCCAATCAATTCCTACTCCTTTTACAATAGCTTCAGTGTACTGTCCTCCTCGTCACACACTTACTATCGATCAGTATCTGACCTACTTTCGTTCTCTAGGGAATAACTTCATTGTTGGAGGAGACTGGAATGCAAAGCACCCAGAATGGGGCTGTAGAGCCCAAAATCAAAGAGGCATTGTTCTCCATAGAGCTCTTTCACAAACCAGATATATCGTAACAGCACCTGAAGATTATACTTATTGGCCAAGATCCCACAATTGCCTTCCTGATATTTTAGATTATTTTGTTTCCTCCTATCCTCTTCCTCCTCATCAAATAGCATCTCTTGTCCAAGACTTGTCATCTGACCACGCTCCCGTCTACTTAGATTTGTCTATCACAACAAATAGCATTCTTCCACCTCCTACCTTAACACCTGGTCCAATGGACTGGGATAAATTTAGACATTTACTTGAAAACAAACTTGATCTTAAACTACCTCTAAAAAACAGTAACGACATAGACCAAGCGGTGCAAACGCTAACCACGGCGATACAGACATCAGCGTGGGAAGCAACCAAAAGAGTAACCATAAAGACTCATAAAAACAGTGACTTACTTTTACCAATTGACATTAGACAACTTATTAATGACAGACGACGAGCAAAAAGAATTTGGCAACTGACCAAATACCCTTCAGACAAACGAACGTTTTACCGACTTAACAGAACACTTCAAACTCGCCTGATTGAATTTAAAGCAGAACAATACAAACTATTTACATCAACACTTACTACGGACGACAAGTCACTCTGGTATACAACTAAGAAAATCCTTAAATTTAAATCTTCTCCCCCCTCTTCGACTACCAGACGGACAGTGGGCTAAATCCGATCAGGACAAAGTTTCACTGTTCGCCTCCCATCTGAGTTCCATTTTCACTCCCCATCCAGATCTTGATCCCCAGCACACTGCTCAAGTTATTCAAGATCTTGACACTCCACTTCAACTATCCCCCCCTCCTCCAGCTTTCCATCCCTCCGAAGTAAAGAACACAGTCCTTAAACTTCCTTTAAAAAAGGCCCCAGGATTCGACCTTATTACAGCTAAAGTACTGAAACAACTTCCTCGAAAAGCATTCCTCTTCCTCACATACATATTTAATTCCATCCTCCGGACAACTCACTTCCCTTCCTTGTGGAAACATTCTATAATAATAATGATTCCTAAACCAAATAAACCTCCAGATTCACCATCTTCATATCGTCCCATCAGTTTACTTCCATCCTTGGTAAAGTGTTTGAAAGCTCCTATTAAACCGCCTAATGCCTTTTATTCATTCCCATATCCCTTCTCATCAATTCGGATTTAGATCCTTTCATTCCGCCATCCAACAGTGCCATCGACTTGTTGACATTGCATCCTCAGCTCTCGAGCGTAAGCAATATTGTCCTTCTGTCATGCTTGATGTCGAGCAAGCTTTCGATAGAGTATGGCACCTGGGCTTGTTGCTGAAACTCAAGAACGTTCTTCCGTTCACTTATTTCCTCATTATTAAGTCCTACCTTTTCCGTCGTACCTTTCAAGTTAAGTACAAAGATTCCTTCTCCGAAATTTATGACATAGAAGCTGGAGTTCCACAAGGAAGTATCCTTTCACCAGTCCTTTACGTCTTTTACACTTCAGACCTTCCTGAACATCCATCTACATCAGTTCTATCGTTTGCAGATGACAAAAATATCATATCAGTCCATAAAGATCCCGTTCAGGCTTCAAATAATATACAAGACCATCTTGATTCCTTAGAAACATGGTTTAGAAAGTGGAGAATAAAAGTGAATGCTCAAAAAAGCATTCACTTAACATTCACCCTCCGACGAGGCATTTGTCCACCCCTATTTCTCAATCAGTCTCAAATTCCTATGTCCACCACTGCACGTTACCTAGGTTTACACTTCGACAGCAAACTAACATGGGCACATCACACTAAACAAAACGTTTGGAAGGGAACCGTCGTGTCGGAATCCTCCAACGTTTACTCGATAACAGGTCTAACCTTACACTAGATAACAAACTACTCGTTTACAAAAGCATAATAAAACCATCATGGTCATACGGTGTTGAAGTATGGGGTTCCACGAAACCATCAAATCTCAAACGTATTCAAGTCCTTCAGTCAAAAGTTCTCCGCAAAATAGTTCAAGCTCCCTGGTTCGTATCTAACTTAACCATCCACAATGACCTCAAAATTCCGTTCGTCAAAGACATTGTTTCCTCTCGATACAATTCCTTTCATTCCAAATTAGATTCCCATCCTAATCCTCTTGTCCAAACCCTACATTCCAGAACCATTCCTTCCAATCCTCCACGGCGCCTTCGACGACAGTGGCCGCGTGACCTTCTTTTATAACCAATATTAATTTAAATTCAAAAACGCAAAACATTTCAGAAAATTCAACTATTCAAAAGTCAACTAATTTAGTTCAAGCCAAATTTTTATATTATAAGTAAAATTTCAGCATTTAAAACCTAACCACGCCAAGGAGTATCACCACTGGGTGATTCCTCCTATCAAGACCGCCAAGTCACTTTTCCTAACATTAGCACTATGTCAAATACATTTATTGTAGACAATAATCAATAAAGTTAAAAAAAAAAAAAAAAAAAAGTTTTTAGTTTTTCATTATTTTATTTATATTTTTGTGGTTTACCGAATTTCATATTATTATTTTGGATATTATAATTTGTTATGCTTTTTAGGTTAGAGTTTCCGATTTATGTTTGATTCTGATATTTAGTAGGCTGTTCTTTTTACATCGTTAAGGTTAGAAGCTTTAGTTTTTTTTGTCTGTCGGCGCCCTCGTGAAGCTCGGCTTTGCTGAGGCCCTAGGCCACTAAGTTTCTTTTTTTAACAAAGTTCTTTATTAATAATATAATACAAATAATATTTATAACACATATAAATCAAAAAGATGCCTCCTGCTTTAGGCCTGAAGGCCGCTGCAGGAGGGAGTCTCTGTATTATTGTGATTTCAATACTTTAATACGTTTTGTATTTATTTTTGTTTACTTATTTTTAAGGGTTAGTATATTAATATAAAGGATTAGTTTTTTTATATTATAGTAGTATATAGTATTTTAAGTTTGTTAAGTCTGTATTTGGTATGTGTAAGTTAGTTTCAGTTCAAGTCTAGAGTTTTGGAGTAATGATTTCTACACTTACTCTAACCTTATATTAAGGATTATAGTGTTAAGGATTAAGTTTAATTTTAGAACATGCTACTCACTCAGAATTTTGATTTTTGTCGAGATATATTGCTACAATTTAATCTACCATCCCCCTCCCCATCCTTGCAACCTCACCCGTCGGATATGATTTACATTTAAAAGAAAAAGCGTTCAGTCTTATAAGCATTTAAATATACTCAGGTTAATAATTATCTTTTCATTTATAGTCAACTTTACTCAATTAAAAAATAGTTGTTCAGAAACTTTAAGTATGATCTTAACCTATACAGGTAATCAAAGTTTGGAACCTTATATTATTTAATAATTTATCTCAAAATTAAATTTACGACTACTAAGTTTCTAATAAGGAACTAAATACAGATATTTTTATTATTTACTCTATTGAGTAAATAATAAATACGTAAAACTCACTTATTAGTGAGTTTCACGTATTGAGTACTTAGTTTGCAAGTCTCCTTGTCATAATGTAAGTTTTAAGTCCTAAAGGACTTTAGCTGTCTACATACCAGGTTTGGTTCTTTTTCTCCAACTTCTACAATATGGCGCTCTTTTCAATATTTAAGGACTCAGGAGAGTCAGTAAGTTATTTAGTATAGTTCTTTGAACTATGTTTGACCCACTCCCAGCGGCCAGACTGAATTGGGCTTAATTCTGATGTTATGACTTCTTTAATACATAAAGTGATATATTTGCACCCATAGAGATATAAACTAGAGGGAGCATAGCCTATCTCAATACATTGAGAGGTCTGAAACATTTTTTTGGGGCTCTAAGGGGCTCTGTTTAACCCCACTGGAACCTCCTTCAAGAGTGAGTTAAGTTTATAATAAATCAATTGTTTTTGGCTTCCCAAACATTATTTGTGTATATATATATAAACACAAATAAATAAATAAAAAAATAAATATAAATAAATATATAAAAAAAAATAAAATATATAATAAATATATAAAATAAATATATAATATTTGTTTTTTCGTTGTTTTAAAATTCAACCAATAGAGCCCCTCTAGTAATAATATCTCTATGCTTGCACCAAATTTCAACTCAATTGGGTTATTTTTAGATTTTTACTTTCCCTCATTAATACTGTAATTATATAGGCTAAATTGGTTAATTAATTACTTTGGTCAACCGTTTTAGTAATTATGCATAATGACTACATATTATGCATACTATGCAATTTCTTACTATAAATGTAACAATGATTTTTGTAACATGCAATTTATCTCGTAAAAGGGCTTTAGCCCGTAATATTAATAAATAAATTGGTAAATTTCAGTTTTGGATATTTAAGACACATACAATGCACTTTCAATATTTCTTCGATGGAGTAGCTGAGGAAAAGTAAAAAGAATATACTTAATAAAAGACCATCATTACGTGTAAAAGATGGATTTTATGTAACTTAACCTGGAATAGGAAGAACGAGGTTATTATGTAGTAGGTTATAAATATTGGGTTAAAAAACTTTGTGAGCTGCTTTTATGACTTAGTTTTTGTGATTTATGAAAGTTGTAATATGTATTATTAATGATTTCATTGATCTAATTAATAGCTAATTACCATTAGCAATGCGTATTAACAGACAAAAAAAGGTCAATAAGTATTTAACTTTTTATTGTAATAATTATGGTTTTCGTAAGCCCTACCAGGTGCTGGTGGATGGCACATTTTGTCAGGAGGCTCTCAAGGTATGATCATCAATTTTTAATATTATACGTCTTCTACAATACCAGGATTTATAAAAACTAAGGTAAAATACTTAGTATTTTACCACAGTATCCAGTGGAGCCAAGATTAATTACTGTAAAACCTTTTTGTATCTGTACCACAGATAACATAGCCCTATACGACAAGATTGTCAACTTCCCTCTTCTTCTACCGTTGAAACTTTACTAGAGCTGGTCCCCCAAAATTGTGGAGAAAAATGGAAACATGAGTGACTCCCTCCTGCTTTTTACAAATCTTTTGGAATTAAAATATCACACAGTATATTTTCGAACTGTATTGGTACATCCCAAAAGCGGTACAGAATACCATAATTTGTGTTTTAATTTCCATTAATAAAATATGTGCCAAAGAAAAAATGGCACTCGAGTTAAGAAACTCAACGATCAGCTGTATTTAAAAATAGATTGTACTCAAGTAGTAAGAGCATGGTACTTGCAGTTTATCGTTTAGTTTAAAAATCCCCAAGGTTGGTCCCAATTTAATTGGGATTGGCCAATCAGATAAGCCGCTGCCAACCCCTCGCTTGGAAAGAACAAAAATCCCTACCACCATAACCACTGTAGGGAAATAACCTTCTTCCTGGCAATTGTTCACTTTGTTTGTGGTTTTTCTTGTGTTTACATTGTTTTGAAAAATACTTTCAAATTAATCATAAAATTAAACTACACAAAAGAAATGTGTAAAAATTTGCCAAGTAAATACAGTGAAATAACCTGATTTGTTTACATAGTTTTTTCCCACTTCTTTCTTGCAGGGATTTTTTTCTTTAGAATCGGCAGTGCCTAAACTGGCCTGTCAAGATTTTTAAAGTAGTTGATAGACTGTAATGATTTTAATAAGCAAAATTAAAAGGAATTTAAAATAAATTATCTAAAGAAAGAACTAAAAGAAAAATTTTCAATCAAACGTACACACAAAGTTAAAAGAAACAAATTTCTAACAATGAAGTTAAAATTGTGTACTCGAGTTTTCACCCACTTGTATTTCACCCCAGAAATACACGAGTCTTACCGATTATAACTGACAAGCTTACTATTTTCTCTGCTACCTTGGGGGACCGGCACTGCTACAGAACAAACAAATCTCTGAAGCTGGACCCTCCTGATCTGTACATTGTAAAGCACTGACTAACATACAGGATACGTTACAAGACAAATTATAAAGAGATGTATTTTTGTTCTGTTTAAAATTTATTGTATATTTGATATTTGAAGGTGGTCAGGTTTACTTTATTGATGTTTCTTCAAAATTTCAACCAGTTTTGTAAATATGTCACCCATAAATTGATTCTACCATCTACGGTTCAAGAGTGCTGTTTTCTTTTGTATAAAAGAGAAGATGTTAAAAATATTAACTTGTAACAGAACTTGTAACCACTTAAGCAACAGATAGAAATTTGTGTTATATTATATAATAATATATATATAATATATAAATTTAATTATATATATATATTATATATAATATAATATATATATATATATGTATTATTATATATATATGTATGTAGTAGAGAAGAGTGAGCAGGTCTTACAATGAACTTTGACACCAATGGGGGTCTGGGGTCGCATCCAGGTTACACTCTCAATTTTAGTAACAGTATTGCTTGAAATAATATAATATGCCAACTTTGTCAATACACTTTATGAGCTCACAGTTTACCACCTGTGCTTTTCCCGCGGGGTTATCCCTGACTCCAATGATGGAATATACTATTATATATATAAAGTATATTATAATATATTATTAATATATATATATATATTATAATATATTAATTCTATACCTATATACTTCTTGTAATCAGTGTTATGTCAGAGTTTTGGTGCAGTTGATAAGGCTAAATTCTTAATATTCGGACTTTGAATAAACTGGCTGAGGCTTAGCAGAGATTTTATTATAGACCAAGAGCCCAGGGGTGTTTTGTTAATAAAAAAGTGTGTAATTGGCTGAATGACCGGTCTCAATTTTTCATATAAACTTCCTGGAACCTAATTTCTGCACCAAGTTCTCTGCAGACTTCTGTCGTGTCGATGATGGTGTTCCACAGGCAGAAAGCACTTTACAGTGTCAAATTTACCACCCAAGTAGTTAAAAATAAAAAGTGTAAGGCTGGAAACAGGTTTAATTTTTCGTAAATACCTTCCTGAACAAGGATCTGCAATTCCTTTGGCCGACTCGTATTGGATGGGCGTCCCAGGCAGAACGCACTTTACAGGTCAAATTTACCACCCAAGTTAACAAACAGTGTAATGGCTGGAACCGGTCTCAATTTTTTGTAAATACCTTCCTGAACAAGGATCTGCAATTCTGCAGACTCGTATCAGATGGGTGTCCCAGGCAGAACGCACTTTAGGGGTCAAAGGTTCTGCCTGGGATACCCAACCGATACGAGTCGGCAGAATTGCAGATCCTTGTTCAGGAAGGTATTTACGAAAAATTGAGACCGGTTCCAGCCATTACACTTTTTATTAACAAAACACCCCTGGGCTCTTCCTAACTTATTCTATAGTAAATTAGGTTTAAAAATAAACGTATTCTGTATAAATAATTTATTAGAAAAATCATACCTTACAATGCTAATCTAAAAATCAATTAAAAATATTGTATAATTATTTGTTACTATGAAACCAATACATATCTTACTTCTATGTAAAAAAAAATAAATGACACAAAAATATTTACAAATATACACAATTCTCTTAAACTTTTGTACAAACATTTTACATTAACATATTTTATATTTAGTTCAAGTTCTTAGATAAAGAGATATTAGCTTCTAATCGTCAACTTAGGGTACATTGAACTATTTAAACCCAAGTCTAATTTGAGGTACCCATAAAACCCCAAAAAATTAATATATTTTTGCAAACAAATAATAGTCTTTTTTTAAAGAAAATATAATACAAAGTTTACCCTTTTGTTATGTATTTACATTTTAATGTTATAACTAAAAATAAAAATAGGATCGATTTGTCAAAATCATAAGCAACAGTGTTCAGAGGGGTGTTACAGAATATAGCTTAAGATTTAGTCAAACTTATTCCTACGTTGATAACATAGGAATAAGTCTTACTTCTTCAATCCCGCATTATCAGTTAATTTTATTACAATTAAAAATACAAATAATACAAGTTACACAGATATGTTAACAAATATGAAACTTAAAAAATAATTTTACAGAGAACTAGTTAAGTTGAAGATGTTCCTAAGAATAATGGAATTAAATCAAAAAGTACATTCACTGCCCTTCCAAAACTTCAGCAAGATGTCATCAAATTAAATTTTTTAGATTGTGGATGCACAATTATGCATTAATGTTACATGGTTTCAAAATTACTCGATAGTACATAAGGTAAACACGGCATTAAAAATATGTGTGAGGAACATTTTGTTTTTTATACAGCACGTGAATTTAGACAGATTGTGAATTAAGGAGACCTCCCCAGATAAAAAATATCTTTTTCAATTACTGGATGTAGCCTATATAACTTCTGACACAATGATATCAATCCAGCTGGCATTAAATTTGGACAGCCCAGTATATAGCACTTGTTGATTCTATTCCAATATTGTACTTGTAAAAAACTCAAATATTTTTTGAGAGGAAAAATATTTAAGTACAGTCAAGGATTAAAACATCTATGTTTTAGTAACATTTTGTTTAAACACCTTCAATAAAGCAGCAATTCATGGACTATTCATATTTTAACAGCACCAATTTCACTAAGATTAAATAAATCTGTTCATGGAATTAAAAATAGTTTATGGGATATACTTATTCAGATTTACAGAGTCTATGATTATGTAATGGTTTATTATGGCTATTTCAAAGACACGATAATCCTGTAAGGGAAATCGGTCCATTGGTCCTCAGATAGCAAACCAATTGAATTGTTACTTTTAAAATATTTTCACATTGTCATAAAGCTACAACTTAATAACATAATTTTAGTTCTAATATTGATTTATACTGAACTATACAAGATTCATGAAGTATTATTGTTGATTTGCAATTTATCTATGTTTCTTGCAAGCTTTCTTTTCTTTATACCTCATATAATCGTCACTGTGATCTTTACCATATTTATAACTATCTTTGTGTTGTTTATCCTTTTCATTTTTTTCAACTCTATGCTTATCTCTGGAACTATCATCATCTCTTCTCTTGTTTTCTTTATCTGTTGTTCTTTCATAACCTTTTTCTCTTTTACTACACTTTTTATCATCATTGTATTTGTTATCCTTTTCTTTTTTGGAATCATTATCTCTTTTTCTATCTTTAGAGTTTCCATAATCTTTTCGGTAACTATCTTCATTTTTATCTCGGCTGTAATATTTTTCTTGATCATTCCTAGAGTATTTTTTACCATAGCGATCATCATCCCTTCGATTATTTTTCTTTTCCTCACTGTCATGGTATTTTCCCTTTTCTCTGTACTTATCATCATGCCTTGAGTCATCTTTACTCCTTCTATCATCTTTGGTTCTATCTCGATCATTTCTACTAAGCTTATCACTATTTTTTTCATTGTCTCTGTTTCTATTTTTTCTTTCATCCAGATTATCTTTAGATCTTTTTTCAAGACTACCCAACTTTTGTTCTTTTTTGTTGTTTCTGTCAGATTGTTTTTTCTTTTCATCCTTTATTTTCTTCTTCTTTTTTTTCTGGTCATCCTCGCTTTCAGAATCTGAAGAATCAGATGAGTCTGAACTATCAGAAGATTCTGAACTCTCAGAAGAGTCATCTGATGAAGAGCTTCCATCAGAAGTCAGGTCTAACTTGTCAACCAATTGCTGAACTGCTGATGGTTTGGGTTGTGTTTTTAAATGTTCTCTTAGCTCATCAGTCAATCCTCCGAGACCTATGGAAGTAAAAAAATTAATGGCAAACCTAGTATTTTTTGGATTATCTCTTGGAAATAACCCTTCCATTGAAGTTTGCAAAGTAGGATCTTTTAATCGCTGATTTAACACAGACAACCCCATGTATTCTGCTAATTCTTGAAATAATATTTTTATAAATATTCTGGATGATGATGTAGTATCCTCTTCATTTAATCTTATACATTGTAGCACATTCCAAGAAATAGCATCAGTAAATAATAAATGACCAAAAAATCTTGCAACATTTCTTAATTTGTTTGTATCCAGTCTATGTACAGTAGCATAACTACCTGCAAACATTTCTTCAAGAGGAGTAATGTAAATCCTGTTTATCTGACAAAATCTTTGAGCTAATAAACCAAAGAATTTTTCATATGTTCTTAACTCAGCACAGCAATCTAGAAGCATGTGACAAAGTTCAGACTCTTGGCCAGGTTTAATTTCCATTTTGAGTAACTTGTGACAACATTCTTCAAAGTCCAGAGAAGATTGTATGGTCAAGTAAATTGTCCTCCGCAAAGCCACAAGATTTGTTTCAGTTTCATCTATGATAGTAACGTTTTCTTTTTTCTCTCCTTGCTCTTGTTCTCCGTCTGAGGAATCATCTTCACTTTCATCACCGGATTCCTCCTCTCCAGACTCTTCTTCACTGCTACTTCCGCCTATTATTTCTTCCTTTAGAGTTTTATATTTATTTTCATTTGCTTCATAATCTGGATCGTGCTTAAATACATTAAGCATATCCTCAGGGTCAACTGCTTCATCTAAAGTCAAAATATGAGTATACCTATCTTCTTCTTCTACTAGATCTAAATTCTCATCAACTGATTGAAATGATCTAAACCCATCTTTCCTTACTTGAAAAACAACTTCTATCATGTACTGAACTCTCTTTTCTAGATTACCTTGATGTAAAATATTTCTTAACATGTCGAAAATAGCATTTGTACCCTTTGGTGATAACTCAAGCAGTTTCTGTCCAATTTCTTTCAAAAATGCAACAGCTACTTCAACAGAATCATTGGTTGGAGACTCCAAAAGAAGAGTCAACATTTCAAGAGCTATAATTTCATGAGCAACCTGTTGGTTGACTAAATGAGCAATGAACTGGCATGAAGATATACAAAGGGCTTTATCGTTTCTTTTAAATCCTCTCTTGAATTGAAGTATAACTCTTTTCATTAAAAGTTCACCGATGTTAGGAAATTTAGAATTTATAACACTCACCAAGCTAGCATAAACGTTTGTAAAAGTAGGTGAAGCTGCCTGCGCCTGCAGTAAAGACCTGCATAGTAAACCCTTACCTCTAATGATATTTTCTTTCATTAATAACCTAGCTATGATACCAATATTTGATGTGTTTACTTTATTAATATGACCATGGATTGATTTTTTTAGAGCTTCCCAGGCTATTCTTTGATATGAAATGCTGGATTTATCTGTTATACTAGCTTGCAGTAGTCTTAACTTTGCAGGAGGAATATAAGCTCCTCCGGTCCGAGTCAGAAGAGTGTCTTCTTTGGGTTTCCTTACTGGCGCTGGTGGTGTAGGTTCCTCAGATTTCTCTTCTTTGTTCTTCTTATTTCGAGCATTATCTTCCTCCTTATCATCATAGTATCTTTTACCTATGACAAATTCATCTGGTAGCGGAGGAGACTTCTCTTTTTCTTCCGTTTTAACATCATAATAACGTTTTCCGATTTCATAATCTTCTTCTTTGGAGTGACTTGAAATTTCCCCCTCTTCAATATCTGCAGGAGCTGGTTCGCCGCCCCAATATCTTCCAACTTTGACTTTCTGAGGGCTAACCTCATCCTCTTCTTCAGATCTAGACTCTGAATCTACTTCACTTTCTTCCGACGAACTTTCAGTGTCACTTTTCTTCTTATAATCTTTCTTGCGTTTTGACTTTTCCTTGCTTTTACCTTTTCTAGACTTACCTTCATCTTCCGATTCACTCCGCTTGCTTTTAAGTTTAGTTTTTCTTGAAGTCTCTAAGTCACTCTCTCGGTGCCTTTTCGTTTTTCTTGACGGAGATCGGGACGCCCCTCTTTTCAAAGCTATTTCTGGCATTGTAACTTTTAATAAAAATTAATCAAATACAAATATAACACAATTAATAATCCGAATTGTTTATATAAAACTCAAATTGTGAAATATTACACGCACGCTATTTGTTTACAAATATGTCAGAGTTTTTAACCCAGCTTCATTCATGAAAATTCCCATAGGTTTAGTGTATTGCGGGGTTCCGTATAAAGTTGTTGTATAGTGTTGATAATAATTTCATCATTTCTCGAAATAACCTAATCTTTAATAATAAAAGAAAAGAAGTCTCTCCACAAAACAAAACTTTATTGACAAAGCGCTTTCAACCTAACTAGAATCTACGCCCTTACTGAGAGCTATGCTACAAGCGCCGTCGCCTCCTACTGTCAGTCTGACTCTAATACCTAATAAGAAAACATAAACTCACTTCTCTTCTTCTTTAACATCTCAACGGTAATTTTTCATTTATCATTTAATTTTATTCATTATTTGATTTCGTTATTATTTATTTATTTTTTATTTAGGGTTTCCTTTTAATTACAATTATATACGTACATATTTTATCTCCTATGTATTTTATTCATTATGCTTTATTTATGTTTATATTTATTTATTTAGTTTTATTTATTGTATTTTTTATTTTTTTCGCTTTATTTATTCTATTGTAACTTGTTTGTTAGGTTTTGCACTGATGATGGCCTCTAGTTAGATTGAAAGCGCTTTGCCAATAAAGTTTTATTTTGTGGAGAGACTTCTTTTCTTTTATTATTCATGATGGACTCCATTCACGCTCATTCTACTAGTATACCTAATCTTTATTTTTTTCTGCCTGTTTCAGTGCAAAGTTAATATACAGGACCAACTTCCTAAATACTTAGGTGGAGAAATTAAACTCCTTACCACACAATGTGTAATATTGGAGACAGAAAAGCTTGGTAAGATTTTTTTAGAGTGTGTAGGGATTTTGTAAAATTATTTAAAGTAATTTATAAAAACTATGATTATTATAAATAAAAAGCACTTATCTGGGAAAATAATATATACTTCGTTCACTGGCGGGGTTGGGCACGGTATTTTAACCTATAGTTTAGACTCTACCCTGATAAAAATTAGTTTCAGGGTTGAACCCCATGTTTAATCTTGTTTACACGACAACTGCCAAGGGGGTTGAATCCCCTGCCAAACCCTGTGTCTGAACAAAGCAATAGGATCTCTTTAAAAAATTTCTCTTGATTTTTTTTTAAATCTCTTAAACTTCACATTCCAATAAAAAGTTATTCTTATTTAATATAAATTTTCTTACCATCTTTTCTGTAAGTATATAGGACTATATACTTATAGTTGGCATTATCTATTGTGCCAAAATCCTAAGGGGGGATGATTCTATTGGTCTGCTTCTTGACTAATAAGATTGTTTCCTTCACGAGGGTTTTCCACCTTCGTTTTCTCTGTACATTAATACTGTTGAGTTCAAACGATCAGAAACATTTAATAGAACAAATAATTTTATTACATTGCATTAATAAATAATACAACTAAGAAATTTTATATTTTAAAATTTTTACTTTTCAGGACAAAATTGTTATTGCAAGTGTTATATTCTAATTATTAATCTCAATGGACACATTTGTTAATTCTATTTAATTCATGTGTTGTAATCATTTGATTTTAGGTCCGGCTGTGTATGGAGCTATGCTTATAGTTAAACAATTTGCTATTCACAAGTGTGGACATGAAGGTGAACCTATTCCTGCATACATGTGCCTTAAAAGCATGATATCTCATGGAAATCCTAATAGGTTGAGACTTTTTTTTAATCTACCTTTTCTTAAAAAGGATTAAATAATGCCCTTTAAGAGTAAAATTATTACAGTGTAAATAAGAAACACTATGTACACACAGAGTAACATTTAACAGGTGATCATATCCCATACGCATATATGCTCTGGTTTTTGCACTGTGTTTGTTTAGTTGATCAAGTCAGATTATCTTAACGGGTCCCACCAAAAAATCTCATCTTTCATAGTAAAGGTACACTCGGGTTATAAAGAAGTTAAAAACAAAAAATTCGGGTACGGGGTGCCTCAAAACTTGTCCTTATCACATCAGATTCGCTACGCTCATCCTCCCCGCTTCTGACTCGCTTTGCTTGTCCTCAGAATATACAAGTTGTTAAATTTATACTGCGACACATCTTCAGACGCTCTTTGCTCGTCCTCAGATAGTAAATATATCCATTTCAGACAAAGAAGAAGCGCAAGTGAAGTATACAGTATTAATAAAACACCCAGTCTCTCCACATATAATATTTATTGACAGAGCCAGCTTTCACCTTTCGGTCATCATCAGTGCCTGAACAATGAAAAAATAAATCAATGACTACATCTAGTAAAAAAAAAGAAAGAGAAAAAAAAAAATAAAAAAATGTCAAAAAAATAAAAACTAAAAACATACAATAAGTCAACAGAATAAAAACAGAAAAATTAAAAACAAACCGGCGAACGATGTATAAAGGTAGTAAGGAGTCACTTGTTAGCTTTGACAAATCGGACTGGTGGTCTCTTTATTTTTATTAGTTCATCTAGTAGAACTGAAGAGCCTCCTCTCCTCTGGCGTTCAGCGATAAGGGCCCAAACAGGGCGTTATTCCTTTTAATTCAAGAGCTTCTAAAAACGTAAGTTTCGGACCCTTTCTAACTTCATGCAGCAAAGCTATTTCATGAGTTGTTGTTATTCTCATGGCCTTTTTCTTTTAGATGATCGTAAACCGACTGTCCGGTCCTTCAGGTGCTCTAATGCCCTCTCACCTATTTCCTTCCTGATTGGCCGATGTACGTTGAATCACAAACGCTACATTTCATTAAATATACCCCACTTTTGTCTAGAGTATGCGTACTATCCTTTGGCTTAGATACAATACTTCTCAAGGATCCAGAAGATTGAAAAGCGGTGTTATATCCTTGATTTCTCAACACTCTAGCAATTTTCTCGGACGAAGGGCCAATGTTAAGGTATAGTGCACCAACGAATTGAAAGAAGCTGGGTCAGGATTACTGTAGATTCTATTTATTATTTCCTTACGTTGCTTTCTTTTCTATAATCTTGTCAACTACCCTTATTGTGTAACCATTAGCCTCGGCAATACTATAAATAGTATTCCTTTCCTTATTAAAGGCTTCGGGAGTCATAGGTACTCTTAGCAAACGATTAACAAGAAAATGAAAAGAAGCCAACTTTTGGGACCAAGGGTGGAATGATGAGGCTGGAATAATAGAATCTGTTGTTGTAGGCTTTCTGTATATCTCAAACGATTGGATATGATCATTACGTATCATATTGCTATGATCATTACGATAAAATTGCTAGAGTGTTGAGAAATCAAGGATATAACACCGCTTTTCAATCTTCTGGATCCTTGAGAAGTATTGTATCTAAGCCAAAGGATAGTACGCATACTCTAGACAAAAGTGGGGTATATTTAATGAAATGTAGCGTTTGTGATGCATCGTACATCGGCCAATCAGAAAGGAAAATAGGTGAGAGGGCATTAGAGCACCTGAAGGGACCGGACAGTCGGTTTTACGATCATCTAAAAGAAAAAGGCCATGAGAATAACAACACTCATGAAATAGCTTTGCTGCATGAAGTTAGAAAGGGTCCGAAACTTACGTTTTTAGAAGCTCTTGAAATTAAAAGGAATAACGCCCTGTTTGGGCCCTTATCGCTGAACGCCAGAGGAGAGGGAGGCTCTTCAGTTCTACTAGATGAACTAATAAAAATAAAGAGACCACCAGTCCGATTTGTCAAAGCTAACAAGTGACTCCTTACTACCTTTATACATCGTTCGCCGGTTTGTTTTTAATTTTTCTGTTTTTATTCTGTTGACTTATTGTATGTTTTTAGTTTTTATTTTTTTGACATTTTTTTATTTATTTATTTTCTCTCTTTCTTATTTTTTACTAGATGTAGTCATTGATTTATTTTTTCATTGTTCAGGCACTGATGATGACCGAAAGGTTGAAAGCTGGCTCTGTCAATAAATATTATATGTGGAGAGACTTGGGTGTTTTATTAATATATCCATTTCATTACCAGCGGTCTCCCATCCAGGCACAACTTTAATGAGCCCACAAAAATCATGGTTGAATTGAAATGAAACTTAGTATATTTGTTTACTAAGTAAAGGTATTACTCTTGTGCTCAATTTCAACTCAATTGAATTATTTTCCATTTTTTTGAAAAATGTATACAAGTGTTATACATACATATAAAAAACTTAACTAATGCTGATAATGAGATGAAACTTGGTACATATATTAGTCATATACATAGCTACATGTGTGCTTAATCTTAATCCGATGGCATCATTTTTCCATGTTTTATGAATTTTTTAAATTTGTGCAGGTTAATGTCATAAAGAAATTATTTTCCCAATAGCACAACTACACCTACTGGCTGATATTTGTTCCAAGTTTCTACTCTCTAGCATAAATACTTTGGAAGCTGCGATGATAACAGAAACACACTCACTTACAGACAGACAACTTTATGAAAACCATTTAGGAGGCCTTAAAAACACCGTATTAATAATACGGATAATTCCAGTGACATACAGGTTTCATATTATTTTAAAAATACGATCCTTTTCCTATATTACTACAATATAAATGAGGAAAAGTAAAAAGTTTTCTAGTTTTGATCTCTGCAACATTGAATGGTCTTATTATTTTATGATGACCCAAGATGTGTTGCCTCTTCCATGTAAAATAAAAATAAATAAGTTCAAAACTAATGTTTCTTTAAAAAAGTGATATTGATCACTTAAAGGTTTGTAAAATCGTTAGTAATGCCAGACTTCATCAGTGGATGGTAGTGCTTCTTAATATTACCCGTCATCTAAAATGGGACAATTAATTTTGGCATAGATGGTGGCGATTCCCTTCCACACAATTATTGTTCAAAACCAATCAAAGCCCAGATATCTCCCACAATGAAAGTTCCGAAGACTACAAGATATATCATAACATCCTAGACTACAATTAAAACACAATGCCCAAATATTCTTTTATCAATTATAAATGTGATCCTTGAATACTGTCTCTAAGGTTACTGGCTGAATAATTCTTCTTTGCTAATAGTATTGGTTGGTCCGATATGAAATTGTGGGAGTGGTTTAACATCTAGGCTACCTAGGATTATTTTTCCATGCTGACAACTGTTACTAGCCACACCAACTGACAACAATTACTAGCTATTTATAGAGTGAAGGAACACCCTTTGGCAGCGCAAGCTTTATAGCAGAGAGGAAGCCTTAATTTAATACATTATTTATGCTATTTAACTTTTGTTTATTTGTTTATTTAATAAAGGCATTTAAAAAAATATACCCGAGTGTAATACTGTAGGTAATTATTAAAAACTATTTTAATTACTATTGTAATTTGATTAGCCTATAGGTTGTTGAGTGAGTTTGGTTGAAATAGGTTATGAGTATTTAAAACAACAGTAGTTTTAGAAATAATCATAATATAAAATAATTAATAATTATTTTTGCTCAACAGGTATATTCTCGCTACACAAGATAGTCAGCTGCAAAGATTCTCACTGAAAGTTAAAGGAGCTCCTTATCTATTTTTAGCTAACAAAGCTCCAACATTAAGTAAACCATCATTCATTACATATCAAACAGCTATGGTTTCTCAGAAAAAAAGGTACAGTAAATTATGTATTAAATATTTTAAAATAGTTTAGTTGGAAATACTTTATAGTGCACAAGGGTTTGATGATATTTTAGAAACTTATAAATAAAACTGAATAAATAAGAGAATTAAAGCATTAAATAACTTGTTTACATTCTGATGAAGATTTAACTCCAGATAGATTATCTGTTGGACTACCTTGCACCAAACCCTAAATCTTCTCTGAGTATTATAAATAGTGAGTTGTATCTTCTTAATGTTTGTCTATACTTTCTTTTCTCCCTTTACTATATTATTAATAAACAATTGTTGCTCATTAATACCACTTTTAATTTCAGTTGCTTAACAGTAGACGAAAAGCAAGCAATTAAACAGTTGAAAAAAGACATAATTGGAGAACAACCTCAGCAGAGAAAACCTCATAGAATGAAAAAGAAAAAGAAAGGAGGACCAAATCCTCTCTCGTGTAAAAAAAAGAAGACAGATAAGAAACAGGATACACCAAAAAATAAGAACAATCTCTGACCATTCCAAAGATAAATTGCTGGCAAAAAAATCAAACATTGTTTTCACTACAAAAACTTAAGAACATGTAGTTTTCTGGAACATATAGTTTGAGAAAGGTCTGGAACTAACTTAACCCTCCCTAGATTTACCTTCTGAGTTTAACAATTAGGCTGTATACTATTTCTCTATCTGCTCAATGGAATAAGTATCTGGGTCTTTATGAAATAAAACAAGTAAATCAACATTAAAAAAATTATACATCATTTATTGGTAATTACATGATAAATTTATAAAACATATATTTACACTTAATATAATAAATTGAAATTTATTATCTTCTTTTAGAGTAGAATTAATCCCTCTGTTATAACTACTGACAGTCCATAACGAGCAGATGTATATCCAAAAGATCTAATTATTAAGCCTCGTTAATGTTAATTTTTGAAATGAAGAAAGAGATTATATGCCTAAAGGAAAGAATTTGGAGCTATGATTGGAGTCCATAACTGTCTTAAAAACTGTCAAGAAAAAATAATTAATTAAGTGATTTGCAAAATAAACTGGAGAAGTGCTTTCAATGCAACAAGAGAGGGTTTCCAATAAAAAATCAACTTTTGATTGCTATGCAAGTTTATGGAGGTTCATTCAATACATTTTCAAAACTTGCACACAAAGAAAACTTTTTAGTTGGACTTAGTCTTACACAATCAAATTAATACTTCGTTATTTTTTAAAAACATTTCACATAGTTTTACTTTGGTCTTTAAGATAACCCAAGCTATGTAAGTTATAAGATAAGTAAAAGCCTTTTAATATATTTATATACTTTTTATTTCATGAATTGTGAATTAACATATCACTCATTATTCTAATAAAGACAACTCTTTAATATTTTCTTTTATATTGCCTTTTTATAGAAAAAAGAAATAGAAAAATACGAAATAATTATTTTTTTTTTAACAATAACATATATTTTTTAGAGTTTTTAAAACTTAAAATAAAGAGTGAAAAAGTACTAACAAAATACAACAATAAAAAAATGTAAGTATTTTTCTCTTATTAAAGTAAAATTTTTAAGAAATAAAACATTTTAAATGTAAAAATTAATACATAAAGAAGAAAAAATATCACGAACAAGATACAAATTAAAAAAATGACATTTAATCAATTAAATGCTGGTCCAGTCAAATAACGGTCAAGTTTAAAAAATAATTCTCACTTCCCATAAGACTCTGGAAAACTGGATATGTAAATTAGCCTTGTTGGGGGAACTTACTGATCAAGAATACATTAAATATATTTGGTTATATATATATATATATATATATATATATATATATATAATATATATATATATATATATATATATATATTATAACAAACATATATATATAAAACATATAATATATATATATTACACCTATATTGTTAAAAAAAATTATATAAGAGATAATCAATTTTAATGTTTTTGTTGTTTGAAATGGATTTTAGAAATACTCTTATTATTTTTATTATTTCTTCTACAAGTAGAGAATATGTCAAAACAATAAAAAAATTAGAAAACGACTAGAAAAAATCTCAAAGAAATAAACGGCTGACCATTAAAAATATCGACACAAAAAATAACTAGATGTACATTACAGATAATAATTAAAAAAGACAAATTTTTGTAACAGTTTAGAGGCATGTAACTGCTTTCTTAATTAATTCACCAACAGCAACATTTAAATTCAACACAAATTTCAACTTATTTTTTAAGATTTTTAAAATCTTTTAGAACTGAATAAATAATAAAAGTTAGCCCAATGGGTAAGAGAGTTTCCAGGGGAGAATAATTTTAAACAGAAAAAAATGTCGCATTTCAGGTTTTAGTTGTTGATGAGAGACATGGTAGCCATTTGGAGCATCCTAACTTGTCTTACTAAAGGTGACTTGGGATTTACTTGCATGAATTGAAGTAATTGTTTATTTAATGCAGATAATACTTTAGGCATATGCTCCCTAGTCACAGCATTGTTTTTATCTAAATTCATAACAGCTTCTTCTAAATATCTGAAAAAAATTAAACTCATAGTTAAACTAAAATTCTACTCCAGTTTGAAATTGTTAATGATTCTAACTAAACTAAGTAGAGCAGATAAATTAAATGTACTCAATTCTTGTAATGCACAAGGATACAAAAGCTGACATTTCCCTAAAATATTTTGGAAAAACAAAATAAATCTTGAAAATAATAAAATTCTACAGACGCAAACTTTACTTGTAATTTAGAATATCTGCCAGTTGATCACTTTCTCTTCCTATAGATTAAGTTTATTTAAAACTCCTCAAGTTATATTAGAACTTCTATCCAGTGTATACATTCAGATTTCTTATTTTTTAAGTATTCAAATACCAGAAAGAACAATCATTATACTTACTTGTGCTTGGTATCAGAATAAGAACTCATGTCTGAAGATAATTGTTGAATAAGAGACAATATAACTGGCTGAGGTAAAATACTTCCTCTGGCTGTAAAGATCTGATTTATAGGCACTTTCTCACACACAGCTAGCACTAATGGCAACTCGGCTGCTGATAAAGCCTGAAATGAAACAACACACATTTCACAATAAAATGTTTGACTTTAGATATTCAGTGTCAGGTTGAACCGGGCACAGCTTATTTAAGATAATCTTACACAAACAATCTAAAAAATGGGGTACGGGGTTCCCCGGAACTTTTCCTCATCACATTGGATTCGCTAAGCTCATCCTTCCATAAAAATTAAACTAATGCTGATAATGAGATGACTCTATGCACATATGTTAGACTTATACATAGCTACATGCGTGCCAAATTTCAATTGGATCACATAATTTTTCTGTGGTTTTTTCATTGAACACATTAGAACCCTACCTATGGAAACTGATGCATTCCCTTTGGACCTTTTAAAGCAATAAACATCAGTACAACCCACCATATTAAAAATATCTTCTCTCTTTATCCCTTGTTTTTTAGAGGGAGAAAATTAAATACAAACGTATAATAAAGAAAAACTTATTTGAAATATATGGAATATAAAAAAATTATATTACAACTTCATTTTTATTGCTTTTCATTCAATTGCACCATATTATAATGTATAATCACTCATTTTTAAAAAAACTTTAGTTTGGACCAAAGAGACTAACAATTGAAAATATGATACATGATTTCTTATCATATGGCCTGGGTGGTTTGGTACCACAACTGTATATTGGTGACACCATTTTTTGATTTTTTATATTAATTGTACGAATTCATGTAAATATTACCTTATTTTTTTACTATTTGGTCTTAAAATAAGTAAAATAAATTTAAAATAAGTAGTAATTATTATCTATCACATATATTCATTAATTATCTGTCTTTTATAAAGTAATTTAATGTGACATCACTGAAAAATGCCCACCGTTTGTCTCCGATAAGTATTGTAGAGGGGTAAGGAGTCTCTAGGTTCCCTCAAGAAAAGCTCTAGTAAGACCTCTCATCACTTAATTATTTTGTCAATGTCCTCCCTTTAAGTATTAGTCTCTTTGGATGGCGTGTGACAAAAAAACTTAGTTACCTGTTGAAAAGCTTCAGACAAATGACCCTGGTGAATATGCTCCATCACCTCTGCATAAGTATTAGAAGGAAAAGCTGGAGTCATTACTCTACTAGTAACTCCTGAATTAACTGCTTTCACTAAAGTCTTACTTAATTTCTTATAAACTCTATCCTCTAAACTATAAAATAACATAAATTATTGGACTAGTATTATAAATAAGGTTAACAAATCTTGTACCTAGTTTATCCCAACCTTAACTTACCTGGCCTTGTGCCATTTACGTATTATATTTCTTCATAAAACACAAAAAAATACTAATAGCAACCATGTCTAATTATAAATTTTAAAAAAAAATTAGGGATAATTAGCAAAAAGTCTTCACAAATTTAATTATCTTCAATAAGAGCCCCATTAAGTTTTTAATAAAACCCATTGGAAGACTTCAATAGGATGAAAACAGACTTTGGGGCCACTTTCCGAAGTTTGAAGGGTTGCCTGACCCAGGGAGCAAAATTAAGTAAATCTAGCGGGTTGAGTAATTAAGGCCTCTGCTATTACGTTTATTACATCTGACTCTTGGACAAGCCTTGAGTTCATGCAACTCAAATGATTGATATAGATTTTTTATTTAAATTATTAAAATACTTAAAATCATACTACTTGTACTTAAATAGAAATAAATAATTAAGTATTATTAATTTATTTATCTTTCTATAACATATTAAGCAATTAGATTAAAAGTAAGATAACGTACTCAGCTATAGATTTTTCAATAACTTGCATCATCTTAATATTAGCTTGCTCCAAAAAAGTTGCATGAAGATTATTCGCTTCAACGTGCCATTGATCTATTTGTTTCTTCAAGTGAGATTCTACTTCAGATACATCTGATACAAAAAAATAAACAAATTAAAATGAAAATTGAAAAGAAAAAAATAAATATAAGTCCTAATATATGCAAACGTTTGACAAACATAGATGTTACCTTTTCTTAAAGTAAACTGTAGTAAATGACAAAGATGAATAAAATAACACACATATAACATTAATAAATAAGACAAAATTAATATAAAATTATTGACCAAACTATTTAAACTATATAATTTTATGAGGAAGTGGTCAGATAGGTAAAGAAAACACAGAATTTGAGCTTTCGGCCATAAATTAGGCCTTCATCAGAAGTAGTTTTATTCCAAACTGGAATTTTGGAATATCACCCCCCTTTTGTATTCAAACTAGATCTTTGTTTAGAAGTTGTTAAATAGTTTTATAAAAAACTATAATATTAGCATATTATGCTCATTTTAATTCAAGAATGGTGTATTGTATTCGAGAATGGGGTGGGGCGCCTTGTGCTGAAAACATTTTCTCTTGCAGAAGAGAGCTATTCGCATCATTACTGGCTTAAATATGATGAGCACTGTAAAGATTTATTTATTAATTCTGGTATCTTAACTTTTTATTCAGCTTATCTGTTGTCAATTTTAATATTTGTTAAAGAAAACTATAGTACTCTGTATAGTAAAGACATAAGTACAGCACTAGATGTGAAGATATAGTTTCTACCACCACATAGGCTCACTAATCATGCCAATCCCCCATTATTTTGGGTATAAAATGTTTTAATAAGCTCAATAAAGAAATTAAAATTGCCGTTAGAAATATTTAAAAAAAAATAAAAAAAATGTTAAAAAATAAAGCTATTATTCCGTTAATGAATTTTTAAATGAGACAATAAATTTTATGTGATCTTTGTAGTATTATTGTTGTATTATTAAACTTTGTACTTTTTATATTTGTATATTTCATGTTATTTTTAATTTTTTTTTTTGACTATAGTGAAGCATTAATTGTATGTAACCATGTAAATAATAAATAAATAAATAAAATAAATAAAGTAGGTGTCGTTCTCCGATTTTTTTTTTTGAGCGCATGCTCCATTGATGCGCTCAGGCAAAAAAAAAATTGAATTGATTGAAATTGATGCGCTTTCTACATGCGCTCAGGACTTAGTAGAAATTATAGTAGGTTTACTTATTTAAATTTTTATAGAAACGATTACACTTATAGGACAGTAAACTAATAGACAGTAACAAGTAAACAGTAGTAGACATTAGACAATAAACAAGTAAACTTAATAATCTATATAACTAAATATTACAATTTTGCAATCCCTAAGAACTTCTTTAATTTTTTATATTTACAGAAACAATGTATTAGTTTATAAGTAAATAATGAAATAATAATAATAATGTATTACTAATATAATCATTATATAATATACAATAACAATATATAACACAATCATACACACATATATACATATACACATAATGTACATAATACAACATAATATAATAAACGTATTCTAATATAAAATATATAATAATACATAACATAAATAATAATAAAATATATAACATTTACATACTTAATATAATATAATAACATATATATATATATATATATATATATATATATATATATATATATAATATATATATATATATATATAAGAATATCCCTAAGAATAACATACATAACAATACATAACATCGTTCTCCGATGGTATACACAGCTAGCTATTGTTAGATTAATATAACTAATGTTTTATTTTTTGTGTTATTTGATTCAGTTTAGAATAAAACTACTTCTGATGAAGGCCTAATTTACGGCCGAAAGCTCAAATTCTGTGTTTTCTTTACCTATCTGACCACTTCCTCATATAATTATATAGATTAATAAATAAGATTAAATATTTTATATTTGTAACACTTTCTCAACTAAATTACAACTAACTGGCTTCAAATAATTATTGTTAATTTATTATAATTACAATAGTTAAACAAAATCTATTTACATACATTGAGCTGTTCCATTGGAGAATGTTTCAGACATTTCAGCCATGATTGTTGAACAAACATTTTCTATTTTTGGTATAGCTTGGTGAAGAGCTTCTCTAGTTAATTGTGTTACTCCTTCTTTACTAACGCCAGCAACTCCTTGAGCCATCAATTCCATCAAAGGCTAAAGAACAAAATAATTTTGCAGACAATATAAATGTTAGCATTAAATATAAATAAATTTAACCGACCATTAGAAAAAAACGGAAGGGTGTAATGTAGTGGACCACATAGTAGCTCAGTAATGAAATAATTATTATTTAATTATATGAAATCAAATTTAGACAATTACTAGCAGAGATATTCGAGCTTTGCTCGGCAAATAGTTTATTTATCCAACAACAGTTTATTAATCAGTCCATTGAGGACAACAAAAAATAGAAGTTGTTAACAGTTGTAACAGCAAGAAAGTTCTTTGTTAATGTTGTTTTTTCTATCCGGTAATTGTTAAGAAGTGCTTTATTGGGATTGGTTGAGATAAGTTACTTGTTTCAATAAGCTGACAATGAATATTGAAAATCTTAATAATTGATTGTTTTTACTTTTATACAACAATTATTTTAGCACATATCTATATAGTTACATTATATAACATAAATATATAACAAATATTTATTTATTAATAACACGCAAATATATTTGCATTGCATAATTGTGCGAGAGACACCTAGGAAATTTTACAGGCAAAAAGCAATGCTACACCTGGGAACTGTTCCATCATTCGACATTTGTCATTATTGATGGCTTGACATAATGTCATGCTCCACTCTGTAAGAATACTAAAATTCCGAAGAATATAGTATGAAGTATTTACCAGAGAAGAGCGGGGCTCTTCCTAGGTGTCTCTCGCACAATTATATTGTGTCAACTATTCATGTTTTGTAAAACTCAGTAGTATCAAATGATATATGTTTTACTTGCCAAGCATAATGGCGGCAAGAGAGCACCACTTGTCTCTAGTAAATACTTCATATTACATTCTTTGGAATTTTAATTGAAGGTCAGAGTGAGTTCAGGCTCTGTCAGCACCCTGATGTTTTGTTTGCCAAGAAGCATGATGGCGTTAAGAGAGCACCACTTGTCTCTGGTAAATAAGTATAAATATATACTTCATATTATATTCTTCGGAATTATAATTGAAGGTCAGAGTGTGTTCAGGCTGTTGGTACCCTGATGAGTTAGACGTAACAAAACAGAGTGGGACATGACGTCATGTCGAGCCATCAATGATGACAAATGATGGAACAGTTCCCAGATGTAGCATTGCTTTTTGCTTGTTAAATATCCTAGGTGTCTCTTGCACAATTATATTTTTTCAATTATTCATGTTTTTCCAAACTCAGTAGTATCAAATGATATATATTTGCATAGCTTCCTAAAAAATGTTTAAAGATATAGTTGCTTCAATAAAACAATTATAAGTCTTGCAAAAAGACCAGTCTCAATGAAAATTCGTATCCCCATCAATAAAACAATTACGCCATTAAAAAACACTGGTCCTTATGTAAATTCTGGTTCCTTATGTAAAATCTTTATTATAAATACTCTCTTTAAATTGTTCATGAAACTTTGCAGCCTAATGATATAAACCCGCATTATTTAAAATGAAACCCAATTGGACAAAGAAGGAGACTATTTTGGCCGATATGTTGTAATGTGTTATCGATCTTGATGACACTTACAGACTTGTTTAGTAATTTTTCTGTAAGAAAATTTACACTTAAAAATAGTTGGAAAACCAAAGGAGAAATAAATTTAAGTTTCTTTTAAGTTTATCTTCCCAAACCCTGTGTGTAGCACAGAGTAAAACTCTCTCGCCTCCCACTTCTCAGTAAAGATGAACTATTAAAATTCAGTTATTAAAAGAAACTATTTAAAAAAGATGATACCTTGCTCTTCATCATTTTGGCAATGTTATCTTTAAGTAATGTATCTGTTGCAGTTAATTTTATAGTTAACTCCTGATGCATTAAATCCTTCAAATCTTTAATGGCTGTAAAGAAATTAAAACATTTCAGATCAATAATTTCATTGAAAACAAAAAAAATTGGAGTCACCTTATCAAATTGGCTATACTATCCCTCAACAGCTCAAGACTTGTTTTACTCATCCTCCGAGTATAAAAAATATCTAATTTATTACTTCCAGACTTGCTTCAAACAGAAAAGATCAGTTTTAATTTAAGTGGCAATCCATCCACCTAGTAACCACCCTCGGTGCTGCTTAACATAAGTGATTCATCAAAATTTGTGGCTATACAGGCCACATTAAATCAAAATGAAACAATGCATACTTGTTTAATTGTAAAAAGGGATACACTCAAGCCTAATATTAGCTTAACTTAATAATTTCCCATGTTTAACAATATTCTAAAAAACGTACACGTCATTAAATAAAAATTAAACTAATGAGATAAAACTTGGCACATTTGTTGGTCTTATATTTAATGAGACTTAAAATGGATTTTAGCACTAAATACAAACAACTTAGCAAAAACTACTTGTGAGGTCTTACTAACCCCTGAAACAGATAATTCAGGGTTTTAATTTTTAATGTAAACTCAATTCTTTTCCTGTATACCTTTAAAATTTAATAATTACTTATATGTCAAAGGATTATTTTTCAAACCTCAAGAGAATGACAATGCATACAACCAATGGCTCAATTTTAGATATGGTGAATGTTCTACGAAGGACAGAAAACATAATTTTATCCAATAACTTTTTATATTTTTCTCACCTGGATGAATCATATTAATAAGGTGTGACTGAATCATAGGAGGCAGCCTCGAACATATCGAATTATCAACTAATTGGCAAATGTGAGAAACAGTTTCTTCTTGATGAGTATGCATTTTCTCTATTGTTAGACTGTGCAATTTTTCTGTTTTTTCCTGATGTTCTCTCATTTTTTGATCAATTAAACCACCAAGCATCACTTCGATATTTCTATCTCTATTTTCATTTTGTCTCGATACTCTAATTTCATTTTCTAATTCCTGAAATAATCCATAAAAGTAATCAATATAAATATAAAAAAAATATTCAAGTTCGTTCTATAAGGCTCAGCCAAATCTTAGTGAATTTCAGATCTATTATTAAGCATTTCAAACAATAGGGTTCTGGACATTCAAAAGGCCAATTTTGTACAAGTTTTATTTAGATCTGAATAAGAATAGACATAGAAATGTATAGGAACAAAATCTTGTACATACTACACATATGATCAGTAAGTCATTACTTCAGAACACCATCCTCATTTTTTTCCTTAGAAATTTGCTACAAAAGATTAAAGATTTTACAAAAAATGAATATCCAAAATTATGTCATCAATTTTTTGTCATTATACGGAAGACATTTTTTTGCTAACCTTCAAATCTGTTTTTTGGGGGGAGGGGATTCAAAATAAATTGAAAGGAAGTTCAAATAAACGTTTGGAGGTATATAAATTATTTGTATATGCTATGATTAATTTAAAGAATAATCTAACAATGCAATTAACTAAAAAAATAGAAAAGGAGTGTCATCTTAGATTTTAATATTTATCCTTAAAAAAGATGATATCATATTTAAACTTGCTGCCACTCTTAGAACTTTACTAAAAAGCCTTGATAATATACTAATAATTCTGAATAATAAATTTCAACATCTCAACTAAATAAATAGTAACTTATTATAGATAAATAATAAAAAAGAAACTTCTTAAGAGAGATACATCTTTTTAATTCCATAATTACTATTAAGAAAAGCAATTTAAAAAAAACAAGAGGCTCTTGGCAGCTATGCGGTGTGACCTCAACCTCATAAGTTCATTTTCTTTGAAAATTCATTAAAAAAATAATTTTTAGGTTACAGGTGATTTAGACCAAAATATTTTTTAAAATGCAATCCAATGCAAAACAATGTAAAGAAATCTTTAGTTCTATACCTGCATCCTGGTACATTGTCTCTCAAGAATTTGACACACAGTTTTTAATTCATTCTTCAGATCTTGTACTTCTGCCACACTAAATACAGGTCCAACAGATTTATCTTCTGAAGTAATTACCCTTGAAACAAATATAATAAATTGATAAAAAGTATATTAAATATAGTAAATTCAAAAGTCAAATTTTAAAAGTATAAAGCAAAATGTAATGAATCGATATAAAAAACCTGTGGTAAGAGAATTAATTACTGTGGCTATATAAAGTTTATACTGACATAGTTTCACCCTATGGAATTTAAAATAAAATAATTTATAAAATATCATTATTACATTACTACTATTTGTTTGCCAATCAGTAGAAAGAATTGTTGCTACAGGATGAGTTTGAAGGACTATCAATAGACAATTAAAGACGAGTATCCTTATTCATGTGTGGAAGTTTAATGAAAATCAGTTCTATTTCATGAAAAGTCTATGTTTAAGTCCCAAACAAACTCTAACAGCCATCTTTTAACATAATAAACTGTTCTTTATCAATAAAAATAATTTAAAAATGGTTTTTACATAACTTTTTAGTTTACTATAAGTAAGTCAATCCATAAAAATAATGGTAATAAGTGAAGAGATATTAATGAAAAATCTCATGTAAAAACGGGTAGAGTTTTCAGGAGTTTTCAGGAGGACTTTGTTAAATATTCTATTTGTGTGGGTGGCGTAGTTAACTCTCTTAAAGATGTAGACTGGACTCCGATATGTAACCAAAATGATGTTAACATTGCTACTGATTTATTCATAAATACTTTAAGTGAAATTATCGAGAAAAATCAAATAGGTAAGACAATTAAGAAAAGAAAGAAAAAAATAAAGCCGTGGATAACGGATGGTATTCTTAAGAGCATGGAAGTTAGAGACAAGCTATACCAAAAATCAATAAAACGGCCTTTTAATGACATGCTTTTAAATAATTATAAAAACTATAGAAATAAAGTTAACTACCTCATAAAAATAGCTAAAAATGATTATTTCAAAAACAAAATCAAACTTGCAGAAAGTGATCCAAAGAAAATTTGGGATACCATTAATGAGAGTTTAAGTAGAAACCATAAAAACAGTCAAGATATAACAATTATTAAAGACCACACTGGGGAAACACTAACCAATAAATCAGCTATCTCAAATAGTTTTAATAAACACTTTGCTCAAGTAGGTAAGAACTTAGCACAGGAATGCATGGATAAATGTAAGTGTAGTGAGAACTCCACTTTACACTTAGTAACTCCTGTACAAAATTCTATCTATCTCTCACCTGTTGACAAGACCGAAATAAATACATATGTTAACAGTTTAAGTAATAATACTTCTCCTGGCTTTGATCAAATAAATAATAAACTTATAAAAACAATAATTCCTATTATAATGGATGCATTAGTTCACATTTTTAATCTCTCACTCACGCAAGGCATATTTCCGGATAAATTCAAAATTTCTGTTGTAACACCTATATACAAAGCACAAGACCACCAATCCTTATCTAATTACAGACCAATATCATTGATTTCCAATTTAGCTAAACTATATGAAAAAGTCATTAAGAAACGACTTAATGATTTCTGCTCCGATAACAACATTATTAGCGATAGTCAGTTTGGTTTCAGGGAACAAATGAGTACCCAGGACGCACTGTATAAAATAACAAAACTTATTATGGACAGTCTGGACAAGAACAAAAAAATGTTTAGTCATATTCTTAGACTTGAAAAAGGCTTTCGACACGGTTCATCACGAGAAACTATTACAGAAACTAGAGTTATATGGTATTAGAGGGGTTGCTAGAGAACTAATAGCGTCTTACCTACAGAACAGAGAACAGAGAGTTAAAATAAACAACGCCTTAAGCGATGCCACTGTGATTAATGACTATCAACTACCTCAAGGAACGGTGATATCACCATGGCTATTCCAAACTTACATCAATGACCTGTACAATGTTCTTGGTGAGTTAGGTATTATATTAGGGTTCTGTGATGATACCATATTGTACTTTGAGGGTGATGATTGGGATCAAGTTTATAGCAAAGCTACGGAAGGTTTAAAGACAGTAAACAAGTGGTTACACAATAACTTACTTTATCTAAACAACGAAAAACCAAGTACATGACTTTTTCCATTAATAAATCTGGTATTCCAAAAACTAATAGATCTTTATATTTACACGACTGTGATTGCACCAATATTATTCCTGACAGACTGACTGACTCTAATATAAATCATTGCAACTGCAATGCTAAGATAGATAGAGTAGATTCAATTAAATATTTAGGCATTATTTTAGACTACAGACTTTCATGGAAAGAACATATTAAATACCTTGCTAACAGACTCAGACGCTTTTTCTACTTTTTCAAAATTCTTAGAAATTTTTGTGACGAAAAAACACTAAAAACAGTGTATTGCGCTTTAGTACAATCTCACCTACAATATGGTATCTTGGTTTGGGGCTGTGCCTGTCCCACCAATTTAAAACCAATTAAAATTATTCAGAAAGGTATTATCAAAAAATCTTAAAAAAACCTATCGACTATCCATCAAAAAAAGTATTCACTGACTTCCCTGTTTTAAAATTAAAACAACTTTTCCAAAAACAAGTACTGTTCAAATACTTTGACGAGCCTAAACAACTCTATGACCATAAATATGAAACTCGTAGCAAATCTATGCAACTTGTAAAAAATGAAAAAACAAAAACTTTATTTGGACAGAGACATGCTTCATATATAGGTGTTAAACTGTTCAACTCTTTGCCGTTAGCACCAAAAGACATTAGAGATAAAGATGATTTTAAAAAAGAAATAAATAACCTAATTATTACCAAACAGATAAAAAAGTTTTAAAATAGCATTAGGGAAAATATGAACAGTTAAAAAAACTTTGTTTTCTGTAAATAATTATTTAAGCAGCATGTATGTATGTAGGCATGTAATTATATATGTGTATGTGTATGTAAATGTGTGTGTATGCATGTGGTATGGATATATATATATATATATATATATATAATATATTATATGTAATGTGTATGTATGTGTATGTTATGTATATGTATATATATATATATATATTATATATATATATATATATATATATATATATATGTGTATATATATATTATATATATATATTGTATGTTATATATATATGTATATATATGTATATATATATATATATATATGTATGTATGTATGTATGTATGTGTATGTATGTATATATATGTATTAAATATGTTTTATGTTAAGCAAATCCAAAATAATCTAGCTTGTCAAACCCTATTATTATTATTTTTATCACCTTATTAACTTTTATCGGTATTATAGACGATAGATAAGAAAAACAGAGATATTAAACAAAAATAAATAATACTACAGATAAATAGTATTTAAATTAAGAATACTCAAAAATGCGACCGTCCCTAGCACAAGCTTGGCTTTTTAGGGGACGCCTCATAAATACATTCATGTTAAAATTCATTATTAATATTATAATTGTAAATTTGTAAAAAAAAAAAAAAAAAAAAAAAAAAAAAAAAAAAAAGTTAAAACTCTAAAAATTTAGGAATGTTACCTTCAGGTCTTGACAACTTCTCATTGCTTCAAATTATTGTTAAAAGTAAAGATACTTATACTAACAGATAGAGGACTTGGGTAGAATAGCATAGTGATAATTAGGTACTACAACAGTGCTCACCCCAACTCAACATAGAATAGAGACTCCTTACCTCTCTACAATCAATATCGGCACATAAAATTTAAAATGCACCCAAGAAATAGTGGGCATTTCAGTGACCACATTAAATAACTTTATACAACAAAGATAATTAAAGTTAATATGTGATAAATAATATTAAAATTATTTTTAAATTAATTTTACTCAATTTAAGATAAAAAAGTCAAAATATGTGATATTTATGTGAAATAAATAAAATGAAAATAAAAACATGAAATCAACAATGTACCAGTATGACCATGATAATAGCTATGACAAAATCCCCCTAAAGTAAAAGTCTCTTTGTTTAGAAATTTTGAAACAATTGTGACCAATCCTGAGATACTAACCTACTACAATGACTACATCAACATCTAGCTACAGAGCTAGATGTTTGCATTTAGTGTAAAAATTAAATGTAAAACAAATGCATGCATACAGTTTACATATAAACTAGTTAGTAGTCGGTGTAACTATTTAGCTTTAAACTAAAGTGATGTAGAAATCCATACAATAGGGGTGGGGGCAGGGGACATAGTGTTCCAAATCATCTGGAATAAGCTGTTTTAGGCGGGCTTGTCTTTTTAGTTTGCTGTTTCTTCGTTGAAGCAGGTCAGTGCACCTTGTCTCGCATATATAAAATAATAAGTTTTTTATTTCCAAGAATAAAACTATTTAAAGGGATTTTTAACAATGTTGAAAAATCTAAAATTTTCATAAAATATAAAAAAAATAAAACGATATATTATTTTTCACAAGACCTGATATCTTGATAACAACCATGACGTGCAGAAATGCTTCATAAACATAAATAGACGTTTCAATTTAAAACTGATAATAGAAAAAACAAGGTGAATACTAGTGCTCGGTGCAAGCCCTACTTTTAGCAACTAAACTAGCCCCTGTTTTAGGACCACCTCAAACCAGGTAGTTGGAACACTGTCCTCCGCCCCTACCCCTACTAAATGAATATCTATGTCACTTTACTATAAACGCTAAAATAACATCCATCTTTACTTAATGCCAACATTTTTACATGAAATAAATTTAAAAAAAAATGATATAATAATTGGACTTCACCTAAATAAAGTAGTTGTGGAATGAATCATAGTTATAAAAAACCAAATTTATACAAAACACAATAAGAGATTTAAAAACTTATTTAAAAAATGCAACGAAACACAAAATAACCCTTACAAATATTTAAAAATAATAACTTATCATTCCTACCATAATTTCAAGAAAGACTTTGATCTTTTATATAGAGAGAACAAATTAAATAAACAAATCAGTACAAAAAGACCAAACATTTCTATTAAACAGCATGGGATTCAAAAAATAATTTCAGTAAATTATTGTTTATGCAAGAAATTTCAAATAATGAAGATACATTTTCTTAAGGATTTAATTTTTTTTGTAGCATTTATAATTTTGTAAAAAGCTTAAAAATGGTAGAATCCATTCAATCAGTATATATTTAATAATTCACAATTAATACATTTCGCAAACTCATTCTCATCTTAGTGGCTTTTTTAGAATCTACATATAAAACTAAACAAAAACAGGGGCTTTCAGCACCTAACCACCACTGCTTTGCAAGCTTTCAGTCTACTCAGAAGAGGCCCTTTTGTCACCTGGCCTCGTGATAAGCAAATTTCAAAGAATAAATAAAAAAATTAAATAATAAATTGATACACTAACACAAATGATAATACAGAATCTGATAGTAATTATACTATCAGAAACAGTTATCAAAAATTGGTCCGCTTCCATATTGGCTGTCATTTTAAAATCATCAGTTATTTTGATACTTTTATTCATGTTACATGAATTTGATTTAAAATATGTGAAACACGATAACTCATAGGAAGTTATGAGTTTGTTTGCATTAATTCTATTATTAAGTGTTATTTTTATTTTGTTCACAGAAATACAGGTTATTTGTGAAATTTCATTGTTTTTAAATCCTAAAGTTGCTCGTAATAGTTTACATTATGAGGTAGAGCCTTGATATTCATTTATTGATTTTTATTATTAACTTTAATAATTATTAGTATTAGCATTTTTGTGTTGTAATATTATTTGATGAAATTGTCTTTAAGATAGATTAAGTATGCTGTGTGTTTCAGCAATCCTTTAAAGAAGGACAGCTCCCTTTGTAATGTAATTTTTTTATAAATAAAGTGTTTCTCTCTGGTATAGACCCATGTTATGTGTATCATATTGTTCTGGTGTTTTGAGTAAATTAGTCATTGTAAGTTGATTGGTCTCCATTACCTCGTTTAGTCCTCCGCTATCTTCTTGCATTTTTATTTCTTTCTTGAAGTTTTTAAATAGTTTTATTTCCTATTTTACAAAACTTGTGGCAGTTTTCATCTGTTTTTTAATTTATTTTGTTACGCTGTCACTGCTCTCATGAGTATGGGGCCACCATTTCAAAAATATTGGTTGTACTATAACCAAAAACTATGCAGCTCCAAAGCCTACTTGTATACTAAGTAACTATAAAATCAGTAAATATTTATGGCAGTTATCGAGACATGTACAAACATACACGTCATCCCATACTTCTGAAATGAAAGAACTCACGGATGTTTGTTCCATAAATTAAATACATTATTATTATTACCTGGTTTGTGAAAATGATTGCTGCAAAGGCTGCTGCAATGTTTGACTATGTGTATGAACTGTAGACTGAGAATTTGAAAGGATAGGACCTTGACAACTAACAGCTTGTGCATGATGGACTGGTTGGTTGTGTAAATGAACAGGAGCTTGGCTTTGAGAATGAGTCTGAACATGAATGGATGGCTGAGGAAGGGAGTGAACAGGTGGTTGAGGAATGGAATGAACAGTATGAGTCACAGGCTCTTCTCCAGAGAATAATGTAACATTTTTCATAGCTAAAATCTCTTCAACTTCTCTGCTTGGTGAGCTACTACCACTCTAAAAAAAATATGTACATAATACATAAAAATATTTTGTAAATATATATATATATATATATATATATATATATATATATTATATATATATATATATATATATATATATATATATATATACTTCTATTATTATTTAATTACTGTTTAAAACATTATATTGGCTGTGCCTACTAAAATATATAAAAGTATTAGCACAGTCCAAATTAACAAGAAGCATTAGAGGTAGAAAAGTTGCTGAAACAGGTTTACAAAAAATCAATTTAGAGTAGAGAAATCATTTAAAGTGGCTTTTTAAAATAATTAAAGCACCTGGTAACACCAGTTTTAAACAATTGTTATTAAATTATAAGTTTTCAGCTACCAGCTTTAATTGCACAAAGGATTTCAAGTAAAAACTAATTTAAATCAGTTTAGAGTATGGAATACAGTCTCATTAGTTACTAAGAAGAAAATGTTAAAAAAATCTATTCAAAGTTAAAAAGAATAAGTCAAACCTTCATCTGAGAAGGGTTCTCTGATTGTGAAGGGATGTTACTAGAATCAACAGGTAGAGGTGATGAGTATGCTTCAAGAGGTTCAGTTTCAATGCCGATAGCATCCATTGATTGCTCCATTGATGTGTGAACTGAGCTTGTATTGGTACTAAATGCATCTGGAGTCATTAGGCTCAGTGATGGTTGTGGAGGTGTCAATGGGATGCAGTTAACAACCTGAAATCAAATCAATTAAAATCAAAACTTTACTCATCACCACAGTAACTGTTAGTTAAAGTATAAAGTATAATATGAAATATAATTAAATAAAAATATGAATTCATAAAAAAAAAAAAACAGGGGGTTTGATAGAAACTTGACTTCTCAATAAAAACTTAACCTTCCCTCCACAAATTAATTTTTGGAGGATTGATGATGCCATACACATTTTAAAAAATAAGTTCCAAGGTGTCCATGAGCTTGATTTTTGTGCAAAATTTTGTCTCCATCTGAGAAAGTCTAAAAGAGTCATTGTCGAACAAAAAAATGTCTAAGAACTTATACATACATACAGGGTGTACAAAATAAAAACAGAGATACATAAGAGGTTGGTTCTACATGTTAATGTCAACAAAACTGCATACTGACCATAGTTCAAGTCACAGCAGGGACATAGGGTCCAGAAACCTGGACCTTTGAACCTTACTATCCCTCTCTTGAGCTATAACCTTTGTCCTTAGTCAGAGACAGGTATAAATAGGGCAACTCTCTTCTCAAATATTCAGTTCTATTTTGTAAAACATTAAGTGTTCATAGTGTTCAAGTGTTAACGGTAGACTCAAAAACTGCAATTTTTGAAAAATGGACGAAGAGTTAAGTAGGCTTAATTATGACTTTACGAAAAAAAGTATTCTTCATAAAATTAATTAATGGTCTCCCTGAGACTATTTTTCCATAAAAAAATTAAAATAAAATATTTCAAAATTCACCCATTTTACCCCACCACCCAAATTTTGGAAAAATTAAAAGTTGTTCAATCTGGATAAATGATATATTGTTTTAAAGGTCTTGCTTGACTAGTGGAACAAAAAAAGGTAGTATTGTAAACTTCGAATTAAGTAACACTAACTGAGATATTTTAATAAAACGGGAAAGTGTTTATTTCTTATTCTTTTAACAATAACAAATATGATATGATGTTAATAACAAATAACAATATGATGTTAATATTTAACATCATTATTTACATACATCACAAAACAATATTATTTAAAGTGTCACCATTTAATCTGGCTATAAGATGTTACAATAAACTACCAGACTCAGTTATGTCTGTTGAAAACATTAACTCCTTCATTCAAGAAAAAAACAATTTTACGATATAGAAAGCATATTATTCAATCCAGGATTATATTACATATTTTCTATTGTGCTTAATTATTTCTATATTGTTTACTATGTAATGTTTTTATTTAATTATTTGTGTATTGTTTTGATTTGTTATATACTTATTACTTAAGTAATTTAACCAATAAAGAATAATGATAATAATGATGATGATGTCAACAAAATAATTGTGTAAGCATTACCTCTTCCTGAGAAGAAGGTTGATCTACATTATCTAGAGTTGAGTCTGGTTTAGTCTCTTCCTCGCTGGTACTCGTACTGGCACCATTATCAATATCATAAGTACAATCACCATTTGTATATTCTTCTGTTTAACAAACAAACAAAAAACACAACCTAGTGGAGTTTTTTATTAATTGATTAAGAAAGTTTGTTTTTAAAATGTTTTCTTTAGGGACAAAACCTTATCATATACACCATTAACACCAATATTTTCAAGATTATATATTTTATTCCAATTTTTTTAATAAAATGAATAAATAAAAATATTATTACCATGAGGTATCGGAGAAGGTAGAGGTACAGAGGATCGTTTGGTAGGATAAGCTATATCACAGCTCTGTAGTGACTTGGGTTGAACAATATACATCCTCATCATAACTCCTAGTTCTTCTTCTGCCTCACCTATTAAAAAAGAATATATTCTAAAAGGAATCATTTTAAAAAAATTCTGTACACATAAATTTCCTAGCAATCGATACTAAAAGCAGGTAAGGTACAGACTAATGCTAAAAAGTTAAAATTATGTATTCTACATCAATCATAGCCCGATTTGTCCACCATATTATGTTATGATCATATACAAACACGAAACTACAACTAAAATATAGTGTAAAAAACAACTACGTATACAAAACTCTTCTTTGTTTGGGTTCCATCTTTTTGATGGTAAATGCGTTTATAGATTAATAAATATTCAAGTAAGAAAGGGGGGGTAAAGTAACCCCCCCCCCTCTGGGTTAAGTAAAAATTAACTCAACCCAGATAATTCAATCCTTATAAGTGATTCATCATGTAATGATCTTTTGTGTAGTTTGTCTTTTTAAGGATAATGTGAGAACCTACAAATTGTTTTCTATCTATCTACATTGTATGTTTTAGTACCGAATTTAAATTTATGTCAAAATTCAACTTCAAACTAGTTCTTTGATTGACTTTCGTAATCAATGTCCGCTGTAATCTTGATAACGTAATATTATGCTATCAGGTCATCTTTCAAGAATGTGAAGTTATCAAAGATTCTTTATAGACTTCAGTATTTTTTCAATAAATTTTATATCTTACTTTATGATTCATTATTTTACAATAATTATGTAAAAAAATATGATAAATACAACTAAACAGCATTATTTTTTCATTCTTTTTAAACATTTAAACAGTGATATTGGCGATATCTAAGTATCAAAAACTCATTTCTAGACCACACGAACATCAAGTGTTTGTCACTAACTTCTGTATAACACTGATTAGGCTGATAGACAAACCTGGGTTAAAAAATCCTATTATTAGTTATTGTTAAAACTGGTACGGACCCAGGGATGGCGCCACCGTAGAATTCGATGTTATGGTACGGACCCAGGGATGGCGCCACCGTCGAATCCGTGGACATTTTAGTTAAATAGAGAAACGAAGAAATATATTAGTGACTTATCTATTCAAAGTAATACGTCTATGAAATATGATAGTGTTATCAATTTCAATAGTTTGCCGTTTTTATTTTGTTACTATCATTTTGTGACCTATAATATGTAATTAAACATGTAAAGTGTTAGTGATATTTTTAATAACTAACTAAAGTAATAACTTTTTAATAACTTTGCCGATTTCGTATTTATAAATGAAAGTTTCCAATGTTATTGTGAAGACGTAGCTGAAGGTGTACTAGCATGGATTGAATAGCAAACAAAATAAAATACTTCCTATTTTATTTTAGCGCTAGACATAAAAGGTAAGGCAAGTTTAATTAATATTTTGTTTTATTTTGAAGTTTCTTTTAAAATGGACTGTTTACTTTGACGTACTTTGTATTTCATTTAGATCGATTTCAACTCGGTGTTTATTAACTGTTTGTGCCGTGTTATTTTTGAAGTATAGTTTTGAAGTTTACTTTCCGAACGGACTGTTTACATTTGACGTATTTTGTGTTTCATTTATATTTGTTTCAACTCGTATTTGTCTACTGTTTGTGCCGTCTTATTTTTGATTTCTTTTTCTGAATGGACTGTTTACATTTGACGTATTTTGTGTTTAATTTATATTTGTTTCAACTCGTATTTATGTACTGTTTGTGCCGTCTTATTTTTGATTTCTTTTCCTGAATGGACTGTTTACATATGACGTATTTTGTTTTATTTAGATTTATTTCAACTTGTATTTATTTACTGTTTGTGCCGTTTAAAGTAAGCACCGTAAAGATAAAATTTAACAATTTTTTAGTGTACATTTGTATGTCATACTACGTTTTATATTACATTAAATTATTAATTTAAATTATTAAGAGGGTAAAATTGAACCCAGGTTTAGTCAGTCAGGTAGAGCTTAATGCGTTGCAGGGTTAATATAACCTGCAAGTGAGGGTTAATTTGTAAGTAAGTAGTTATGTAAATAGTGTGATGACATGCTTGGCTAGTGTGCAATTCATTCACTGACTTATAGTACTCATATGACTTATGATATATCTTGTTTTGAAGACATCTCCTTATACTTTCCGTCACACGCGTTCGTGTACTTTAGTCATGTTTCAACATGCAATGTTATACAGTTTGAATCAAATGTTAAAAGGCAAAAGCATTGCATTGTGCACACAGGAATTGAATAAATAAATGATAAGGGAGGGGGGGGGGAATTGAAGAAGACAGTGTCTGTGCATTGTATTGCTTCTTTAAAAGTTAGCAAGGTTTTTTATTATAACACTTTGACACACATCTATTTAACTTTACTATTGTGTGGGAAAATAGTGTTAAGGAACCAATGAGATTGGCCCTATCAGAGTAATATATACTTTGTTCAGGCGCAAGGTTTGGCAGGGGATTCAACCCCCCGGAATTTGTTGTGTAAATGGTATTAAACACAGATTTCAACCCTGACACTCATTTTTGTATCGGGTTAGAGTCTAAACTATCGGTTTTAAATACTGTGTGAACAGTTGAAGTTGAACCCCTAAGGGGGTTGAACACAGTGTTGAACGCCTGCCAAACCCCGCATGTGAACAAATTAATAGTATAAATCTGTGTTAATTTGTGGATGTGGTTAACAACCACAACTTGAATCATTGGCTGTCACTTGAATTGTTTTCCACCCTGTCAATTGCTTATAACCATTTGTTATACTACATTAATTGAACAATATTTATTGAATGTTATGAATTCTCACCCTTTATGTCTCAAATTTGCCCCTGTATGCTTCTACTGTTTAAATAAATTGTTCAATGGCAAGTACTATGGTATTTTGTGTTTGTCTCAGGCTATGTCTTGTTTCTATTAAATGTACCATTTAAAAATTTTCTGAATCAAGACATATTTTAATTTTATTGTTTCAGGTTGTGATACTGATAAAAATGATTCGCAATGGTGATGTTTAGAAGTATTAAAAAGTGTATCATCTTGTATACACATCAAGAATGGAACAGTGCACAGGACAGATAAATGTTAATCAATAAGTTGTACATCGACTTCATTGAAGCATATCCACTCAATGCATGGAGAGCATTCATCTTATCTAATGCTAAATTAGGACATTCATCGTCATGGAGTAATCTAAGTTACATTCAGTGGGCCTGAAGTAGGGCTGAATTTTGCCGGGACGACCCTGATATTGACCCCTTTGTCCCACTCAAATTCTAAATGTGTAGTTATTACCTATTTTTAATTAATTGGTCTTAAAATACTGAACGTGCTAGCTTTTTTTGCAGTGTTTACTACTTATAACTGGACCCCCGCCCCATTACCACTTATGTCCCGCTTGATCTTGGGTGAAAGCAGGCCCCAGTTAAAAGGGAAGTTAGATGCTGGCAATCTTTAACTAACCAAGGCACAATAAAATAATTTTCTATTTTACTTTCTTTTTTTGAAAATAAATGTTTCTGTTTCATGTTTTGCTTTTTAAATTATATTAATTCCTTAATGCATATCTGTCCTCAATCCCAATACTTGCAAGTGATAAATAAAAATATTACAACCGGCACTTAACATAACATTTATCTTTCCAAAAGGCAAGCTGTCTTCTCATGGGTGTGATTTTATTGGCAAATAACTCTGTCAACAGTCGACAGAAAAATTTGTTGATGGTTCGAAACGGGTTGTTGCGGTGAAAAATCATTCCATTGGCACAATGATTTGTCTACGGTACGGACCGGGTTGTTGCGTCAACAAGTTATTTATCGACCCTATGATTTGTTGACGGAACGATACGGATCCTTCTCATAAAATATACTGCCTGTCATAGTCTCATCAAATATGCTGGCTTGTGATGGGCTAGTCTTTTAATTAAACTCATGGTGGATTGTCTGTTCTTTAATTCCACAATTGATTTTGAAGGCGTTGCCTCTAGTATATAAAATGACTCCTCCCATGGAGGGAGCTTAGTGACTAATTTCACTTCTTCATTGCTGTGGATCTGTGGCAGCAACAATATTGGAACTATAGCGTAATATAGTGATTGAAGCCTTCTTACCACTCTGCTAGCTATGTTTACAAGTTTTTTTTTCGTTTTATACCAACCACAGACCCAACAAGTCAATACAGGTACTGGTATTTCAGTTGAGGTAAAAAACAATGTGATTCAATGAATCAATCATCAACAATCAAGTATCCATGTGGACAAGATTGTGTCATAGTACTAATATTGCGCACAGTTATATTCATTTGACTGTGTGGGGAAATAGAGTAGAAAACAACTTATAATTGAAATTGCTATTAGTATTTGGCTACACAGATGCTAATGCACTTCAGTCATCACACACTATAGTATGAAACATGGTTAAAATCAATTGACCGTGTGGGAAAATAATATGAGGGAGTGAATAAGGCAGGCCCGTAGCAATCCAAAACTTGTAAAAGGGGTGAAAACAATCCTAGAGGGGGTGATGTTTCACTAACCTTTAAGGAACTTCCCCTGAAAACTACTTTGTCAGAGACTTTAGGAGCCTTAAATTTTTCCTCTGTGAAACTCACATGAGTTGAACAGTGAGAAAGGACACCTAAGTAAAAAAGAAGGGGTAATTTGAATGGCTTAAAATAAGAAGTTTATACTCTCAGAATTTCTTCTATCCGAACCATCAATTTGGCCTCTGGTGAGAGCACTGAAACGAAAAATGGACATAATTTGTACTTGGAGTATAAAAAATTACAACAGTAAATCTGAATTATGCCCATTTTTCTTTGCTATCGCCAGAAGCCAAGCTAATGGTTTGATTGAAACGATTCCAAGAGTAAATACAAATATTTGGCCGATAAAATGAAAATCCATGGTAACAAAAGTAGCTTCCTATTAACTGTTCTGTTATTTCTCACTGTGCATCTAGAGCAGATTTCCAGAAAAAATTGTTATTTTCCTCTGCACATTTATGGCCATTGAAGTTTCTATCTGCTTCAGATATCAAAATATTTATCTGGTCCTAGTGGGGCCCCAGGTATGTGATTTTCAGAGGCTAGCATACTAACCCGCAATAAAATAATGCATTGCGGGTTCTGAATATCGCGGTATCGCTACGAAATATGGCTTTTTTGAGTAACAGCATTATGTGATTTACTTAATGTTGACTTATTAAATAAGATTGTGAATTGTTTATTTACACAGTTTCAAATGACATATATACTCATTTATGTCCTTTCTCTCATAGATAAATTTCTACATATATGTCTATATATATATATATATATATATATATATATATATATATTATATATTCCTTATATATTTTAGATGTTTGTATCGTAATGTTTGGAAGCTGATTTCTTCGAGTGACATCATTTGTGTTAATTTTCTAATTGGCACTTACTGAATAAGATAGTATGATCAGTATTTAGAGACTTTTTCAAAGTTTCGTACTGCATGTCACTCTTAGATCTTTACATTTATGCATATATACTTGTTATATATTTAGACATCGGTACGGTACTAGAATTTTGTTTGTAAGCTTTTTTTTTAAGTGACAACATAATGTTAATTTCCTAATTTCTACTTTTTGAAGAAGCTATTGTAATTAGTATTTAGAGACATTAGCAACGCTTCGTACTACATTTCATTCTAAAATATTAACATTTATACATTATTTAGTTCCACTATAATTACTCTATGTACTTTCAATTATCTCCAATGGACTATAAGTTATTTAAGATAGAAATTAATTATCAAATTGTTTGGTTCAATGTTCTTCAATTGACCAACTAATGGCCGTATGAAAAAAAATTTAAGGATAAATTTTTTTTATTTTTAGTCTTAGAATCGAAATGAGTCTTTGAAGTTCATTGTTCTCTTCTTTCTCTGCGTGCAACTCGAGCGAATTATAACAAATGACCTTCGGCCTCTCGGGCACCACACGGTAGGCGCTAGGAGTCGCTTCGCTATCAGTTCGTCATATTACTACTTTATATAAGTAGTCGAGATATCGAGGCTTTCTGCCTCGATATAAGCGAATTTTCAAACATATAAGTCAAAATATTTCGTGCGGAGGTCCGCACGCCGGGCGAATTCCCTTTGAAATGCGCGCTTTCTTGCTTATCAATCCAATTTTTGCTTACTTTGTATATTTAAAAACTTGATCAATAGAGCACCAACTTATTTTATTTTTTTAAAGAAAATGCGCATATTTATCCTATTGATTATACACTACACAGCACAACATTATTTGCACTCATTTCAAGCTCAGCTTATGCCTTGCTACTTTTTATTGTATTTTCTTCGAACAAATTAAATAACAAGTTGTGACGCTATTGCTCAGGTTATTAAATATATACCAAAAAATTAAGTCAAATCTTCTAAAACGAATTTTAGCCATCTCATTAGCGAATTTTTCAAAGATTCGCTGAACAGTGATGTGTTTACATTATGTTATACATGTCAATTAATAACACCAGAACTAATTCTGATAATGTAACTTCTTATTTTTGTTAACCATACCTGGTAGTACATGTGTAAACAATTTTAGCATAATCTAAACAATTTATGAAGATTTGTAATCTTTTGAAATGTTTGTGGGGTCATTATTGCAGGTTAATGACGTCGCACAAATTTCATAAACAATAGAGTCTGGACATAAGCTCATTTTTTAGAAAATTCGCTAAAAACCAATGCATGTGTGCCTGCGCATTAATGGCCAGTAAAGGCCACCGAAGTTTTATCGGCTCTGGTTCACGAGATATTTGGCTGACCACTTTACTCTATTTATACAGGAATCCAAGTCTCCCTTTTTTAATTTTTTTACTGTATGAGATACATGTTTTTGAAATTTGGGGAATCTCTATTAAAGTTATTTTTTGCATTGTCCATATATGGGCGTAGCGCCCACCATATAGCCCTACGACACCTAACTTTGAAATTTCAAATTAGACCCAATACTTTTACTTGTCCTCATTTATACCGTAGGTATATAGGAGAGGTATTGTGTTTGCAAAAAAAATCGAAATCGGAATTATCCGTTTCAGGTTTTATTCATGCTAGAGAGTTGAAAATTCGTACAAAAATCAGTTTAGTTGAGGTATTAGGAAAATATATTTATGACGTCATTAACGAAGCGAAAAATCATAAAACGAAAAATTATAAAACGCGGAAAACTAATGTGATTCGATTGAAATTTTGCACAAATTTAGTCATGTGTAAGACTAACATATGTGCCAAGTTTCATCTTAATATCAGCATTAATTCAATTTTTATCGAAAGACTTGTGTACGTTTATTAAAAAATCAGAAAATAATTCAAATATGTTAAAATTTAGTATAAGTGTATACCTTTACTTAATAAATAAGTAAACAAAGTTTTGTTTCAATACGAAAAGTATATCCATATTATTGTTGGATAATAAAAGTTAAGTATTATTGAGCGTGGTCAGTGCCAGAGACTATAGAGCTATATAGATATAGATTGATGGAGATATTTATAGGTCAGTACTGTACAAAGTTCCAAGAATTTTAAACTCGGCTATAAGAACCTATAGTGTAAACAAACTGACAAGAGTTTTACAGCGTTGCCGGATCACATATCATTCCAACGTTGTCAAACACAACTTTATAATGTACCAGTACCCCCACCTCGTAAACATTGCAAGGACTTCATAACTGCCCTTTGAATCTTTGATTCTACCTTAACATTTTCAGTTTCATAAGAAACGATAATTTATTTAAAGGCAAGCTATTTTTTTGTCTAGCATAATTTAATTCTTCTTTAATCATAATATGTGCCTTTGAATATTTTCGCATAACATGGCTTTAATACTATCATATTATATTCTACTCAATTATTTTGTATTGATATCACTTAATTATTCTATATTTTAGTCAATTATTTTATATTTTGGTTCATGTCTAATGACTTCTGTCTGCATTATTTTGCTTTGAATCAATGGATTGAATGGATGAAGACCCAGCTAAATGTCATGCTGATGCAATTGTCTTTATTTTAATGCTTGTTTATTTTTACTAATGAGTAGTATAAAGTATTAACGTCAATTTATTCTTTTCGCCTTCGATAGGTTTATGAATTGTGTTATTTTATTTTTAGCGAATTTTCAAAGAAAGAATGAGCTTATGCATACATACGTACACACACATACACACACACCACACACACACACACACACACATATATATATATATATATATATATATATATATATTATATATATATATATATATATATATATATATATATAATATATATATAATATATATATATATTATATATATTATATATATATATATATATATATATATATATATATAAGGTTCCGCAAAATTATGGTTGAAAATTAAGGTTCCGTATTTTTTTTGTAGTTGAGGACTTCTATCTAAACCGAATTTTGGAAACACTTCCGAGTGGCCCCCAACCGGAAGTTGGATAAATCAGTCGAGCTCGAAGATAATGAAAATTGAAAGAGGAGCCAATCGGTCTTTGTGATTTAAAATTAGGTGAAGCAAGAGGCCTTTGGCCTTTTGTGTCATATTACTAGTATATATAAGTAGCATACTGCCACGATATATGCGGATTTTCAAATGTATTGATACATTTGAAAATCCGCATATATCGTAATGTAACATAATGTAAATAAATCCCGTTTTTGACTGATCAGTCAAAAACGGGATTTATTTACATTATGTTTTACATGTCAATCAATAAAACCGGAACTAGTACTGATAATAAAATGTAATTTAGTATTTTAATTATTTATGATTATTATTAGTGTGGAGGGCAGAAGTAATGCTTCTATGCACTGCGACTGAAGTCTTTTGTACATTGAAGTACTTGAAGTATTTTAATTAACAACACAATGTGTACAAAATTCCAGGCCGATCTAAACACTTTTGAAGATTTGAAATGTTTAAATAAACCCACATTATTGTGGGTCTTCATAATGGCCTCTCAGATATTTCATGAACAATAGACTTTTTGTACCAACTTTTATTTTGATAAAAGAAAGTGTTCGTAAGTTATCGTGTCCCATAAAAACGTCTAGGAACAAAAATCTCGTACTCTGTAAATATACATACACACACGTATATATTAGTGAGTCCCTTCCCCCTCCATAACACCAACCTTGTAAGCTCATTTCTTCTTTGAAAGTTCCCTAAAAATCGTCCTAAAGTTGAGCATTTTTCTTATACTTCATAATATCGATGCTAAATTTTTAAGTNAAAGAAAGAATGAGCTTATGCATACATACGTACACACATACATACACACACACACACACACACACACACACACACATATATATATATATATAATATATATATATATATATATATATAATATATATATATATATATATATATATATATATATATATATATATATATATATATATATATATATATATATATATATATATATATATATATATATATATATATATAAGGTTCCGCAAAATTATGGTTGAAATTAAGGTTCCGTATTTTTTGTAGTTGAGGACTTCTATCTAAACCGAATTTTGGAAACACTTCCGAGTGGCCCCCAACCGGAAGTTGGATAAATCAGTCGAGCTCGAAGATAATGAAAATTGAAAGAGGAGCCAATCGGTCTTTGTGATTTAAAATTAGGTGAAGCAAGAGGCCTTTGGCCTTTTGTGTCATATTACTAGTATATATAAGTAGCATACTGCCACGATATATCGGATTTTCAAAATGTATTGATACATTTGAAAATCCGCATATATCGTAATGTAACATAATGTAAATAAATCCCGTTTTTGACTGATCAGTCAAAAACGGGATTTATTTACATTATGTTTTTACATGTCAATCAATAAAACCTATATAGTACTGATAATAAAATGTAATTTAGTATTTTAATTATTTATGATTATTATTAGTGTGGAGGGCAGAAGTAATGCTTCTATGCACTGCGACTTTGAAGTTTTTGTACATGAAGTACTTGAAGTATTTTAATTAACAACACAATGTGTACAAAATTCCAGGCCTATCTAAACACTTTTGAAGATTTGAAATGTTTAAATAAACCCACATTATTGTGGGTCTTCATAATGGCCTCTCAGATATTTCATGAACAATAGACTTTTGTACCAACTTTTATTTTGATAAAAGAAAGTGTTCGTAAGTTATCGTGTCCCATAAAAACGTCTAGGAACAAAAATCTCGTACTCTGTAAATATACATACACACACGTATATATTAGTGAGTCCCTTCCCCTCCATAACACCAACCTTGTAAGCTCATCTTCTTTGAAAGTTCCCTAAAAATCGTCCTAAAGTTTGAGCATTTTTCTTATACTTCATAATATCGATGCTGAATTTTTAAGTAAAAACATTTCAGAGCTGCTTGAAACCCGCGCATGAAAATTACTATTTTCAATATAAAGGGTGTTTCATATAAAGTGTCCACCAGAGAAGGAGGTGATAGTACTCCTCATAAGGAACAAACAATTTTCTATTATATAAACTCAGATCTCCTACCGTTTTCCCACAAGGTCCACAAGGGTAGGAGTATCAATAGCAAAATAATTAGCAACATCTACTTTTTTGAGCACCCAGATCTGGGACACGTGATATGGATGACCCCTTAAAAAAATTTGTGGCGATAGAGCAAAACGGTTGAGTTCTGGTGAACTCCACCGTTTTTGCTGTAGAGCACTTCTCGATATATTTAAAATCATGGCGAAGGGTGCCACATGTTTTGTTCTTATTAATTAATTTATCAATTAAATGCAAACTATATACATAGTTACAGTATATAATATGTACAACTTAAAATAGTATAACTCAGTTTTATGTAAAATTCAATATTATCTATTGAGGAGTTTTGAGAAAATACGTATTACATACGTAAATCCGAGGTACCTCATTCCGATAATTATAGGGGGAGTGGTTATAGGGTCAGTGGGGTATCGTTCTTTATGGCTTTTGGACGGAAGGACAATAACCAGATGGCCGCGATACTCAGCATCACGCTCGATGCTGCTTAACTTTAGTGATCGGACAAAAACAGTAGATAACCTGTTCCTATTAAATTGAAACTTTGTATACATGTTACTTTTCCTCACCTTCTTATACAGAAGGTATATAGAGGAAAAGTATTGGTTTCACCCAAAATTTTAACCCAAGATTTCACTTGAATTTATCCATTTCAGGTGTTTTTAGGACATCTGAACCGATTTCAGCTTCATGTCTTTCTGTGTTACGCCTAACTCCCACTATGTTTATGCTAGATAGTTGAAACTTGGTACAAAAATCAGTCTTTGGATCTAGTTGTGCTGCCCGGAATATCAAATAAATAAATAAGTCTTTATTTGCTTGGGTGTACATAATGTAAAAAAATTATGACAAAAGCATAGGTCATTACAAAAATAAGTTAAAATAATCATAAAAACTATTTAAATTTTATAAATTCTAGTGAAACAATTTAAGAAAAAAATAATAATAAAATATAACAGACAAAACAAGACGACAAGACAAACATGACTAGATAGTAATAGTTTTAGAGACAGGTACTCAGTAATATTATAAAAAGGATTCTTTAATAAGAATTCCTTTAACTGCTTTTTAAAATTCTTTAAAGGTAACTTTTGACTAGTATAATCTAACTTATTAATAACTTAATACCTAACACTGAATGCCCAACTGGGACTTATTTAGCCTGTGCATTGGTACTGGCACAAATGTTTGGACTAGTACTATAACTATGATGACTTTATTTTTCAAAAAATCAGCCTCATTGATTTAATATAAAGTAAAGCATATAAATAAATAAATTCACTATTGTTAAAATATATTAAGTTTTTAAAATAGAGGTTTGCAGTGTTTACTTGGTTTTGATCTGGTCATAATCCTAAGCATCTTTCAATCCTAAAGCATCAAAATTGTATGTCACCCTATTGCTTAGCCAGCAAAAATTTTAAAAAAAATCGAAAAATGACCCGATGAACTTAAAATTAGGTAGGAATATACCTCTCAATATGACAAAGAAATATTCCAAATTTAGTTTTGATATTGGCCGCCATTTTGAAATAATTTACTTTTGAAATTTAAAAATTTTGACGCTTAATGCCAAAGTATACACGTGTTTTTGACATATAACACGTCGTTGGAACCGCAAAAAATAGAAAAAATATATAAAACTCCGATCAAAATCTACTAATTAGTTAAAAAGTTATAAGCGAACTTAATATTAATTAGTGTGGCACTTTTGTTAAACGTAAAAGCTTGTTTACATTTGCCAAGGTTACAAATTTTCGCCAAAAATTTAAATAATTTAATAATACCGAGGAAAAATCGGAACTTTTACTCATTTAAGATTATGCGAAGTTTAACGCTCTTGTATGCTTTTTTATACTAATTAAATTATTATTTGTTAAAAATAATAGAAAAAACGGATACGGGGTACCTCGGAAGTTTAAAAACCCATTTAAGTTAAAAAGGCCATTTGCTAACCATCCTATTCTGAGGACGAGCGAAGCGAGTCCGAAGTACATAAACTCTAGGCCATTAGTAACCATCCTATTCTGAGGACGAGCGAAGCGAGTCCGAAGGGTGTGGAAAAGTTCCGAGGTACCCCGTACCCGATTTTTAATCATAACAAGAGGTACATTCGTACCAAATTTCATCGAAAATTATAATTTTTATTATATTTAATAATTTTTTAAAGTTAAGTATGTATGTCATTCGATAAAAATTTAACTAATGCTGATAACTAGATGAAACTTGGCTCTTTAATGTCTTACATAAGACTACATGCGTATTAAATTTTAATTTGATCCGATAATGTTTTCGTGTTTTATGAATTTTTGAAATTGTTGTTGAGTCATTAATGGCGGTTAATGACGTCATTAAAACATTACCTTCCGGAAAGCACAACTAGACCTGGAGGTTGATTTAAGGTACCATATTTCAACTTTTCTAGCATAAACACACTGGGAGCTACGATGATAACTGACACACACACACACACATACAGACAACTCGCTAAAAACCACTTAAATAGTCTTAAAAACACCTGAAACGGATAGCTCTGGTGAAATCTCGGTTTCAGAATTTTGATGCAAACACATAACTTTTCCTACATACCTACCGTGCAGGTAAGGAAAAGTAAAAAACTTAATTGCGAGTGTGCAATTTTGAAACTGCTAAAATTAACTTTTGAATCTATTTGACCGAAGAATTTCTATGGCTTATAGAGAGTTACCCATTTCATTTTTTTATAATTTTAGGATCACCCCTTCTTGGTTAGATAGGGGGGGAGGACCATTTTTTGTTGTTTTTTTTATATTTTTGAAGGATATAATGGCCGCCATTTTGAAAATGCGACACATGTTTTATAACCTTCTCATCAATACCTACAATTTGATACCCCATCGATGTTTTCCAAAAATGTTCGCATTTTGGCGATTGTGCGCATGAATCGCAAACTGCGTATTTAACATAACTGGCTGTATTTTTCCATGATAAGTTGTACATGTGTACCAAATTTCAAGTCTCTAGCTGTTATAGTTCAAGAGATTTAGGTGATTGACAAACAGAACGACAGACGTGACAGAAAGTATAAAAATTTCGAAAATTATCTTCGAAACCCTAAAAATATTATCAATAAAATACCAGTTTAGGGCCTCGGGTGCTATCGCATCCAACATGCTTCAAAATGAATTAAAGTTGACGAGACTATTTTACAATATATACAATTCATAAAACTGAGAGCACATCCCGGGCGTCGAACCCCGGACCTTCGGCGTCGGAGGCAGAAATAACGATTATTATTTAATAAAATTAATGTGTATTATTTATAATCAATAAAATTAAGGATTATTATTTTAATTATTTTTTGATTTTAGGTTAATTTATTAAATAATTAATGAAATTCATATTTATTAATTAAATAATTAATAAAATTATGTTTAGTAAATTAAAATTATGTCTACAAATTATGAATGTGTATTAATTTTTTAATCAATACAATTACGGTTTATTCATTAATTAATTTAAAAATTGATAATAATAATATATAATAAAAATATCCATTTAAACAATTAAATGTAGTTTTATAAAGTAAATGTGAAGGTCTAAAAGAATTTTTTTAGAAGTCAAAGAGTAGTTGTTAGTAAACAGTAAGAAAGAGATAAGGAAAAAGGAAGGTCCCGGGAGGTCAAAATAAAGCAAGGCACTCTCGGTCATAATGGCGGCCCTACGCGTGTGAGTGTGTGTGTCCACTGCCCTCTTCTACCCCTTAGTTCTCACGTAGCAGCGATAATAATGGCCCAAATCGCGTCAAATTTGGTTAACACTCTATTTAGACACATAAAATGTGACGTAACGTTTTACTTTTTCCTGAATGAAGAGTAAAAATGGTACTTCTAAGCGTGATATCAAGATAATAGAGAGATAAAAGATAATTAGTTGTAGAGTAGTGTACAAATTTTAATGCTCTACGACCATAGCGACGATGCTATCCAAGAACTGTTGCAGCGGGATAGCCTTAAACTACGCAACACTAAATAACTTAACGCAATAATAAACTAACAACCCGCCATCAGCCAAATAAATAAATACATATTTACGATAATATTACGTTATATGAACAACGGCTTTAATTATTTTATTATTTTTCAGTGAAAAATAAAACCAAGTTATTAATGTTAAAATGTGTTTAAATGTTAATTAATTCTAATGTCAAATTTATCGTGGTCGTAATTTATTAAAACCAAGGATCGATGTCATATTACTTTTATGAAAGTGATACATAGTTGATAATATAAAAAGCGGGAAACAACATCTGTTCTTTCAGGAATGTGACAGGTGTTGTGTAGTTGGGGAGATCAAGGTTATCGAACTTGATAACGCTTCAAGCGGATTTCCCCGGAACTAGAAAGTTCCGGGGAAATCCGCTTGAAGTGACACCTGACGGACCTGATTTAATTCCTTGTCCATAAACTGTCTGAAGAGTGGACCGACTAGGAATCCCCTATCTAGTTTGTCTCTCTGTAGTACTATATATTCCTCTATGCTGTATAATAGCAATTACTATTCAAACACCATGTGTGCAGAAAGCAATAAAACATATCATGGCCAGTATTTGAGCATCAATTTCAACAGATAATAATGAAATTACCATTATTGGCATCTGTATGCTGATCCAAGGCAGGAGATGTAATTGGTTTAAGAGATCCAATTGATGCATCAACAATACCAAAACTTAAAATAGCATAGTGCAATCTTAACTCAGTTACTGTGGCAATATAGGGAACAGTGTTCTGTATCTCCTCTTTATTCAGTTCTAAAATGTATAAGATCTGCAACAAAAAAATGTATCCCAAATGTATAAAACAAATAAAAGAAATATGTAAAATATATATTTAAAGACAATAGAGGACTTTGCTATATTTTAGATATTTTTAAAATATGCTTAATAAATTATTTTGATGTTGAATCTTTACCACAACTGTCAATCCACAGAATTTATAGCGAATATAATAAAAAGATATATTATAAAGGTGGCAGTAATAACTGATGTTAAGGCGGCTTAAAACCCCTTGCTATTTAAAAATAGCCAAAATTAAAAGAAAGCTAAAGAAATTGACTGATTAAAACTAATATATATTTTTGTATATAATATACAAAAGATATGTTTGAAAAGCATCTTTTATTTTTGTAAATGGACGTAGTTTTATATCTGAATTTAGAATAAAGTTTTTTATTATTAAAATAATAACATAGGGACATACATCAAAAATCAATTATAGCTTTCTGTTTTTAACAAAATATTAAAATTATATTTAATATAATTTACATTTTATTAAATTGATAGTTCCTCAGAAGTAATTTAAAACAGTTAAGTTTTAAATACACCTGTACAGTGATACAAAAAATTGCAAATGAGAAACCCCATAATAAAGGATAGGATGGTTATTGAAGAAGAAACCCTGGTTTTAACTTCTATAGGAAGAAGGCTTCGCTCTGCAGATTTGTCTTGTTCTGCGCATATTTACAATTATTTTTAATTGCACTAATTAGATTCCACATTTTTGTAACTGACTGGTTTAAAAGACTACTTTCCTAAAACATCCCAGTTTTCACAAACTTCCTACACTAAATTTGTAGTTTTCTAGGTTTGTATATTTTCTATACATGTCCAAATTAACACAGCCTACCACTCTTGGTGATTTGTTGTCAACAATAACTAACCATTCCAACCATCAATAACTTTTCATTACCACAACAAACTGAAAAAACCAGATCAGAAATGGTTATTTTAGGTTATAGTATTTTTAGGTTAGAGGTGATAGTAATTGGTAGCAAACCATGCTTATCAATTCATAACCAAACACAAAAAAATGTACCAAAATAAAATCCCCCTGATTAAAGAAAAGACCAATATACGATGCACAGACAATTGTGTTATTATTTGGAATGTAAGAGGTATAATATATAAGATAATAATAAACAATGTATAATAAATTATTATCATAAACAGTGTGGCAAATTTTTTAGTCACTGAATAGTTTTTTGGTACCAGGGTTTGGATAACAAACCAGAATAAATTTAGGACATATCTTGTCTGGATGACAATAACAAGAAGAAAAGCTCTAGATCTTACATATGTGTTTATTCGGTCTCCCACTATACTTATCGATGGGAGAAAGATAATATAGCTTGAAATATATCCGCTATCAAATAATTAATAAATATAATATATTCACCTTGTTAGGCATATCGTTGATTACAATAATAGATGCAGATATATCTAAACCAATTTTAAATTTTTTCTCATTAGACCCAGTATTTTTAAACTTGATATGCTGAAGCCTTTGCCAAGTTTCACAAGACCATAAACTTAACTCACTGTTGTTATCAGTTGCTGTGATGGCATACTTCCAAAATGGAACACTGAAACACATTTTCAAAAGTATTTTGTTAATACTTAAGGATCTAAATAAATTAATATATTAATTAATAATACATAAACATGAACATATTTATATATAAAAATTTAAGTAATGAATAATAAATAAAAATGAATAAAAATATTATTTTCTTATTATTATAATATTATTTTCTTGCTTTTGTCCCTTAGTAAATAAGTTTACCCAATGATAAAACACTACTTACTACCATAAATAAACAAGACATTACTAGTGATTTTGACTTACTCCGGGTTGAAGCTTCTAAGGTCATCTAAAAAGAAAAGTGTGGTAACAGGGTTGCCATGATGAGGTGACCACTGGTGTAGACATCTAGATTCTCCCTCTGTAGGCATGTACACCTACAAAACAAAATCATTGATATTTACCACATTATAAACAAAACAACATTGTTTAAATAAAAATAATATTTTCATTGATATTTTTTTCATTTAACTTTTAATAATTTCCTTAGTAGTTGATTCATTACTATTATTGGCTAAAATTTCACAATCTTTAAAAAACAACTATCAGCATGCAATTTTTATAAAACAATTGGTAGGTAGAACTAACCTTGCTTTTCCGTAATGAAAGGAAAAGAAAATTGAATAATGCTAAAAGTAAATATCGTTTTTGAAAAAGTCAAATAACATCATAATTCTTTAGCTTCTTATGGTTCTGAATTAAACAAATTATAATTTTATTTATGAGTTATTCAAAAAGTTAAACTAACATTGAAAGATAATAATATTATAGTATGACACACAGCTAAAATCAGTTGACAGCGGGAAATAATAGTGTTGAGGAACCAATAAGGTTGGTCTGATTTTAAATTGAGAACATGGTTTAACACCCAAGGAATAGCCTAATTGGCTCCCTCGCATTGTTTTCCTTTGCTGACAACTGATTTTGGCCGCTTGTCATCCTATAATATAATATAAATATTCATCTTCCCTTTGTAATGTTATATCGTAAGAGGAAAAAGAGAAAAAAAATAACCACTCAGTTTGATTTCAATATGGCTAACATGTCTACAGCATTTGTAAAGAAAGATAGTTTTATTTGAAGATAGAGTTAGATAAGTTCTGTAGAAAGAACATAAAATTTCAAATAACAGATTTAATCAAACTTTTAAACTGAATAATGGTAAGGAAAATTATAAATGAATTAATTAAACCTGGTAAAATTTGCAAGTGCCATCAAGGGATGCAGTAGCAATAGCAGTGCCATCTGGAGAAAAAACAGCTTCAGTAATTTGATCATCATGAGCCTCAATAACTAAATATCCTTGCTTCACTTCACCTGACTTGATGGGTTTATCAACTTGCTCAAGAGAAGGGTTTATGGTACCAACATCCCATAATTCAACCTATTATACAACATTCTTATTTCAGCATTTTATTTGGAAAAATACATGTGAGCCAATGATGTTCATACATTATCAGATAAGAATACCTAATATTTACAATCAAAGACTGTTAATAGAAAGGTTTATCCTTTGAAAAATAATAATTACTACTCCTAAAGAAATAAAAACATATTAAGTAGGAGTAAGCTGTACAGAAGAATTAAAGTAAAAAATTAAAATAGTCGTACAGTAGTATGAAGGAAGTTATACAGTATAATCTGTATCTCAGATAAGAAGGCTTTTGACCAAAACATTGTAACATTTCTACTCTGCTAATTTTAATCTTTAGTGGACAACATAATAAGCACCAAAATACTTCCCCCTCCATGACCCAAATCTTATAAGCTCATTTTTTCTTGGAAAATTCGCTAAAACAAAGATATAAATTAAAATACCATAACCATAAATAGGGAGAGGGAGCTACTTGTTATAGCCCCACTAATTTATCTATCTGTCTAACGCATAATACAAGATTATCATAGAATCTTACATAATAATACAAAATTATGTATAGAATACCTTGTTAAATCTAGTAATAGCAAGTAATTTACTGTTTTCTTCCTCATCTTCATAATCATCCTCCGGAATGTATGAACACCAAAATACACGGTAAGGAATATTTTTAGACTTCATAGATTCTTCCTTTAAAATAAAACAATTTTTATTACATTATTACAAGAAATTATATTTCAAAATAAATTAATACATTTTTAAAAGATAAATAAAAAGTAAGCAACATGTTTGACGTTAAAAAATGAAACTAGGCACATGTACTGATCTTATACAGGACTACATGCGTGCCAAATTTGAAATTGAATTTTTGTAAGATATTAACGACTGTAGTTATTTTACTGCCTAAATGTTTTAGGCAGTCCTGTTTGAATTTCAGTGAAGTTTTTTTTTTATTGATACTTGATTACCTTTTATGCAAATTATTGCCAAGAATTTGATTAAACAAAATTTAATTTGATTATTTCATTTACCTGTACAATTTGTTTAAATATCACAGGGGCAATTACAAGTTTTTAATCATTTCTGCTCAAATTAGGTACCTACATATATCAGCTTTTCACTTGGGACTAATGAATTTGATTTCACCAATATACAGCATTGTGATTATTACAACCAGAGGTCTAGTAAATCATTTTTTAATAACAAAAGAGTAAATAAAGTTTAACTTCTTTAATGAAATAAACATACATAGTAATATGTGCATATGTAATTTAGGCACAATCTAATAACTTTGGAGGTTAAGAGAATTTATTTTAAGTGCTTGCATAGCCATTAATGTAGGTTAATAAAGTAAGAGTATACTGGAGTAACATGCCTAACAAACCTATTTCTTGCAGAAAGCATAAACAGACCTAAAGATTATTGATTTTTGTACTAAGTTTAAGACTCTAACATAAACACATCGGGAGCTACAATAATAACAGAGAGAAGCAGACAACTTAGTAAAAACCACTTAGGAGGTATTAAAAATATCTGACATAGATAGTTCAGGTGAAATCTCAGATTCAGATTTTTAGAGCAAACACAATACTTTTCCTACACACCTCCAATATTAATAAGAAAAAGGAAAAATAGCTTACTGGTAAAACATGCAAAATAAGAGTTGAAGATAGTTCAGATTCATTTTCAGTAATATTATAAACAAGAAGAGTGCCGGTATTGTCTACACATGCAAGCAGTATAACACCAGGTGACTGGGCAAATGATAAATCTTCTATCAGTCCCTCCGCATCCTTCATCAGAGCTCTCTTCTCCGTTTCTCTATTGACAATCCTTATCGTACACTGAGACTTATTCTTGCCTACAATAAAACAAGTTGGTTTAAGAAAATTAATTATTCAAAAAAATGATACGTAGAAACAATATCTACACAATTACTAATAGACAATACACAATAACAATATCTACATATTCTCTATTTACTAATAGATAATTCATAAAATAAAGGAATGTGGACATACTGTTTCTTTCTTATCACAAAATTTTCTTAATATTGTTTTCTTACTTCTACATAATTTAATTTTTTATCTGAAAATGTTGTTTTGAATGTAATACTTCTAAGATTCTTAATTGTTAACCATAGATAAAAGAGAATTGAATTGAATTCCTTTTAATATACTTTTATTTTCAATAATAAAAATAAGAAAAAGTAGTACCTTTGATTCCATAAGCAATATATTTGCCAGACCTATGCACAGCAAGCATTTGCCCTGTATAGAACCTTTCTTCCCAGCTATAGTCAACAACATTGCTGGCTTTAATTCTAGAAATTCCATTGGTTTGAGACCCGCTAGTAGATACTACTTCAACATCCCGACTCACAACAACAAATGTAGGATCAGGATCGCTTCCAGAAAATTCGCTGCAACAATTAAGCATTAAATATAATAAGATTAAATATAAAATGAAAAAGTTTGGACACATTGATGAGATAAAGGGTAATGTTTTGGGCAAATTTATTGATTGATGTAAGTTTAAGGTAAAGTAATATATAAACCAAGTAGGGAAACAAACGTGATTTCTGTCAGACCTGGCATGTAGTTCACATTTTGTCCACCAGGGAGTTAGCTCAAATTTTCCTATGGCTGCGGCCATTTTGTTTTACCCTAGTAAATGTAAACAAAGTATTTACAGTACTCAATTTTTTTGTTTTAATTGCATTTATTTAAACAGTTTAGTTTAAAATGTTAATAATTTGTGTAAGAAATACATTTTCCCGCATCCAATAGTGGTTTGTTGTAATACTAGGTTTGTTTAAATTACTTAAAACGAGCAGCTAATTAAACTTTTTTTTCGTATGCACTACTTAACTTAGTACATTTTTGCAAAAGATATTTGTTTTTTCCCCTTCAAATATTAATTGTAATTGGTAATTTAACCTATTTTTTTAATGTAATAAAAGCAATTGTAATTTTAACGCAATACATGTAGTTATGCATACATAAATACATGTGGTTTACCTTTACTATAGTTTCTCTTTTTCTTTAATTATTTAACAGAATTTAATACAAAATCATTAAATTATCACGTACATATTAAAGAACGAAAACACGATAAAATGTAAAACACGATAAAATGTAAAACTCATCTAATGTTATCAAGGTTGCCAATAAAATTAAATAAAAATACCTACATCCAAAAAGGCGCATGTGCAGTTAATCTAATTTTAGCTATTTTTTATTTTTGAGCTAGCTATCAGCTGATCGGGAAGGTCTGATTTTTTTTACATGCGTCAGTATAGGAGTTTCCCTACTTGGTTTATACATTACTTTAGTTCAGGGTAATAAGTTATGTTATAGGTTGTAGTTTACCGAGATGCAAAAGTAAAAAAGATGTGCTATGTACATGTCCATAAATTATACTTATAGCCTAAATTCCTTATTTCATTTACTTAATTTAATAAATAAATATGACAGTTATAACTAAATATGTATAACTAATAATATCTAGAAAAAATTTATAGATTAAAATTAGCAAGTCAATATTTTTCTTGCGAGTTTCCCAAAGATTTGATATAGTGAGGAGTAATGTGGTTATAACCATTAATGTACCTTCTGAATTTTAGACTGTAAGGCAAGTCAGATATGGACAAGAGATGGAATCGCAGAAATTGAAGTGAGAAAACACATGGGTTTCAGCCAGATGCAATCTTTGCTCAGGTAATGTGAAGCGTTTTAATCCATAGATTTGTTTGACGTTAGACCACACCCTCAATTTCAAATTAGGCCAATCTTATTGGTTCCTCAACACTATTTTCCCGCGCTATTAACTGATTTTAGCTGTGTGTCGTGCTATTATAGAGATATATAATAGAAAGGGCAAAGCCTATCTCAATACATTGAGAGGCCTGAAACATAGTTCTGGGGCTCCCAGGGGCTCTGTGTAACCTTATTGATACCTCCATCAAAACTAATTTAAGGTTACAATAATTCAATTTATTTTGGCTTCCAGTGAATTGTTTGGATTTGTATTTTTAACCCTCAACAAAATAAATTATTGTGATTTTGTACTGATTATTTCATTTTATTTCTAAGTGAAGGTGGTCAAGTTACTTTTTCAATATTTCATAATTTAACCTATAGGGCTCCTATAGTAATATATCTCTATGCATACAATAGTCTCTTTGGCCATGAGATTTACATCTGTAATTTACAGTGCAGAAATTTCAGACTTACAGGATATTGGTGCTATAATAAAACCAACTTTTAGAACTGTAGAAGCATGGGATGAGAAGTAATATATGGGATAGAGTATTTGTATTTTTTCAAACAAACATTTTTAATGTTTAATGTTTAAAGAAATATATTAAGCTGTAAAAAAATTTAATTTAATTTTAAATAGTCGAAATAAGCATTTAAAGAAGAGAAGAGCAGAACGTTCTAAAGGTTGGGTCATTTTAGTCATCTAAGGTACAGATAGGAGTTTTAGTAAGAAATATCTTAACGTCAACAGCTGCTTACAGTTCAATAGAATGTAAAGAAGACTGAAACAAAACAATTCTGTGTTCCAGGTTATACAATGCCTAAGGAACGTGATGACTACAGCTGTCAGTATCATCTTGTTGACAGTTTAGAATAAACTCTTACGAGTGTTGCTCTAGTGAATATTGTACTACACGGCGGTATTCATACATCTGACTTCACAACGGTAAGCTTGTCTGACCTCACACAAGCAGTCGAGGCCATTTTCCCGCCAAAAGAATACTTTTAAAAATATTTTTTGTTTTTTTGCTGTATCATCAAAAGTATAAGTTTTCTCATTCTAATATTAAACGTGGTGTTTTTTTTAATATTTTACCCTGTTATATTTACAGGGTGTTCTTATATAAGACGTACTTAAAGATGATGCAATAAAAAAATTGTGCAAATACTCTATTCGCCATGGTGTGGGACTTTGCCATTGGTTCCCACCCAGTATGTCAACTAACCTTATCCAAGACAATGATCATAAATACAATTTATTGAAATCTACTCACATGGTTTGCCTGGTAGGTTTTTTCTCCATAGTTCTCTCAGATGTTCGAAATATGGGCCTAATCAAAACAAAAATGACAGTTTAAAAAATAATCTACATCATCAGCCCAATAAATATCATACAGCAGAGAGTAGGTAATAAATTTCAACAAGTCGGTACTCACTCACCTTAGAACAGAAGAAAACAAAAAATACACATAACCAGCCAACATAAACCTGCAACGACGCACGAATTCAGAACATATTTGTAGTTTGTTCAACAAAACACGCTATTTACTATTTTAATTTGCTTAACTTATTAGGATAAACAGTAAAAATAAAGCCGCATCTGCACTAAAAACGCTAAAATGCACTTTGCAAAAAAGATTTCTTTAATTCACCACTAAAGAACCCCTTTGAAAAAAAGGGTGATTTGCTATAAATTAAATTAGAAAAATGAATTCTAGGTTAAACAGTAGGTTATGTTATTGTTTTTGTGTGGTGAAAGTTTTTTTTTATAAAAAAAATGTTTAGAAGTATGGTTTTTATTTATTTATTTTGATACCAAAAATATATAATTCTATGGATTACAATGAGACTAATGGACAGGTATGTCGTTTAAACTTTAAGATTTTAGTCTCATTTTTTATTTTAGTTCATGATTAGATTATCAGTTTCTGGTGATTTTTTACCCTTTATTGAATCAGCAATTGAGTTAACTCCTGTATTTTGGGCTATCAGAACGTCAACTGATTTTAAGAAAAGTTTTGGCTGCTAGGGGTTCATAGGTGTGGTCAGGGGGTCCAGCTTTAGCGATTTGGTTGTTCAGTAGCAGCACAGGTCCGTCAGGAATGATGGAACAGTTCCCAGATGTAGCATTGTATTTTGCTTGTTACATTTCCTAGGTGTCTCTCACACAATTATATTGTGTCAACTATTCATGGTTTGCAAAACTCGGTAGTATCAAATGATCAATGATTAAATCATCAACCCTTCACATTCAAATCTACCTTATCAGGGTTGATTATAGATCATGTCGTTGTGCATCTTTCATGTTGTGCACATGAAAGATGCACAACGACATTATCTGTGTAAATACGTTTTTTGTGTAAACACCCTCAGAGCTCCATCACTATCTGATTGATTAAAACCTGGATGGAACACTAATCTAAAAACTGACCCGAAATGTTTTGTCAGTTTTTATCACACAAGTCATTGGTGTAAACAAAGAATGGCAGGCTTAGTATAAAAAGTGGACAGCTAGGGGTGATGCTGAAAGAAACCCAGCTCTCATTCAGTGTACCTCACCCCTCCTCATTATGATTATTCTACGTCTAATGTAATTATTATATATGTTTTAATTATTTATTACAGGGATTGGCCAAACCATCAAGCAGTCCCATGAGGCGTCAAGGTTCATTGCGTAAAGTACTGCACTCAACTGAAGGATCAGACTCTATGATTGGTATTTCAGCTAAAATTCTGGAAAGATCAGAGCCTAAGAGCTTACCAGCTCTTTATTATTACAATTTTTTCAAAGAATACCACCTTATGGTTGAATAGTTAGTAAAATTAAATAAATGAATATTTTATTTACATTGCAAGCAAAGATTTTGTAGTATACCTAATATTAGGTAGTGTACTTAATCTTTGATCGCAAGAGAGCTTTATTTGAATAGATTATTTGCACTAATTTGTTTATTGGCTCTATTTTAACGTATGCTATATGTTAAAATAGAGACTCTTTTCTTCGTTCCTTTAATTATGAACAACTCCACTGGTGCTCATTCAAAATCATATGTATGCTATGCCGTTAAAATCACTGTAAACAACAAATGAAATGAAAAAAATCAGGTTTGGGGTTCCTCAAAACTTTTTCTCACCATATCAGACTCTCTTCTCTTGCGCTCAGAATGTGGATATCACTCAATTTTTTTAAAATAAAGTTATTCAGTAGATAAATATTTACATATAATTGCAACTATAAACTATTTATAAACATAATTATTTCAATTTTTGTGTATAACTTGTATACATATACATTATAAACATGTATACATGTCATTCGATAGAAACTGAACTAATGCTGATAATAAGATAGAACTCAGCACATTTATTGGTCATATACATGTGTGCTAATTTAATTTCACACCATTATTGTAGTTTTACTTGTAACCATTGTTTATTTTGTTTTGACAATGCAATAATAGTAGTGGTGTGGCAATAGTTTTGTATCCAATATCATTGTGAGTTTAACCATTTTTTCTTACCAAATTTTAATAAAAATACTGGTTCTAGTACTTGATAAAGAATCTATAATACAAAACAAATCTTCCTTCACCTAAGAAAAGTGTCGTGAGCCCCTGAAAAATGAGCCTACTAGCCCTTACTGGGTTGTAATGTCAACCAAATTTGTATGCAAACCCGGGTTAATTTGTAAAAACCCAGCCACCGTTTTTTTAAAACCCGGGTTTTTTGGGTTTAATGGGTAAAATGGGTTTTTATATTTTTGTTTAATTGCAAGTTAAAATGTATTTTTAAGCCTATTTTAAGAATTAGTTATTGGCGTAATACGTAATTAATCATTTATTGACAAAGTGCAAACATTTGAAATTACCTTCAGGTATTTTTGTGTTGGAGTTTTTTAACTTTTATTTATATTTTTATTATAATTTACTAGTTCAATTTTTAGTTATTTTTTATTATTTTTAGTTTGATCAGTAGTCTGATTATAAGATATTTTTTAATAACTTTGAGATAATTTGACAATTTTTGTTATTTCCTCCAAATTTAAATTTAAGTTGTGTTTGTTTATAATTTTGTAAAATTAATATTTTTTTTCTTAAAATTTAACATACTCAATGAAATATGTAAAAAAAAGTTTAATAAAAATAAAGAGCATTTCATATATGATACCAATGCCTTTTTTGATTATTACATGCATTAGAACAGATGCAATAACCTAATTATACTTTTTAATAAATTTTATTTATTTTTTAGCTAATTTCCAAGGAAACAACAAGCTTTATTATAAAAACTAAATTAATGAATAAAAAATATAAAAATCCAGTAAAAAACCCGGGTAAAATAGGGTGGGTTTTGCCCATTTTGCCCGGATGGGTTTTTTAATTTTCCCCACCCGGGTGCCAACCCTGTGTGTTGATGACTGATCATTAATATTTTTATTTGTTTTTGTTAATTATTCTAGCAACTTACTTCGAAAGAAAATTCGTCCTGGGCTTTTTGTTGTTCCATCAGCTACTTCTAAATCTAGTAAGTCCATGGTTAACTAATCAATTATTTACATAATGATTATGTATTAAAAAGTAAAATTATTTCACTTAAAAGGGGGAGGGGGGTCAAATCAGTTTAAATATATAGTAAATAAATATGTATTCCACTTCCTGGATGATATTCCAGATTATGTCTTAGCACGTTAATGAATTATTCTTTCTTGCCACTATAGGTCTTTTACCACCCTATAAAGCCTTTGATGAATATGGACTGCACTTGCAAGATATTTCGTGCTTGTAAGATATTACAACTTATGATAATGAAAAAAGTTCAAACCCTTGTGAAACATTGTGTTTAAAACATAAACATTGTGTTTTTTTAAAAAAAATCTGTAATAAATTAATAATAATGGTGTGAATGATACATTATGACAGGTTTTCATTTTAGCAACTTTATAATTGCTAAAATGAATTGTAATTTTGGGAATCTGAATGAATTAGTTAATTAACAATAAATAAATTATATGACATCTTTGAGTAGTGCAAATAGATTTCTTGTGGTGGCAGTCCAGCAACAAAGGAGTGTACTTTTCTGAGGAGAATTAATTAAATTATTGTGTACGAGGGGATTGTCCCTCGTACACATGTCAGGTGTGACATTTATAGATGGAGTTTAAAATAATGAATAAACAAAATATTTTGGTGAGCAAAACAAGTCATTAAGAAAAATGTTCACTTTTATTTTGGGAAAGTTAATTTCTTTGTGAAAGTTTTAATGGTTTGGACCTCCACTTCCTACTTCCCTTATTATCTTTAGCTTACCAACAATTTAATATTATACTCACCGCTCTATATCTTTCAACATGGAAAAAACAGCTATTTTAATCGAAACACCAGGTGTCCAACTTCAGAAAGAAAAAAATACCTACAGGTACTTGGGTGACGTCAAAGGATAACCTTAGTAAAACCCCCCAGTTGGCGCACTCTAATATATTATAATTCTTATGCTCATACATAAGGAATTAACAAATGCAATAATTATCTGTGCTGCCGCTTGATGTTAAAGATGCTAACAGCGTTTTGTTTTTAACATTACGATATCCTATATATCCAGTGGCAAATGGAAACATAGGATATTGTCATTTTAAAAACAAAATGCTGTCAGAAACTTGCGCGTTCCCGCGAACTAAACAACTAAACAAAAATGTAAAGACATTAACATAAAAGCAGTGAAAAATGAATATCAAGATCAAGAAGAATTTTTGTAAGTTTATTAAACGTATTAGGAAAGGAACACAGTTGGACTAAGTTATAACGACATTGGCTTAATTTATTTTTGAATGTAAGATGCGGTTTTACAAAAAAATTAAATGTCTTACATTTATTTTCGGTTTATAAATTTTGCCTTGGAAGTGACTATTTCATTCAGTCACATGAAAGTGACTGCTCTAAAGATTTTGAGATTAGCAAAAAAAATTATGTCAGACTTTCTCATATTCCTTAGTCAATTACATTTTATTGTTCATAATTATTATTAATTAGTTTATTTATTTAACATGCACACAGGCTTGTAGCCCAATATAAAATTTTTACAATAATATAATTATTTAAAGTAATAACATAATATGTACAAAGAGAAGTACAAAATTAATTTTTTAAGATTTCTTTGATTAAGCAAGAATTTATTAAAAACATTTTTAATTAAAAATAATATATTATATATATATATATATATATATATATATATTAATATATATATATTATTTATATAAAATTATAAATAGAAAGTTTTTGATAAGATTTTTAAAAAAAGATTTGAAAATATTCTAAAATAAAAGAAATGTGGTGGAAGAGAAGAAAAATGTAATTATAAAAAAATTAGGACTTATAAAAGTATAGAAAACAAATAATAAAAGTAAAACTTAAATAATAAAATTACCAAACAAAAAAAAAAAAAAGATTGCAAAAGAACAGATATTTGAGCCACTATCAACAACTAATAAAATATCAAGAGAGAATTATAAAATTTTTATTGTAAAAAAAGTTATTATTGAATAAACATCATTGAATAATAAAATAACAATAATAAAAAGAATAGTAGTTTTAAATAGGAGAGTTAGATAAAAAGTGCCGTGGGGTGCACCTACACTAGCCCCTTGCAGGTGTTAGGACTTTTTCTTCCCCCGTACTGTGTTACAAGCGTTGCATTTTCTCCCTTCAGCTGATTTTTAATACATGACACGTTGAAAGATATAGCGTCGCTAGTATAGTTAACAAAATCAGTCACCCATCTATTTTTTTTTAGTTTGGTTTGGAGTTCTATTTGTTAGATCTGGCTTATATAAAGGTGCAATATTCAGATTTTCTATTCACATATCCAAAGGATTTCCAGACACTAAATGTCCTGTGAGTTACATTCATTTACATTTACTTACATTAATTTATTATGAAATTATTGATACATCTAATTAATTACTACCCATTACTTTGTAATGGTTTATTTCTTTATTTAGCAATTTATTTTTTAGTGAATTCAGTTTAACTTATTTCAATAACATAGATTATAAACACATAATATGTTTATAAAAAATGCATTATACATTTATACATGCATTATAAATGTAATGAGCTACATTTTAACTTTATTAAATTGTAATAAGGTTCCTTTTTAAATGAACCTTTTAAATAAACGTTTACCTTTTTAAATTAAAAGTATGTTGACTCCGTCCTTATTAATTACAATTTTTATTATGAATGTATTATTTATTTAATTCAATTTTTAAACAATTGATTTTTCAGAGTTCTAAAAACTATATTATGTCAAGGTGAATCTTTGTACATTGCAGGTCTATTTTATGCATTTTTAAATGAGCCCAGAGAATTGGTTGTTTCGGAAAAGAAAAACAAATATTTTGCTGTACCACTTTATTTTATTTACTATTAACACTTCCTTTGACATATCATGTACTTGTTTAAGCAAAAAAAAAATACAATCTATATGATTAGACAGTTGACAAAATATTAAACGCCTTACAAAAAGTAAATAACCAATGAATTCACTGATGGTTTAATTTTTGGCTGCAATATGCACAAACAGTTTTTAGCTACCATTCAATTTTTTTTTCAAATTCAATAATTGAGGTTTCTTGGTTGTTTTTATCTGCTATCCTTTCTTATCAAAGAATAATTATACATATTATTTATAATTAATATATATAATGTTAATTTCATATGTTATTTCATTATAACTTATGTTTATCTAACTTAATAACAACATTTCATTAAAAATATTTTATTCGCAGAGAGTCGTTTTTGAATCACCTGTATTTCATCCTAATATAGATGAAGAAACTATGGAACTTGATGTACTGAGGAGATTTCCAGAGTGGTGTAAAGAAGGCAATCACATATGGCAGGTTGTTGACTACATTTATACAATCTTCGATTGTTTAAATTTTACTCAACCTCCAGTTAATCAAAGAGCTGCTCACATGTTAGTGAATTATTTTTTATTATTTGAACCTGCAATATATTAAGAGATCAAGGAACTATTAAAAGGTTGAGTACAACTCTCCATCCCTTAACTTTATAACAGTTCCTCAGTTATAACTGGGTACTTAAACCATCTATGCAAGCATATAACAAACAGAAGCAATTGCGGAGAGGGTGTAGTTCCTCCTCCCCAGTAGAATATAGTATATTTTATATTTATTTTTCATATTATCACTTATATATTTCTATTTATTTATTTATCTATTTTTTTCCACCTGAGTATTTAAAAAAAATCACTTGTAGTAATTAGTAATACCTGGTAATACTACCATTTTTTTAACCCTAAATGGTGATGGATGCTCAAAACTAATAGACAGTGTGTAAATATGATAATATTATGTCTTCATACTTAAATGATTAATTTTCTCATTAACATTTTTAGGTATATAAATAATCGAGAAAATTTCATCAAATGTGTTAGTGATTGTGTTGAAATGAGTCAAATTCTATCTATGATGAGCCATTGAATGAAGATCCACACTATATCAAGTTTTTCAAGTATAATGAAAAAATACATTTCAATGCCAGGCAAAGTTTATCTAAACCTGAGGTAAGCTTTTATTCCTTTAGAAGACATATAAAACTTATTTGTTTTATTCAAAATAAATGACCATGTAGATTTCAGGTTTTCATGACCTAAGAGGAAAAACTGATCTGATTGATTGTCTATGTTTTAATTAATATTTTATACAGTTTTAATATTTATCAAAAAGTAAGTAAATTCAAGTGACACCTAAATGATCAGCTATTTACTATATGAAATCAAAGCCAGTATAAATTATCCATAATTCGGAAGAATGCATGTAAAAGAGGATAAAAAAGTCTACAGAATTACATTACATTAGTCTTAGGCTGATAGCTGTTTTTTACTTAATTTAGTATTATATTTATATTCTTTTACCCTTGTTAGTATTAATTTACTTTTTAATCAAATTAAACCCTCTTGAGATGAATTAAGAATTTAAAAAAGGAAAAAATTGAAGATTTTGCAAATATTTAATTTAAAATAAAAGATTAGTCTAGTCAACAAATGGATTTTTTTATCAAGTTTTAAATATTTGAAATTTTATTTTAAGGATCTGTTTGGACATGTTTAGGGGTACCTCAAAAAAGTCCCCTAACTTTGCATCACATCTACAAATGTAGTGGACCAATATCAAAATACAATATTTATAAAATTCTTTCAGTTTAAAGCTAATTAAATTGTGTAAAAATAAGTTTCTATTGGTTTACTCTCTATTTCGAACCATTAATGAAAGATTAAAAATTAACCATATTTTAATTTTTTTTAACAGTGTAAACTAATTAAAAATGTCACACTTTTGACAAGAAATTATTTCAAATTCTAGTCCTTTTTGTCATTACTTATTGTAGTCAGTTCTTATCGCATTATAATACGACATACAGCTAAAATCAATGGGCAAATAGTGTTGAGGAACCAATGAGATTTGAAATTGACGGTGTAGCTTAACATCCAGGACTAACCTCATTGGCTCTCTCACATTATTTTCCCATGCTGTCAACTGATTTTAGCCTTGTGTCGTATTATAGTCCTCCCTTAAGTAGTATAATTATACTGCTACATCATCAATAGTACAATTATCTGCTACATCATGGATGGTGCAATAGAAACTAATTTATTTACAAAACAATTCACAAATATTTAATTAAAACAGAATTTTTTTTAACAAATCAGAGAAAAAAACATCTGATTCCAGAGTAAATATAAAAATTAAAAGTGCTGTCAGCTTAAATCCTCATAAAATTTAAAGATTTTTTATTTAAATTAGTTTGTGGAAACAGTAACTATAGAGTTGATTTATACCCCCCCCCCCTCTCCAGTAGCTTAATCAGACAGTTATTTTACACTCCCAAAACCAAGCTGTAAACATTTAGTTTTCTCCCGATTGGAGGCAAAATAATTAAAATGTCAACCAATTATACATTTTCTTCAGGACATGCAATGAAATGTGTGAAATAGTTCTAGAACTGGTTTCACTACAGTGAAACATTGCTGCGTGAATTATTACATATTTTTTCTGGTTGAATAAATTACAATATTATTTCCTTCTTTTTATTCTGTTTTTTTGAAAAGGCTATTGGGTGTCAGAAAAGGATTTTCATGGATACAACCTGGAACCTTAAAAGCATTTTCTAAGCCTATATTAAATAATAATTCAAGATAAATGAAAGCAATTTGAGTTAATTGAACAACTCTTAAAATGTTTATTATGACTTTAAATCAAAAAAACTAAACATATACTACTTTTCTGTTCCTTCAAGAAATTACCCATTGACCAATCTCTTCTTTAATAAACAGTGTTTATATGTAAATTAATTTTAAGTAATAATTATTTTTAAGTACTAATACTTGTAGATATTGAAAATAAAATTGTTATTCTCAAATGTTTGCAAGAAAGTTTCTTTTGTTATTAGAATATTTATAAATTGTTAATTACGATGTATTCAGGGCTCAGGCATAATGTAGATGTAGATGATAAAAATAGGGGAGGGTGGAAAATGGAATAATTAAAATGTTCCTGTAACCAAATGAAGGTTTAGGGCAAAAAGTTTATTTGTTTGGATGAAAAAGCAAGATTTAATGCATTATTTACATCAAATCATTATTCGATTTTGAATGAGTTCAGCTCTACAATTTAAAGGTGAGGGTGCTGAGATAATTCTTTGTAGGTGGATTCTGAAACCTTCCTCATTGCTTTGGTGTACACTGTCTTTAAATTATTTAGGGAGAGGAGTGCTCATCTTTGACTTCATGAACTATATTATCACCTCAACATTTTAAATGCATTATAACATATTTGCGCATTAATTAAAGTAAAAATTGATGTGCTTAGCAGTAATAGTGTATTTATAGGCCCACGTTGCGGAGGGGGGGGGGGCCAAAAGTTATTATTATTTTATTTAATTGAGGGGAGCTCATACCCATATTTTATATGAGTTGTGTATTTCACCAATAAATTAGGTGTCTATAAAATTATCAACATCAAATAGCAGGGCCCTCATCTTAGTTGTACTGTATCATTCACCTACAAATGGAGCCCCATTCAGACATTGTATATTCAATCTTCACATTAACAAGTTGCAGGGGCCCCCAGTTAGCCTTGGCAGTATATTTTATCTGTAAATAGGGGCAAAATTATCACAGTTTAGTCTCCCTTAACATCGCCAAGTCTCGGGGCCCATTTGGATTGTGCAGTATCTTTTTCTATAAATGGACCTTATTGACCATGAAATAGTCTTTTTACATCATCATGTTTAAAATTTGAGTTGTGCTCTATCTTTTACTCACAAATGGGGCTCCATTGGAGCATAGTACAATCTATCTTAACATCATCAAATTGCAAGGCCCCCAATCAGATTTCCCGCATCTTATTCAGATTATTCAATAAAATTGTGCACACTTATTCGGGAAGGTTATAAATTATGGTCACCATTCAAATGTGCACTGCAGAGCGTTTACGTAATTGAGTGTTTAAAAATATAAAGGATTTATGGCATTTTCTTTAGATTTTAATTTACGGTGTCCACATTTGTACAATTTTTGATTTATTGAAATAGCTGGTTTTATGTTATTCGGCCGCTAGAAATAATACATTCATCCACACATCTAGTATATATAAATATTTAAATTTATAATAGAAATGTTTTGTCGATGCATATGTTAAGTGTGTACAAAGTGAGTTCGTGCTCGATGAAAAAGCAGTTTGTTTAAATATTAACTGGAGAAATATAAATGTTCCTTGTTCCAATTAATGAGGTGTCTTTGTGTAAATTTCTATTATCCTCTAAATATCCCCACTCTTAACTGATTATCACAAGAATGTTTAGCTTTTCGTTTTCATCATTCCTTTTTTATTTTGTTCTTATCTGTGGTTGGAACAAATAAAATACATACTAAATTAGTATTTTGTTTCAAAGCCTGTTAGTATATGCATATGGCTTTTAATTCATAACTCATTTTTTTATCACTATGAACAGGTTACCAAGTGTGTCTGTGAAAGAGTTTTAGGTGGCTGTGAGCTAAGGTTAATTTTTAATATATGTAAGTCAATTTTTAATTATCTTTAATGCCATTGATTTTTTTCATTAGGAAAATTATTTAAATGATGTTAACGGTTTTGAGAGAATTTTTTCTTCCTCTAATAGTATCAGGTTTATTTATGAATTTCCAAAGAAAACTGAGCTTTATGACATTGTTGGAAGTACGGTGGATGATCCATCAGAAAGATAGGTCCATATGAGTGTTGTTGGGTTCTGAGTTTGCATTAAACCTGCGGATGTACATTTCTGGAATAAAATCCATTATCCACGTACATAATATTTTAGCCTGCTCTTGGACATGAGTAATATCCCTTATTACAGCTCATCTAAATTATATGTTTTAACTGTATATTACCATTAATCGTGAAAGGGGTTAACAAGATTAAACAATAATTATTTTTTGACGGTGTCTACAATAAAAAGTTTTAACTAAAATTATTTAACTTAGCATTTCTAATACAAATGTCTAATGAAAAAACAATCTAGTAATAAGTTTATAGAAAGAAATCAATGTTATAATTAATCCTTGAAGTGTTATACATTTTGAAAAATTGACCTTAGAATTCAGTATTTTTATTTGTATTCATACTAACACAATGATATGACAAAATAAGGTTAGACGCCCCTCAATTTGAATTTTTTGCTCGATAAATAATGAAGCAATAATGATATGATTTGAAACAGTGATTTAAGAATAAATCATGTTTTCAATTCAAGTACAATGTGATTTATTTTAAGGCTTTGATAAATGATTTTTTTAAAGAAAAAAAAAATAAACGGAATTAAAGTCAACATTAAAAAATATGATGACGTAGTGTGAGGTTAGTGTTGGTTTTAATAGTTTTTTCCTATGCAACAAAATTAATTATTATTAATTAAAATTAAATTAAGGTAAGATTGAATTAAGCAGGTAACCAAAATTCAGTTGTCAACAAGAAAAAAATTAATCCAATTAATTGTTTAGCTAAGAGTTATGAATATGCTTATTAATAGTGTAGTTTAAATCACATTTGAGAGAGTTATCATTATAAACAACTGTAGAATTGTCATCATTATGTGTTTTAAGTGTATAATAAATTTAGTTAGTATTTTTACTTTGTCAACATGCGGGTGTTCATTCTTTAAACCGTTCGCAGTTGTTGTTACGTACTTGGATTTTATTCTATATCCTTAAATTTAGTCGATCAAGAAGGGTGTATGATCAGTAGTGTTTCATGCTTATCATAGTATTATATAAATAATCCCCAAAAGGGAGCGGAAAATACGTGTTTTTTGAATTTCTTTTTTAGTTGTTTTTAGTGTAATATTTTTTGTTGTGATATAAAGAGCTATGAAAATTATAACTCAAATTCTTTTGAATTGGTTAATCTTTGTTGTATTACATGCCCACCAACTATTAATACAATTTTAGGAAGTGTAACAAAATAATACAAACTTTGATAATCTATTCTTGGTAAGTTTAGAGAAGAGATAATCTCTATCAAGATAATTTTATATATCAGATAAATTATAGTCAACAAGTTAAAATGAACACAAATTGCGGCATTTGATTGTGTTTTTTTTTATCTGACCATTGACTTCATAACTTAACAAGTTTAAAAAATATTAAACCTAAAGCAGCACTCTTATACTAAGATTAGGAATAAATTAAAGGGAACGTTACCTGTAAGAAGAGGAGATCATTTCATCAGGTATTTGTTAATGGTGAATCAAAACGATCTTGACTACTGTTGAGGATTTTAGCATCATTTTCGTAGCACAATGTGATAGTAGACCCTACAACATGTTTTAAATAGAGGGTTAAAAAGTTAGACAACCGATATAACAGCTAAATTTAAAGGTAAGTTTTGAAAAATATTAAGGACAGGCGGTGTGTAATTGTATACAATATTACTGTTTATTTATAAGAAATATAAATGGGTGGTTAGTTTTCATTTGTAATAAAATTAAACTAATCATGATATTAAAGATAAAATGTTTTTAGACTAAAATATAAACTTAATCTAACAAAATTAAAATGCCCCTTTATCACTTCAGAGAGAGTATTCCAGTTATAAAATGATATATTTGTATTTTCATCATTGTGAATATTACATAAAAAAAATAATAAATATTTTAACTTAACTTGGTTCCAAACGACAGCTCGAGCTCTTTGTAAGTAAGTATCTGAATTTTTCAGGCATATCATAATTAGAATACGATATTTACTCTTTCAAATCATACCATCGACCAAAAGATTTGTAGCAGCCAATTTTTGTAGAAAAGTACAATGAACAATAAATAATAATTTGTACAAACATATTAATTTTATTATAATGAAAGAAGAGATGGATAATATTTCATATTCGTGAGAGGTGCAGGAAGTCATATAATCAATGATATTATATCATCATAGTATGATTAGAAGTTTATAAAACGATGGGCTAGATGTTTATATTATTTATTTTTAAATTTATGCAATTATACAAAAAATCAAGATTATTTTACTAAATTAAAGAGTAAAAAAAATTACAATACTATATCAAAATTGAGAAAAATTGACAGGACTAGAAATAAAATAAAATATGCAATTTATAGCGAGTAAAAAATTTAAGCAGGAACCAACTAGAAAACATTACCATCAGAATGCCAGGATTAAATACTATTTATTTTTTATTAGGATATGAGAAATCGGACAATGCAATTTAAATCAATTTTTACTTCTCATTGCATTACCATAGGTTATATTATTATAGAGGAAAGTATTGATTTCAAAAATTTGAGACCGGATTATACTATTATAGGTACAATTGTAATTATACAATTATAGAGCAGTTGCAGTATTAATTAGGTTAATTTTAATTTTATAAGTTAAGCAGAATGTCATAGTAAGTGAAGTGTGTGATGAGGAAAAGTTGGTCTAAGTAATTAATTGGTAACTTATTAATTAGAAAATCAAATTTAATGAATAAGTATTAAAAGTATAGTATACTATACAATACCTTTTGGAAATCTTTAAATTCCTGATACTTGGCTAATCTCTCCTCCTGAGTCATACCTCTGTGGATGGCAACTGCAGGGAAATTTTGATCACATAACAGCAGTGACAAAGCCATGCAACGCTGAACTGATTTCACAAAAATAACAACCTGAAAAAAAAAAAACAATTAATATTAACAATAATATAAGTACAAGAGTGACAAATCAGCCCTTAAATGTTACAATAATGGACGAGTTTTTATAATAATATATGAGGATTTACCTGGTTAAATTCTAAAATATCAAGAAGGTCAAATAATTTCTTATTCTTCTCATTCTCCTTTAGTTTGACATAATGTTGTTGTAAACCATGTAGAGTCAACTTAGCCTCATCATCAACATACACTTCCATAGGCTATAAAAATTAACAATAACTAAATATTAGGAACAAAACATATTTGTTGATAATTAGAATAATTTAAAGCAGGTAGCCCTAAAATAAATTTCAATATGAATGTTTAAAAACCCAACTTGTGCTTCATTAATATTATTAATAAAGGATCAAAGTTATTACAGGAAATTTAAGTTCCATTAGAACCACAAGTGCTAATTCATGAGAAAAGTGGTAACTAGTAAATAGAAACTATGTGTCCCCACATTTCTTCTCAATATATCATATTCTACAGTAGCGTAGCTGACAAAAAAGCCTGGGACTCAAATCTATTACTCTTAAAATAAAATTTGACATTAAGGAGGGCTTTATGACTTTTCCCCTCCTTGTCTGGTTCAATTAAACTATTATTTTGAACTCATTCGAGTTTTTTTTTTAAATATTTTTTGGACTGCAAATCAGACCTAAAGGTAGATTTTTGCAAGTGTTAACTTTCTAGCATAAGCACATTGGGAACTAGGATAATAGTCGGTACACATACAGACAGAAAACTTAATAAATATCATTCAGGTCTTAAGGATATCTGAAAAGGATAAGTCAGGAGACATCTTGCTGAGGATTTTTAGTGCCAACATTAAATTATACCTCTGATAAAATGAGGAAAATAATTACTATGTTCACTAGTATCACAGGCTTTTTGTGCCCCCCCCCCCCATCGCAAAATATTTTATTTGATTTGTCATTTCAAAGCAATAAATCTGGATACACCGAAAAATAGTACCTCCAGCAGCAGATAGAAACTTATATTTAAATTTTATCTATAAGAACAATAAACAACCTCAATATTGTAAGACCAATTGCTATCAAAAATACAATAAACACATAATAGTTCTGTATTTTGCTATTTCAAAGTGCGTAATTAGAAAAATAATGGTAGAAGTGAAAAAATTGTTTTGTATAAAATCACATCTAACTCCATTAAAAATCATCTCACACGTCATGAAGAACTTCACGACTTATGAAAATCAATACCCTTTAATGAAATAGTTACACTTGATATTGAGGAAATTTATTTTCTAAATATTCACCTCCTATATTGGTTTATCACTGCTGCCTGCACCTTTATGATAACATGTAGTTGCGATATATATGTGCCCCTAAATTTAAATATTTACACCAACCGAGTCAAATTTTATTTTTAAGGTTCAAAATGTTGTTATCAAGCCATTTCCATACATATTTTTAACACTTAGCTGCTCATTATATTAAACAGTAAATAGTAATAATTATTCTACTAGAACAACTTATCAGTACTGTGTACTGCTTAACGCGTCGAGCAATTAAGATGTAAAAATGATAATTTCTAAATCATTTCTCAATATGTTTATGGTATTTTTAGGATAGTTTACGGAGGTTTATAATATTTAAGGATAACCCATATAAAAGTAACATAATTATAGACTTAACGTATGGTTACTAACACATTAACAAGCTACTATATTTAAAAATAACTAACATCCTGAATCAATTAAGGTAAAATTAAAAGAATATGACAATAGAAACAAAAATACTAAACTGGATAAAGAAAATAACAAATAGTGGAATAAATAAATCACAAAACATCTTTTCAGAAACCTAGCCAATCCTTTTAACACCAGCAAGAAAACAATGTCTACAATACAAAAACTTCAAGAATAAAGCTACCTAACTCAACATCAAATCAGAATTGTTTTAGCAACAAATATAATATCAGAAAAAGACCTATCAAAACAAATCCATTAACACTATACAAACCTAACCAAATTAAAAAAAACTTTTAAAAATATATCCCTTTTAACGTAGTTTAGTATGTTAATTACCAGGTATAAAATATTTCAATTATTTAATCCGCAGGGTCAAATCCAAAATACACATCTTCAAAGTAACTTTAATTATATTCATTAGAGTACACTTTATAGAAAGACCAACTATGTCATCTTTCAAGGATCAGTACTCTATAAAATGAGTTTCATGACAAATGTATTTTCATTTTAAAATTTTTCTTGTAGAATTTTATTTTCTTTTAACTGTAGTTCACGGTACATAGTTTTAACTGTAGTTCTCAAACTTCATTAATAAAATATCCATGTTTATAATTCAGACTCAATCTTTAAACATTTCTTTAAAATCCTTTTTATCCATTAAGTTTCTTTTTAACATTAATATTCATTAGTATACATATCGATGACTCTAGAAGAAAGTACTTGCATTGGAAATCAATAATAAAACCGAAAAAATAGTAACATAAAAACAAGTAGAACGAACAACCCAAGTTTAAACGATAACTTTGACCAAAAGGAAAAATCAGTAGTAAGGACGATTAAAGAACGAAAATAGAGACGGGCATAAATAATGAAAAAATAATAGTATATAGAATAATAGATTCAGGATCAATAAATAAATACATTTTAATTTTAGGCTCATTAAATGTCAATGTCAGTCTATAATTGTGTATCTTTACATGAGTATGTAAATATCGTGCTGGCAAAAATTAATTTGACAGCAAGACATTTATTTTTACAGCACAATATGATCTCAAACTTCATATATGGATACTGCGAAGTTTTAAAGGGTCACATTATAATATGTTAATGATAATTAAAAATTAGATGGCACATTAAACTTGCAATATCCACACATGAGATATATAAAATAATAGAGGAGAAAACATGTAACACTCATAAAACCTATACAAACCACAGTTACACCCCTTCTACTGGCCTAATTATAGTGCAAACACTTGCACACGACATAATAAAACTTTTGGCAAATACCAACATCACAAACATATAAAAGAATCAATTCTAGAAAATACAAAGAAAAACCACACTATTTATATGATGATTAGAGGGTGGCACATGAAATCCTGTAGTGGCCTTGAAGTTCTGTCTTATGTCTTGAAGAAAGATTCTTCGGCACATCATAACTTTTATTCTAACGTAGTATCAAACCGCTTTACAACATTATCTTCAATCCTTACACTTTATCATACCGATTATCCCCACTTTAATACTATATATAACATTTAAGTTCAGTATTCTTATCATTCGTTTCTATTATAAATCTGATCCAATTCCTGATGCACGCAGAATTCTAGCTGTAGTTTTCAAAACTTGTTAGTGCAACCCCCTTATTAAGAACTACACAAACTGATATGAGCACTGTTGAGGAGTTGATGATAGACAGACAAATACAAGGAAGATGCAACAGAAAAAGTAAGTTGCAGCTCTAACAACCAGAGGAGTGTTGGCCAAGAGGTAGAAGAGGCTTGTGGTGACGAAATAAAGTAGTTAGTTTTTACATCTTGCATGAACTTTTTGCAGACAGGCCTAATATCTTTGCTTAATGTAGCACTGAACATCATCACTTGCTTGCTGTGGGGAGTGCTGCGGAAGATTTCTTGAACATCTCGCCTCATATCTGGAAATATAATAAAAAACAAATTTATTAGAAATGAAAATGTATAAAAAATAAACTTATAGTAATACACCAGCTTAAAATCAGTTGACAGAAAGTGAAAATTTATGTGAGGTAGTTGATAAAGTTAGTCCTGGATGATAAACCACACCCAAAATTTCATATCATGACAACCTCATTGGCTCCTCAACAATATGTTACCCCTGTCAACTTATCATAACCATGTGTAATATTAAAACCTGATGAACAATTATTTAAAGAAATAGATTTTATTTGCTTAACTTAGATAAATATATTACCTAGCTGTTCAAGCATTTTGTCACATTCATCAAGAACAAAATGTTTAAGATGTTTTAAGTCTAATTTCTTTGATTTAACTAAAGCCAATATTCTTCCAGGTGTACCAACTACAACGTGAGGACAGTTTTTCTTCAACACTTCTTCATCTCTTTGAATAGGCAATCCTCCAAAGAATACACCAACCTAAAACAAATTTAATTATTTGCTGATAAGAAAATTTAAAAAAATAGACTACAAAAACAAGAAGTTACATGTAAGAAAATAAAGTCGTATAATATGTATGTATAATATTTTATATAAAAATAACTGCTCAAGTTTTTGGATGATCAACATAACCCCACCTCAATCACAAATATATAAAAAAATATTGCTTGTACCAGACACGAAGTGTAAATATAAAGTTGGGACACATTAAAATAAAATATTTGTTGAAATATATGATGCTAGGTGGTGTCTAGGCCCAATTAGAATTATAGCATAGGCCCAAAAATACATGCAGAACTACACGGGATGTCAAATAAGTTCCACTTGATATCTCAGCACTTGGTGAAAAAATTTGTTGTATAACTTTTTGTAGAAGTAGCTAGAAACATTTCTTTTTATCATATTTTAAAAATTATGAAATTTGGTTTAAGACTCCTTAAGATATCTGAACCTCAAACACTAGTAATATTTAAAATTCAAATAAAATAATACCTTGACAGTAGGCATATATTTGGAGAATCTCTCATACTCCTTACTAATCTGGAAGGCAAGTTCTCTTGTATGACACATGACCAATACAGAAACATGATTATCCACTATTTCCATTTGCTGCAATGTTGCCAAAACAAATACAGCTGTTTTACCCATACCTGACTTAGCCTGGCAAAGGATATCAACACCTAAAACTGCCTGAGGTATACATTCATGCTGGACTGAAAAACATCCAAATAAACACAGTTGTAATAATTCCCGTAAGTACATTGTCACAATTGACATCCTTATGACACATGATGAAAACATTAAAAGGAAGAAGAAAGTCAATAAAAATCTTAACTAACAATTAGCATGGATTCATTTATAACTTTAATATGTAAACTACAGGTTTTGGGGGTGTTGTGATCAATATAAACTTAACTTACACATGTAAGAGTAAATAATAAAGATACTACAGTCTATCGTTTAGTTTAAAAATCTTGACAGACACCACTGATTCTTAAGAAAAAAATCCCTGCAAGAAGGGAGCAGGAAAAAACTATGTAAACAAATCAGGTTATTTTACCTGTATTTTCTTGGCGATGTTTTTTTTTACATTTCTTTTGTGTAGTTTGATTTTAAAATATCATTTTTAAGATTAATTTGAAAGTAGTTTTCAAAATGATGTAATCAAAAGAGGAACCACAAACAAAGCGAACTATTTCCGGGAAGAAGGTCTTTTCCCTACAGCGGTTATTGGGTAGGGATTTTTTTCTCTCTTTAAGTAATTTTTTTTTTTGTAAAAAATATATAAATTTATTTATTTATTTATTAATACATTAACTCTTATTGGTCAATCCCCGAAATACTTATGACCTTCGGGATTTTTAAACTAAACGATAGACTAGATTACATTATCTCATGACACCATAACCTACTCTATGAAATTCAAACCCTATAACTCCACCACTTAGCTTCTCTTCTCATATATTCTAAACATCCTGATTATAACATTCATTCTAAATTTGATACAGCATTTAATCATTTACCCAGACATTTTGATTAGAAGACAGAATTATTTATTAATTTGTTTGTAAAATTTAAATAAGAAAATATGGCTAAATAAGCTTAAATTATGAGCTTTGCAGAAGTGACATAGAGGATAGCAATTTCAGACCCAAAATAATAAAATAGTGAAGTTTGAAAATAAAGTTCACCGACATTGAAGTGAACAAATAAAGCAATTAAAGATACAAATAAAGCAAAAATTAAGAATAATAAAATACTAATTTGAAAAGATAACTTACATGTCATACTATCTTTTTAAAGGCGAAATAAAAAAATTGTGAATATTACCCCCTCCCCCATTGAAGGAAAAGAAAGCTTTAAAAGCAGGTATAATATAACTGCCTAATAAATTGAATATACTTTGTTTAGTAGTTTTACTTCTTATATTTGTAAATCTCTGAGAAATCAATTTTTGGTAGTAAATATATCTGCTAATAAAAATGCTGAGAAAATAATGTAAAGCAGAGATTAGTTTCTTCTCCTTTTCCTTAAGAAACGATAAATAATTATGAAAGAGCTGGAGGCCTTAACATTGATTTGTCAGTAGGAAGTTAAGTTGTGAAATATGAAAATAGATGAGATAAAAAAATACCTTCCGAAGGATGCTCAAAACCACAGTCAACAATTGCACGGAGAATTTCTGGTTTCATGAGAAAATCCCTGAAACCAGAGCTGTGGATAGATACATAGGCACCCTTGACATCTTTCTTAGGGGCAGCTTCAGTGGTTCCTTCGGCTACTGGCTGCTCTGCCTGCTCCTCATCTTCATAGTCGAGAAGATCATCGTTATCAGCCATTGTATGGATTCTGAAACCAATAAAATATAAATATTTTAAACAGCATATTAAAATAAAAAACTAATTCTTAAGATTGGTTAATTCCTTTTAAATAATTAATCAGTCGTCAGATCACTTCTAGAAGTGATACAACGTGCTCAGCTATTTTCACAGTATTTTCTTCTTTAAAGATTTTAAAATCTTGATTAAATATTTTGAATTAATTAAATTTGCATAATGTGTGTCACTTTTTTGTGTAACAAATATACACATCAGATTTTGGTTCTGTTTTAATGGTCAATAACCATCTATGTAACCAATAAAACACCTTCAAACGTCAAATAACCTACAAACCTTAAAAATTAAGTTATCTAAAATGGAATGGAAAGTCCACTCTATAGGAAACCTTGTTTAAAAAAAATCAGGTAAAGGGAACCATGGAACTTTTCCTCGCCCTATCGCCATTTTAACATTCTGATTAAATTTTAAATAAAAACTACAGGGTAAGGTTTTAAGGAATACATGTAAGATTCTAGTTCATAATAATTAAAAACAAAATAAAGAAATCTATTTACTTCCTATCTATTACTATCATCAGGACTGGTTAAATAATTGGTTTTTAAACTTCTTTTTAAAGCACTCATATTGATAAATTTTTTGTTTAAGATGATTAAATTTTAAAAAAGATCACCTCTAAAGGTACAGCATATCAAGGAATCTATTTAGATTTAATTTACCTAGTTCTAGTGTATGCAATTGGATTCCATCCTTATGGTTCATACAGCTAATATTTCCATATTGAGATAGTCTACTATATAAAATTCGAAGATTTATAAGTGTGTGTGATTGTACTAATTGATTCTATTCCAAACTGCCCTAAACTATTAGTAAATTCACACACACTTCTAGATCATATAGAATACGATCTCTCAGTACGGTAATATTGGCTGTATGAACCATAGGGAGGGGATCCGATCGCATCCGCTAGAACTAGGGAGATAGAATCTAAATGGATCCCCCTATACGCTGTATGTACCTTTAGAGACGATCGTATTAACGGATAACCTTCTCGATTTGATCAAATAACTTTTGGAATATTTTTTTTTGGTGTAACTTAATTATTAAGCAAAGAAATCACAATTTAATTAAATATATTTTTTGTTTTAAACTTTCTTATAACCAAAAGTGAACCTTGACTATAAAAGACTCCATGTTTTGGCGGGATCAGTTATCACATAATCTCACTCGATGGACTTAACAAATACGCTGTAAGAACCATAAAGTTAGTTGACCGTATGCAATAAAATCGCCTGTTAAATACACTGTGTGATAGTGTATGTTATGTAACACAACACAGGCAAGAAAATTTTTACTCTAAACTGCACTTTACACTCCTCCTAAAAGACCTAGTAGTGTAAAATAAATAAAAATTGACAGGAAATCATTCTTATCACATAGGATAACAGTAACGTAAGTGTTATCAGTGTATTTTAAAACATCAATACAATAAAATAAAAATACAACTATGAATCGAGTTAGATTAAAGGCCACTGATAAGTATGCGGTGGTATAAAGCTTATCGACCATATGCTCGATTTCGCAGTTTTGTTGGGAGTGTTAGGATTCCCACCTTCACTTAAAAAGTCTAAAGGCCATTTTGCTGCCCAGCAGCTTCATTACGGAAAATGTATCTCATCTTAACCTCACTAAAACATGGAGAGTGATAAGAAAGGTGTCTAAAGAAAGATGTTTGAAAGGGATGCTTTGAACTCATGTTTTCTTCGACTTGCTAGTGTTCAGGAGTGAGTAGTCGGTTCATTCTCTTAAACTTGAATGTAAACATCAGCACAAAGTATCGATTTTTCTTAGATACATGTGATATTAATAAAGGCATAAGAAAGTGAGAAAAAATATAATGATCCCGCTTTCAAACTGCTTACTGTCTTAAGCAAAGAAGTGCATTTTAATATCTTCGATATAAACATTTAGTACAAAATGTAAAATGATGTATTGAATAAATGATCTATAAAATTAATATTTAAGAGCATTTATACGATAAATTAAATCTTAACAGAAGGACGCCAACACTCCCGGTAGTTAGCTAAAGAAGTAGGCTAGATAAAAATCCAAAATCTAAGAGCTATCTGGTGAGATTCGGCATTATACGCAATAAATAATAATGAAGAAATACTATACAAGCTGTAAATTTTACTGATGGGCAATAATTAAAACGATAAAATTGGATAAACTTACCGGTAAAATTAGAATAAGCACAGAAAATTAATGGCTGCCTAACAATTGGCTAACGCAGACGTACCAAACAAGTGAGAAGTCAGGGACAAAAGAGGGAAGCTAAAGAATGCGCTTGCGCACAAGGTAAATAGTGGAGAGCCTATGGATAGATATGGCGATGTAGCAGAATCGTTAAAAAATTGGTTTCGTTAAATGGGCTAAACTAGGATATTTTAAAAATTAAAAATACTATTAATCATCATTTAAGGCTTTGGGTCAATACAAGGTTAAACCTTTTTTCTGGTTAAAAAGTTTTTTTGAGACATTTTTTAAGGGTAGTTTCAGTCATAAATAGCCGCGAAATTAAAAATACTTCTTCTACTCTCTTTTATTTCTATGCATGTACAGAGCAAAATTTTACGGTCACTTAAGTGTGAGCTTAATGCAAACTTAAGTTAACTAAAAAGACTAGTTGCAGTAGGGGTGAAAGCGAAGACTGGTGGGTTAGTGGGACAAATTTCGATAAATATGGCATTAATTTAAAAGTAATATTAAATAAAAGAGTATTATTTATTTATGTTTTAAGATTTTATGTTTTTATATTTTATCTCCAGACGGTGCATAATGTAAAGTTTATTAACTAGTTTTTAGAGAGTAAAGAAGCACTTTTCACTCCCAAGGGAGAAAAAGTTACTTTTCACTCCCTTGGGAGTAAAAAGTAACTTTTTCTCCCTTGGGAGTGAAAAGTGTTTCATATTATTGGGTTATTAGAGCCATTTATACCAATTTTTTATGGTAAAGAGTATTTACATTCACTCCACGATTTATTTTTAATTTAACTTGGTACATACATAACTACTGTTAGACGTCAATGTTATCTACCTGATTTATGTTCAAAGTTTGAATGTATTAATGAAAATTAGCACAAATTGTTATTATTTGCAGTCAACAACACCACAAAAAAGAGGTAATTCGTATGTACGTATTTAGGTATGTACGTTAATTCGTACGTACGTACGTTCATATGTACGTATGTATGTATGTACGTATGTATGTATGTACGTATGTAAGTATGTATGTACGTACGTAGGTAAGTATGTACGTATGTATGTACATACGTACGTACGTATGTATGTACATACGTACATACATACATGTATACATATGTATATGTGTAAATGTATGTACATGTGTACATACATGTACGTACGTACATACACACATACGTACGTACATACATACATACGTACGTACGCACATACGAACGTACGAATGTATGTATGTACGTATGAACGTACGTACATACATACATGTATGCATATGTATATGTGTACATATGTGTATGTGTAAATGTATGTACATGTGTACATACACACATACGTACGTACATACATACGTACGTACGCACATACGTACGTACGAATGTATGTATGAACGTACGTATGTATGTATGTACGTACGTACGTATGTACGTATGAATGTACGTACATACATACATGTATGCATATGTATATGTGTACATTGTATATGTGTATTGTATGTACATTTGTATATGTATGTACATGTGTACATACATACATGCACGTACGTACATACATACATACGTACGTACGTACGTACATACATACATACATACATAAGTAAATACGAACGTACGTACATACGTAAATACGTATATACGTACATGCGTACATACGAATTACCTCTTTGTTGTTGTGTAGTTGACTGCAAATAATAACAATTTGTGCTAATTTTCATTAATACATTCAAAATTTGAACACAAATCAGGTAGATTACATTGACGTCTAACAGTAGTTATGTATGTACCAAGTTAAAATAAATCATTGAGTGAATGTAAATACTCTTTGACATAAAAGAGTGTGCAGATTACGGAAATAGGCATCAAATCTGTCTAATTACTGAAACTTTTAAAAAAAACTAACGCACCTCAAAAATTTCCCATAAGCGTCAATGATAAAAAAAGTTTGTTGGTGGTCCAATGCCCAAAGGGATCTAAAAGGCCGTGGATATTCGACCGCGCCTGATAAGAACTGTTGTGAGTAAAATTAGTTGGACGTAATCCATTGTCAGTACTATTTACAATTAACGACATTTCGGGAGCAGGTACTTCTCCCATCATCAGGTTCGTCTTGAGAAAGACGGTGCGTGAGTCAAGTGTTGGGTGTTAGGACTTTAACCTAACTTCGTAGGCAGGTATCAACGACTTTGTTATGCACTTTGAAACCTTGTCTACGATGGGGCTGCTAACCTGATGATGGGAGAAGTACCTGCTCCCGAAACGTCGTTAATTGTAAATAGTACTGACAATGGATTACGTCCAACTAATTTTACTCATAATTCACCATTGTCACAAACTTTCACGTCTAAGAACTGTTGTATCCTCTCTCTAATAGTATTAGTCTCTTTGACTATAAATATTTGCTCCCATAGGGGTTGTAGAGAAGAAGTCTTATACTACAAAGAGATTTATACTATTATATAGAGGGAGGCTACAAGGATTTTAGTCATTGCCTGGAAAGCTTGGTAACATATAGCGGAACATTGGAGACATCAGTATTTGATTTTTCATGTATTAATCATGATTTCACGCAAATATTACATTTTTTACTATTTTGTCATAATAAAATAAGATATATTTAAACTAAGTTTTAATTTTTATTTATGGCATGAATCCTTTTATAAGTGTTGTATAAAGTTATTTAAAGTGATGGCACTGAAAAATGTCGTGTGTGCCAACGGGGGTTGTAGAGTGTAGAGTGCCTGTATAATCTGATTATACAGGCACTCTAGTAGAGTGGTGTTGAGTCTCTAGTCCCCGCAGAAGAGGATTGAGTACCATTATGGTGCCTCATGAATATTGCCACACTATCTGACCGCTTATCGCTGAATTATTTAACCCTAGTCCTCCCTCTAGTCATAGTAGAAGTCTCTTTGACTAAGAATGTATTTACAGTTATGGACACCTAGTGGAAACTGTCACACTTCTAGACCCTTTATCACTTTGTTATTTTTTTAAGTCCTCCCTCTAAGTATTAGTCTCTTTGACATGACTACTAATTTCAATCTGAATAAACCTAACAACTACTCTCGCGAACAAACCCTTGTCTTATTTACTTACTACATGGACTAGTCGGACTGGCATTTCTTTCACTATTCCTACAAACACTAACTTGGTCCATTCTAGTAAATTGTCGTGTATTTAGGACGGACTAAACGACCTATAACCTATATCACTGATAATATTTTTTTTTAACTTTTAAAGTTTAACTTTTATAACAGTTCCTTTAGAATTAGATTGGTAGGTAGGTGATTGTACTGTTCTTAGAAAAAAAATCTACAAAAAACGGACAGCTAAGTCCCCATGTGCTGAAAATGCTTTTTTAGTTAACTTTAATATGCATTCTATTTTAAGGTAGCAGACTTTTGCTATAAATCTGACTGGGAAAGTATAGACCATAGCTATAGAATAACCATGGCTTAAAAAACTTAAACAAAGGTTTAACTAAACACAGCGAATTTGTCTGAAATAAATAATTAAGACCATAAAAAAGTCAAACGAAAAACAAGAAGATAATAACAATCACGTTGGTTGTGTGTTTTAAATTCAAGCTGTATTAATGCTTCATTTTATTCTCTTGAATTACAATTACCTGTTTTTATAACTTCTTAATTTTTAATTGAATTTTATATTAGTGGAAACCCAAGTTAATAAACTAATGGAAATAATTCATTACTATGAACGCATATCATTTTATAGAAGACCAGAAGGTGCTCTTACTTGGTGAAGGCAATTTTTCTTTCACTTTATCTTTAATAGAAATTTGTGAAAGGTTAGATACTTTTAACAATTTATATTCTACGTGCTATGAAGATGTTATTGATTGTGAAGACACTTTAGGAAATATTGACAAAATCAAATCAAATGGTATGTTTAATAACATTTTTGTGTTGGTTTATTATACCCCAAATATAGCAGAATAGAATAAGCAAGTGACTTTACTCACGTATTTCAGCCTTTCAATAAGTCTGTTAATGTCAAAAGAATTAAGGTTTGGCCACTTGGGCTACTTTTAGCGACTATTTTAACCGTTGAGGTGGTTTATGCCAATCTCATGTTGCCCATAGAGATGCATTAATAGAGGGGTCCTATTGGTTGAGTTTTGAAACATCGAAATAGTAACCTCACATATTCGGTAATCAGTATAATCAAATAAACAGAAAAAATATAGACTCTTACTAGTAGTTCGTTCAAAATAAAAATCAAAACATAATAAGAAAAAAAAATGTACAGGAAGAAAAAAAACAATTAATATGTTATAACTTTCACTCATTCTTAGATGAGGTTACACAGAGCCCCTGAGATTTCCAAAATTATGTTTCAGGTCTCTCATTTTATTAAGATAGGCTATGCTCCCTCAAGTAATATACCTCTATTATGTTGCCTGTCAATGATAAAGGTCACTTATTGTGACAGAAATTTGTATAAAACAATTTTTACTTTTTCTCATTTAAACCATAGGTATATATGAAAAGTACTGTGTTTGCAAAAAAAATTTAAACCTGGATGTCACCGGAATTATCTTTTTTAGGGTTTTTTAAGAATCTTTAGGGGCTTTTATAAAGTTTTTTGTCTGCATGTGTGTGTCTACTACCATCAAAGCTCCTAGTGTATTTATGCTAGAGAGTTGAAACTTTGTACAAAAATCAGTCTATAGGTTTAGTCTATAGCACACTATTCGGAAAATAGTTTTTCTGACATTTACCGACTATAATGACTCAACAAAAATGTCAAAATATCATAATACATGGAAAAATGCTGCGATCTTGTTGAAATTTGGCACCCTTGTAGCCATGTATAAAACTAACATATGTCCCAAGTTTAATTTCGTTATCCGCATTAGCTCAATTGTTATCAAATGACTTGTGTTGACGTAATAAATAAGTACACTAAGTTAAGTTTCAATACGACAAGTATTCCCATGATTTTTGTTGGATCATAAAAGTCATCAGCATCTAGCATGGTCAATGCACCAGGCATCAGCGTTATGGTTTTTTGATAAGTTACCTCTTTGTTATGTCAGCCTAACCATGTCTATTGATTAAATTTGATTTCTTGTATTGTGCATGTTTGAGAGGTATATAGCTGTTTTTTAGCATTGAAGCAATTGCATAATTCATTATTAGTATCAATATACATTTATTATTTTTACATCAAAAACTATACAAAAAATAAATAACTAGAAAACGTTAAATGGTGTTATATGCTTAATGATGGGTCAAAAATAGATTAAATCAAATTCAATGCAATTTTTTAAAGTTTATTTGTTGCTTTCCTGTGCTCATAATACTTTCATTTTTTTAGGGGTAAATGTGGTGCTAGGCGTTGATGCTACTAAGCTGTCCAATCATCCTGTTATTTCAACTTTAAAATTTGACAAGATAATATTCAATTTTCCACACATAAAAGGAAAAATGAAAATTAATTTGAATCGAGATTTAATTAAAGAGTTTTTTATTAGTTGCCAATCTGTGCTTAATGAAAATGGAGTTGTTGTAGTGGCTTTATGTTCTGGACAGGGTGGTACTCACTTAGAAAAAAATCATAGAAAATGGGAAAATACATGGCAAATAGTAGAAATGGCTGCTCATGGCAATTTTGTTTTGTATAAAGTCGATACATTTCCCAATAAGATATTTCCACATTATTTATCCTCAGGTTTTCGTGGTAAAAATAAAAGTTTCAATACTATTGATGCTCTTGTACATCAATTTATACCTTTCCTACCTCCAGAAGTGTCAATTGATAAGGAGAAATTACAATTTTTAACTGATTATCACTCTTTACCTCAGTATGAAAACCTAAAATTTTCTTTTATTCACTATGACACTTTAAAGTGCTTACCATTTTCATGTGATTCTCCTCAAAGCTACTTAAAGAACATTCTAATCTCTTGTGTAAACATTAATTCAAGTAAAACAGAAGTGTCAGAGTTGCTACCAATGACTGTTTCCGATTCTTCTGATTCTAGCAATCCTCATTGTTTTGTTGATAATGCTAAGAAGAACTTGAGAAAGTCATTACTCGAAACTCTACCAATTTTATCTTCCCAGCAAAATTATATTTTGTATGGTTATATTTTTAATAAGCCATCATCTGATTTTTCAATTTCTCCTGTTAATTGTGAATTAATTATTTTTGGAACCGATTGTAAAATTACATGCCTTAAATTTATATCTTTGTTACAAAATATTTTCAATTGTGAATTTAATGTAGTGGAAAATGAAATAGTTTTAAACTTTCAGGATAAAAATCCATTTTTACTTACCACATTCCAATTAATCAAACAAAAGAATGAACAAGTGCCACTGTGTGTAATTAATTTAGATTTATTATCTTTGTATTTATTTAATATAGAAAGTTGGAAACAGTTATGGTCCAAACATTCAAGTTTTTCTATGTGTAAAACACCACTATTTCAAATTCCAAGTTTTCCTTCACAATCTTATAGTTTTGATATAAATATTATTACCAACCCACTTTTTAATTTGAACAGTTTTGTGAATTTGCTTTGGCAAATTGGGGGTAATATGATCTCCGCTGTTTTACTATTAAATGAATACAAACATGCTGATAGTGTTACTATTTCACATTGTTATAGAATTGTTTATAAATCTTATGAAAAGCCTATCTATCGTAAAAGAATTGTTGATTTTCATGAAAATGTTATAGGAAAATCCTTACAATTGCTTTATAATGTTGTTATTGGTTAGAATTAAATAAATTTATGTTTTAAAAGATTACATGATATCTTTATTTAATTATTATTTTCCCTTCTTCTGTTCCAGTATATTAAAACTTAAAGATGATCATCAAGAACGGAAAGTCATTTATTAATTTTAGTTTAAAATTTATAAGATATCAAGTTAGATACTTATCTACTGAAAACAAGGCTCTTCCTCTCAGAAGCTCCAAAGGAAAATCCCATAAAACAGAGGTTAATTTTAGTCTTCTTTACAATTGATATATATTGTGGTGAAATGTCGGATGTAAGAAAATATAACCTTCTTTCCTCTAGACTATGTAAATTAGTTGTTCGGGATAATAATTACAATCATTAATTGGAATTTGTTCTGAGATAACCCCTACGGGAACCACGTCAGGTATTAATGACAACCTTTATGCTCCAAGTGTATTCTGAATTTGGTGATAATTTATTTGAACAATAATCTTATATTTACTAAGACTGTAACCTGGGATGCGAAATCAGACCTCCTTGGTGTCATTACACATATACTGGGGCTTTATCCACCTCGGCCAAGGCTTTTGTTCTACATTAACTAAATAGTTGGTACAGTTATTGCCAGTTGCAATTATGTGTATTTGAGGGAATGAATGAATTTTCAAGTCTAAAGGATTAGTAAAAGCAACTTCATAGGAACAATACCATTTTATAATGCTGTTGTTGACTTCTGGTTGTTTCTAGACAATTATCTGAATGGCCAATCCTTTCTTATTTATTTTATAGTTACACTGCATTCTATCTCATACATAGATGCTACAAGTAACAAAGATGATGTAGTTGTTGTGGCTTACTGGTCTTGATGGAGAGACTACCCATTGGTAGAACTCCCGGGCGTGTTTGGTCTTTTTTTCTTTCTGAAAAAAGTAAAAAATTGACTTTTTGAAAAACCAAAGAAAACAATATTTAATACAGAGATGGATCTTGAACCACTTTTTTTTAATTTTTAGTCTATTTTTAATTAAATGTTTTCTGAATATCACTACAGTAGAAAAAGCATATCAGGCATGTTTGTTTAAAATTGTTATTTATTCATTTATTTACAATTATAAACAGACAAAGATTGACCTGTTATATTAAGTATTAACAAAAATATTAATATATTATTTAACTGTTCAAGCATACAAACGTTTTAAATTAGACATTTTAACTTATGAGAGCTTAAATGTTTACTGTGAGACAGATTATTAATTGTTAATTAAATTCTCTCTTGTTTCATTATTTAAAAGCAAATCTGATGAAAGAGGTAAAGTTTCAAGATACCCCAATTTTAACTTAAGTCTTAAGCTTCCCTAAAAGCATTAATAGCTTCATTGAAGAGAATTATATTTATGGTGATTTAGGTGAAAGAATTTGTGGATGTAAAGAGAGTTAGAGCATTAGCTGGAAAAGGTGGAGATGGTGCTGTTTCATTTTTACATCTGTGGGCTAATGAATTCGCTGGACCTGATGGCGGAGATGGTGGCAACGGGGGCCATGTCATTTTGCAGGTACATAAAGGTTCTTTTTGGGAGGTAACAAATTTTTGTAGTAAGAGTGATATAGTATAACTATATTATTTGTATTATTATAATAGTATAACTATAATATAAGTGATGTAGTCATTGATAGAATCCCTAGATTTATTTATGTAACAGGATAAAACTATGTTTATTATAAAATTTAATCATTCTTACTTTGGATTTGTTTAATAATTTAATTGAAAAAACACAATCTCTTTTATAAAGCTCGATATTGTTTTGAAGAATTTCAATACAATAAGTTTAGATTTTTCATTTTTTGTCTACTTATTGTAATCCATTAGATATGTTTGAAGGCTAATTTGCTGACACCTAATGCTTTGTTGGTTTACTTTTCAAAAGACCAAAGAGTCCTAATCTAAAGTTCCGCCACTGAGCTAGTGGCTTTGATTTAATACTAATATTAATAATTATGCGTTTGATTCACCTATTATCTCAGCTTTCCTGGGTTTAAGAGATTATGGAGAGGGTTTGTTAGTATATTTTTATCTACTTCACCCTGAGTAGTTTGTTTGCATTCCAGTGAACAATCTATTGAGATAATAAAGCGATCAGAACAAATCTATTTTGCATTTTTTAAAGTTGAAAATTTAAATTTATACTTAGATTTGAATAAGACTGACCTTTTTTTTGTGATCAATTTGATTTTTTTTGGTACTTTTTTTATTTAATGTGATATAATAATTTTTAGGCAAGTAGTAATGTGAGAGATTTAAACAGAGTTGATTCTATTATTAAGGCGTTAGATGGAGAGAAAGGTTTTAATAAAGACTGTCATGGAAAGAATGCCAATCATACTATTATTAAGGTATGGACATCACTATTTTCCGACATTCAAAGAATTTTAATGTCGGAATTTAATTATTTACCTAATAATTTACATTAGGGAAATAATTAAAAGAAAAGCCTCTTCAAAAAATAAAACTTTATTGGCAAAGCACTTTAAACCTAGAGGTCATCATCAGTGCAAAACCTAACAAACAAGTACTATAAATGTATCAAAGTAATAAGTAACAATTTTAATTAAAATTAAAATGAAATCAAAAGAATCAGGTACAATAAGGTATAGTTAAAAGGTAAAATAAATTATATATACCATTGAAGAAATAAAAGTGAGTCTATGATTTAGCTTGAGATATTAGATTTAGACTAGCAGAAGGAGGTGGGGTGCAAGTAATATGGCTCGCAGTAGTGGGGATGACTCATTGATGTTCAGCTTGCCAACCCTTTCTTGACTACTTTCTATTTCTAACTTATTGTACCTGATTCCTTTAATTTCATTTTAGCCCATCAATTGTTAACTCAATTGTTAACGTTTTGCAATGATGATGTGCTCTAGCTAGGTTGATAGCGCTTTGCCAATAAAGTTTTTTTTTTGTAGAGAGACTTCTTTTTTCATTTTTAATCATCTTATCAGTTAATTCAAATACTCACAACAACCAATTTAATAAAAAATACAAAAGATGGTGATTTAAGTGAGTTATTAATTATTTTAGAAAGTAAATAAAATTAATTAACAATTAATAAAATAAAAACATAGTAATGATGAAAATCAGCTTGTTATGAGTTAATTTAAATTCCCTTTTCAACTAATTAATACCATTAAATGCAAGAAACGAGTGAGTTTGTGCAGCTGAAATTAATCTAAAATAAAATTAACACCCTGGGAACTTAGATACTATAAGAGTATGGCTTATCATGTATAAAGTATTATAACTCATAAAATGAATAATTCAGGTAAAATATCTCTGTTTGATTCAGCATCCTGCCCAATCTACTTTTTTATACTTGCTGAAATCAAAATTTATTTTACTTAAAATGTATTTATGGTTTATCAATTTTTAGGTCCCTGTAGGAACTATTGTGAAGGATAAAGAAGGAAATTTAGTAGGTGATTTAAATGAAGAAGATGCCATGTTTATACTCGCTAGGGGTGGAGCAGGAGGTCATGGAAATCATTTTTTTGCTACTGCTACTGAACAAGCTCCTAAGATAGCTCAATATGGAGCAATAGGAGAAGATTTGAGTTACACATTAGAAATCAGAAGTATTGCTCACTTTGGACTTGTTAGTATTCTTATTTTTGATTAATCAGTTAATCATTGGTGGTTATTTTTTAAATTAATTTGTATTGTGTAATACAGTAATGAAAAATAAAGAACGAAAATATAAAAGTCTCTCCACAATTAAAGATTTTTATTTACAAAAAAGGTGAGCCCTTTTGACCTAACAAGAGGTCATCATCAGTGCCTATTAAACAAATAAGAAAAAATAAAACTTACAAAAAAACCGTACATAAAAGTACAAAATTATCAAAAGAAAAAAGATAAATTGCAGAAATGGAGTGATAAATAAAAGAATTACCGTTGAGCAGATATTAAAAGGAAGAAAGGAGTGTTTTTAAATATACAAATATACTGTAATAATTAAATATAAAACAAAATCAAGAGGGTTTGAGTAGGCTTGAAACAAGACATATATTGGTGGATATAGGGTACATGTACATCCAATGGTATACATGTAAACAAATTGACGATGTCAAATAAAATAAACTTATTAGGTAACTGTACTGGCTTCAAATACAAATTCTTAAGACTTACTTAAGAAAGAGTTACCCCTGTTAACTATTTTTTTTTAAATATAGTTTATAACACCCAGTTTTTTGGAGGTATTAAAGTACTAAAACCTGGACTGGACATTTGGCCTATTGTGCCATTTTGTTCTTCTGCTACTGAAAAGCTTAGTAAATGGACTAATAAGATGTTTTATAACACAACTAACTTTCAAGCCATTGACTTTACTAATTCTTCCTGTTGAGATCGTTTACTAACCCACCCATGGATCAAGAAGCTTATCTCAAAGAATACAACAATAGTTGTGATATACCCCAGGTGAATGGATATACGGTGGACATAGTAAATAAAATAATTAGGAAGAAAAAGCTATGAATAGTAATTATGGCCAGGATGCGATGGAGCCTGGAAATAGCAAGCCATGGTGCTCCATACCTTACGTTGGAACTTTATCGCAGCGTTTAGGTGGTGTTTTAAAAAGTAGTAACTTAAATGATAGCTTCAGCAACTGTAAGACTCTTAAAACCTACTTTAGTAATGTTAAGGACTTGAATCGCGTAGTGGAGTGTATTAAGTCCGATGTGGTTAGTGCCAAGCTGAGTACTTAAGCCAGACTGGTAGGAAGCTAAGCACAAGACTTTCAGAACACCTTAAAAGTTACTCATTACTGAAAACCATGTGAATACACCTCATGAAGCTTGCAAAGTACATTACAGAGATAAAGATCGTAAGTTAAAATATTTAGAAGTCAGGACACTGTTGGGGATCAAAATTTAAACGAGAGAGGGGAGAGAACACATCTTATCAATACGCTAAATTTTACTTTTAATTTGCAAACAAGATTTTATCCCCAGACGTTGACATCATTTATTTATTGTTATATTCTTATTTTAATACGTTTTGTTGTATTTTATTCTATTTTTTTGGGTCGGACCACCCCCTCCCCTCATAAATTTTGGGGGGTACTCCCCCTTAAAATAAATTGCTCTAAACAACTTCTTTTGGTCTGAAACGAGTTTTGAGCCAAACAAATTTTTAGTCGGATCTCCCTAAAAAATTGAGAGGATACCACTCCCAACAAAATGGGAAAATACCCCCTCCTACTAAGATTTGGGGGCTCTAACCCCAATTATAAGAAATATTTTTCATTCCCAAGGGAGAAAAAGTAACTTTTTACTCCCAAGGAGGTGAAAAGTAATTTTTTCTCCCTTGGGAGTACTTCTTTATTCCCATAAAACTAGTCAATATATTTCTGGACATTAATAACTTTTAGTCTCAATGAAATCAACAACTTTATAAAAGCTCCTTTCTATTAAATATTGTCTGTTGCAGGTTGGTTTTCCTAATGCAGGAAAAAGCACAATACTTCAAGCTATTTCTCGAGCTAGACCTAAGGTAGCTTCTTATCCATTTACCACACTTAAACCTCATTTAGGAATAATACCATTTACTGACTACTCTTATATATCAGGTAGTTTATAGTTATTTCTTAAAGTAATTAATAAAATTCATTCATTAATAGTTACCTCAATCTTTGTTGGTAAGGACGATTAGCATTGTGCAAGACAATCATGTGTTGTGGAAATAGCTTAAGTTGATCAACTAACATTACTCCCCCATTTTTGCATTAGGTAAACTTTTTTCATGTGAAAATCTCTAGAATATGCCAATAAAAACACAAACATGATCATTAAAATGCTTTCATTGAGTAAACACTATTATTAATTTAATTATTGAAATAATTGGTTATAAAATTGGTTTTTTTATTTATTTAGTTGCAGATTTACCTGGGATTATTGAAGATTCTCACAAGAATCGTGGGTTAGGAATTGATTTCTTAAGACATATTGAAAGATGTTCTGTCCTTATTTTAGTATTAGATGCTAGCGATAGTGATGCAACTAAACATATACACATATTAAGAAAAGAACTCAAACTGTTTTCTAAGGATTTAGCTGCTAAACCTCAATTAATTGTTGCAAATAAGATGGACTTACCCGAGGCTGAGGTAAACAAATTAAAAGTTTCTTGCTTTAAAAAATTCTTTACGTGATATGTGGTAAAATAATAGGAGTATATACTTTTAGACTACCTTAAACAAACTATGTAATCTTGTTATCAAACAAGAAATATATGTAAGCTGACTACTAACAGGTTTCAACTTCACAAGACTTAACGACACCTTATTCAGCATACTGCTGTTCAGATCTATAATTATCTTCCTCCCTCTTTAACTCTACTGAACATAGTTGAGAAATCAAATGAAATACCTACTGATTCAAAATTCACTGTATGATTTAAAAAAATATAAAATAGATTTTGAGCCTTTAAGAATTATAATATAACTTATTAAATTTTATAAACATAGAGAGAGAGATTAGGAAGTTTTATCATTTGATACTACCGAGTTTTGCAAAATATGAATAGTGGACACTAATTGTGTGTCAGAGACACCTAATAATTGTGCGAGAGACTCCTAGGAAATGTATCAAGGAAGATGCAATGCTACATCTGGTAACTGTTCCATCATTCGACATTCGTCATCATTAGTGGCTTGACATAATGTCATGCCCCATTCTGTTTCGTTAGGTCTAATTCATTAGGGTAGAATTAGGGCACTGTTGGCGCCCTAATTCGTTAGGGCACCAACAGAGCCTGAACTCACTCTGACCCTTAAATAATGCCGAAGAATATAATGTGAAGTATTTACCAAAGACAATCGATACTCTCTTACTGCCATCATGCATGGCAAGCAAAACATACATCATTTGATACTAACAAGTTTTGCAAAACATAAATAGCTGACACAATATAATTGTGCGAGAGACACCTAGGAAATGTAACAAGCAAGATGCAATGTTACATCTAGGAACTGTTCCTAGATGTAACAGTTATGTAGGAACAGTTTGTAAACTATAATGATATTGCAGACATGCTAACTATAGATTCTACAAGTAAACTAAATCATTTGTATTTTTTCATTGTAAATATGCTTAAATTTAGAGCTTTTGCTCACGCAGATGAAAATTAATGTTAATATGCTTTTTAATATTCCTAAAATAACAAAAAGTACAACTTTCTCTTAATTATTTCTACTTATGTTATTATATACATATAAAGTTATATTGTTATGTTAGTGCAATTGTCTGTGTACTGTAAATTGTTCATTGTATATTCTGTTGTTTGATCATTTATTTATTTAATTTTTATAATTGTTTATAATTAGATAGTGTATTATTCTTTTTTAATTCACTTATTAATTTTGTTAATAATTTGATAATTAATATAATATAATTAATATAATTTGATAATTAATTGTTCATTGTATATTCTGTTGTTTGATCATTTATTTATTTAATTTTTATAATTGTATATAATTAGATAGTGTATTATTCTTTTTAATTCACTTATTAATTTTGTTAATAATTTGATAATTATAATAAACAAATTATCAATTGTAAATTATTCCACGTAATATTTTATTTATTCGACTGTCAAGAAAGTTTTGTTATCTTTTGTCTATCTTCTTTCGGGCATCAATTTAACATATTGAAGCAGTCCTTTTGGTGTTTATTAAATAATTCTATTTAACATAGATCAAATAGTTTTTAACTGATATCTGTGTCTTCTATATTTCATCTAAAGTTTTTATACCAAAATAAATCACTTATTTTTGCACAGAATTCTTATTCAATATTTTTGTTCTAGGAAAATATAATTGAATTGAAAAAAATTGTAAATGGTGAAGAACTTCTTCCAATATCGGCAAAATATGGGAAAAATTTATCTGTTTTCCTGTCCAAGCTGAAAGATTTGTACGACAAATACATTGCTGTCTAACCATACTAAATAGGTATATATATTTTGAGACATTATTATAATAATATTTAGGTAGACTTGACTGATTATTGTTCCTTTCTATGCACATGAGGTTGCCCCAAAATAATGAGTTACACTACTCTAGTAGAAAATCTTATTGAAATAGTCAAAGTTAAATATTACTGTATTAGTTTGCAGTATTGGAAAGTACTTATACAATTATGAGAATCACTGATAATGTTATCAACCACTTAGTGTGATCATTTGGGCTGAGAACGGCCCTCTTGCGTACTATAGTAAAAAACATGGTTATAATCATTTGACGGCTTGGGAGCCAATGAGGTTATTCCTGGATGTTAAACCACACAACCATTTCATATCAGGCCAACCTCATTATTATGGTTCCTTAACCATATTATTACTTAATGCTTTAAGGAATAACTATTATACAGGGTGACTTACTCTTAATGGGACAAAATAAAAATCTTGATTCTATGGACCAGGATGAACAAAAAATGTCATGTAAGCATAGGGTCGATTCTCATAGTTCTCTAGAAAAATCGATATATCGAATTATTCGATACTTTACTATCTAATTCTCTAAAACGATCTACAACTTGAAAACTACTAAAGCTAAAGAGATGCGGTTTTCACTATTCTCAAGGACATTAATTCCCTTTAAAATGGTATACTTTATGTCGCAATCATCACAATTAAACTTTAATTTATTTGCATTTAAAATAAAATTTTTTATTTGTACTAAAAATGTAAAAAAATTTAAATGCCAAAATCTTCGATATTTGTTCACTCATAGTTGAAACCTAAAAATCATAAAACAGCCTCATACCATACCCTTTAAAATGATATAACATAATCTATGGCTTGTTATTAACTTTAACCGAGATATTCTTAAAAAACTTGACGTAAGTCGCTTAGATTCTAAATTATTCACTATGTAAACAAAGACATTTACATTTAAATTATTTCAATTTGATTTACAAAATAAACTTTATTTTATTAGTTATAACTATATTATTAATTATTCTATGTTTTGTTAATCATAGAAAATTATCAACCCCCTCCCTCCACTCCCATATAGCTTAAAAAACTTAATTTAAGTCTCTTATAATAAAACAAATGCAACAAAAACATTTCTTGAAGAATATTGTTGAAAGAATACAAAGTAAAAGGTATATTTATACATAATTAAATAATAAATAAATAATTAACTTTTTACTGCAAGGGGAATTAAAAATCATTCTTCATGTAAATCATAAGAGAGATTCAAATCTTCCTCCTTCATAGTCTACATCTTCTTAAAACTAATTGTGTAGCTTTTTCAATTTGTGCTGCAGTTATTTCAGCTCTTGACTCATGCACTTTTAGCATCAGGTCATCTCGATTTTGTGGGGCTGAATGAAAATTATCCCAATCGCTGGATTGGACGAGAGGGACCCATAGTCTGGCCTCTGAGATCTCCTGATCTTACACCTCTAGATTTGTTTCTCTGGGGCGCAATGAAAGATGAAGTATACAGGCAAGCCCCACAAAATCGAGATGACCTGATGCTAAAAGTGCATGAGTCAAGAGCTGAAATAACTGCAGCACAAATTGAAAAAGCTACACAATTAGTTTTAAGAAGATGTAGACTATGTATTAGGGTTGAAGGAGGAAGATTTGAATCTCTCTTATGATTTACATGAAGAATGATTTTTAATTCCCCTTGCAGTAAAAAGTTAATTATTTATTTGTTATTTAATTATGTATAAATATACCTATTACTTTGTATTCTTTCAACAAAATTCTTCAAGAAATGTTTTTGTTGCATTTGTTTTATTATAAGAGACTTAAATTAAGTTTTTTAAGCTATATGGGAGTGGAGGGAGGGGGTTGATAATTTTCTATGATTAACAAAAATAGAATATTAATAATATAGTTATAACTAATAAAATAAGTTTATTTTGTAAATCAAATTGAAATAATTAAATGTAAATGTCTTTGTTTACATAGTGAATAATTTAGAATCTAAGCGACTTACGTCAAGTTTTTTAAGAATATCTCGGTTAAAGTTAATAACAAGCCATAGATTATGTTATATCATTTTAAAGGGTATGGTATGAGGCTGTTTTTATGATTTTTAGGTTTCAACTATGAGTGAACAAATATCGAAGATTTTGGCATTTAAATTTTTTTACATTTTTAGTACAAATAAAAAATTTTATTTTAAATGCAAATAAATTAAAGTTTAATTGTGATGATTGCGACATAAAGTATACCATTTTAAAGGGAATTTAATGTCCTTGAGAATAGTGAAAACCGCATCTCTTTAGCTTTAGTAGTTTTCAAGTTGTAGATCGTTTTAGAGAATTAGATAGTAAAGTATCGAATAATTCGATATATCGATTTTTCTAGAGAACTATTGAGAATCGACCCTATGCTTACATGACATTTTTTGTTCATCCTGGTCCATAGAATCAAGATTTTTATTTTGTCCCATTAAGAGTAAGTCACCCTGTATAATAAATTTTTAATTATATTAATTCATCATTGTTATTAGTTTGTGGATTTCCATCAGACACAGAAATGTATTTTGTGACACAAGCAATATTTTAAATTTAGCACTATTCTATTCCTTGATAATTTATGCACTTCAATTTATGATTATAACCCTTGTTTAAGTCTGATCTAGGATTTATTTAGAAAAACAATAAATAAAACAAGTCCTTTTTTTGCTTTTTGTAGCAATTGTAAATCCATTTATTTATTTTTTCTTTTTTACATAAAATATATTAGTCTTTAACATATTTTTTTTATTCATTTATATTTTATATAACAATCTCTTATTTAATTTTTCTTTGCATTTAAATTAACTTTTAATATTTAGTTTTTGTAATTTATATAAATGAAGCAGTACTTTTTTCTCAAGAAAACTAATACATTTTATATTATTTTTATTAATATTAAAGAGATCACTATATTTTTCTTGCAACCTCAAAAACAATCTAAAATATTTTTTGTCACTGTCTAGATTCTTTTTTACAAATTAAAAAATAGTTATCTTTTTTCAAGGGTTTACTTATCTATTTGTTTTATTTACATTTTTATTTAATTTTTTACACGATTTATATTATTATTAAAAATAATACATTCACATTATATTAAAAATATTCTAGTAATAGTTTTGAGTCAATTAAATTTAAAATTTAAGTTTACCAAATAAAGAAATCAAGCCATTGTTCCTTGAGCAGTGAAACCTTGTTTATGTCCTCTCTTAAATTTATTTTACTATTACAACAAAAAACAACTAATTGCTGAAGGAACAATCTTTACAAATGCTTATGAGCAATCTTGTATATTTTCTAAGGTATCAAGTAACAAGTATTTTTATATCACGCAATGCACCTAAAAATCGAATGATCAATTTTTAGTTGAATGAAACGCTAGGAAAAATCAAATAGAATAAAACATTATAAAAAAGGGTTATTCATATCCAACAGCAAGTATTTATGGTAGCTAATTCTTCAATTACATTTAAGTTGTACTCATGGTATTTTTCTATTGGTATTAGTCTATTGCACTCATGGTATTTTTCTTTTGGTATTAGTCTATTGTACTCATGGTATTTTTCTATTGGTATTAGTCTATTGTACATGGTATTTTTCTATTGTATAGTCTATTGTATTGTTATTTGTATTTGTCAACTCTTGGTTAGAAATTATATTTCCTTGTTTGCTTGTATAAATAATTAATTATTTAATGATAAATAATAATATTTAGTAAATTATTATTCGTGCTAAATCTGGTTTTGAACTTTTTTAAAGGGGTCAAAATGAATATTGGTGTTAATTGTGTTGGGCTTATAATTCTATGGTATTTCATAATTCTTTGAAATAAAATAGTATTTTTTTTAAATCATTACAAAGATGATATAAAGCACACTACTTTAAAAAATCCCCCAATCTATCCTTAAATTAGATTTTAGGAAAGTACTGAATTAGAGTTTTCTTATTTTAATCTCACAGTTGCATCTTATAATTAGAATAAAATTAGTATTTTAACAATATTTGAAATGTATGTGGTTGATGGTTACTAACTACGTTAATTTAGCATATCAGTACTTATCTTATGGCTTTAAATTGTTTTTGTTGACACTGTCTACCTGTTCCTTTTGCAATTTTTCTGTTTTTATTTTCCAGGATTTTGGACTATGCTGACTTATTTTTGTGCAAACTTTATAAAGTCTTATTCCTTTGGTTCATTTTTCATTATATTACACCTTAGAATTTGTTTTGTTAAGAAAAGTAAATTTTTGATTTCATTTACTTGATTATCTTTTCTGCTCAAAGCACATATTATTTTAAAACTTCTAATAATATTTTGATGAAATATATCTAAAACATTTTCATTAGAACATAAATTTATATTTGAACATCACATTTTTTTTTCTTTATAAATACATCAAAATAACTCATTCTATATTTTTAAAAAATATTAATAATACAACAACACTTAATTATAAATACAGAAAACTATATTATAAATTGTACATAAAATTTAGCATTAAAAACATAAAACAAATACATTTATAACATAAAATATAAAAACTAATTAATATTGTCAAAGTTTTTTTTCTTTTCTATTATTTGTTGTTACACTTTGTTTAAACATTTCAGTGAATGGAAAAAGAAAACACATTATACTATACCTTTTTTAATTGTTCTATGAATCTAAAAACATTTATTATAATTAATTTACAAGAACAAATAATTGATAACAACTAATATATATGTATATATTTTCAAAACTTAATTATTTTTCTTCTTTTATATTAGTGTATTTTCTACTTTTTCTTTACTTATTTGAGCAAAAAATTATTTAAAAAAGTAATGTCTGGCTTTTTATTTCTATTTTACATTTTGTTTAAATACTGTTTTGAAATTCACGATAAAGAGTATACTTATAGCGAATGTCCTTTTTTTACTTTTACCAACCATTATTAATTTGAGAGAAGAAGCAAGTTTTATGTAACTAGCTAAAATTTAAAATAAAGGTGTTATTTTTACAGAATTATTTAGGTGCACTATTTTATGAATTTATTTTACTAGATCCTAATATTTGAAATTGTACCTAAAATTTTTGTTTTGATGAAAATTAAAGTGGTAAAATGCATTAAATCAATTCAAATCCAAATTATATCTTTTCTAAAAATTATATGATTATATGGTGAGTGAAAAGTTATAAAGATTTTGAAGTCTCTTTGTATGTAGTTTTATTACTAGTGGCATTATAAAATTACCCTAGACTTAAGACCACCAGAAGCCACAGGGAAGTCGTGGGAGGGAAAAATATAGCATTTTTTTTAGTATCATTTGATTTTACTTAATATTACTCTATGACTCACCCTTGTATTTTTTAAAATAATTTTATCATAGCTTAACACATGTCATGCAATGTTATAGCTGTGGCGCTCAATCTATAACCAACTAGAATGTTAATTAGCCTGTTTTGGTAACTAACCATTGTAAAAGAGGTCTAGGTAAGATTTATCTGATAACAAACTTTTGGCAAGCCACAGCTTGTTTATTAAACAGATGAATACTTCAATTTTTATTATTAAATGAGTTTATAGTAAACAAACGTCCTCGAAATTATTATAGGGATTTTACTTTTAATGTTATATTTTATGATGTTTACAAGGGACTTTTAGCTCTTTTCCATGTGTATAATTTTTACAAGCCCAAGATAATAAATTCTGTGGAACAGTTAAAAAATTAACTCCCATACATTTAGTATGATTATAACTAAATTAATGGCCGTGTATGAAAACAATAAATTTTTAAAAACTAAGTAAAATTTTCATAAAGTAAAAACAACCTTATTAGTTTAATCGAGGAACAAGTTTATTTAAAGAGATCAAATAAATGAAACAATGTAAATAATCCTATTACTTATGTGCCATCTACTAATGATTCAAAGATCACTTTGTCTGACTAACACTAAGACTGTGTTTTAATCTTTCAAACATATCAGATTTTGCTTGATGTATTGCTAAAACCAGTTTTTTTGTCGAAAATTTGCAGCATTGGGTTGGTGTAATCATGTGTAAAATATTTGTTATTATTTTCAACTTTTAATAAAATTTTTATTATTTTAAAAACATTCCAGAGAAATATAAGTTGAAAACACTAACAAATTAACTATTTTTTATACAAGGGACTTCATTTTATTTAAAGTTTTTTGTTATATATTTATGTGGCAAAGTTACTTCACTAAGAGGCCTTTATCTGGAAAGAAAGTGAAATGCTTATTTATGGAAGGTTAACATGGACTACCAATTTGTATCGGTTTCGATTATCGAAAGTTAAAATATTACCAAAGCATTTTTATTTCATACATTTCTTAATTATTAGAGCTTTATTGATTTTATCAGGAATTCTGTACACAATATAACAATAATAATTTACTATAGCCAATAAAAACATTTAAATCCTTTCCTTGACAAGGAAATATCTAGTAATTTTAACCCGTTTACAATTAAATTTAATTCTATGTATTCATTCACTTTTTATTTTATAGACATTTTTCATTGTAACTCAATATAAAGTTTATTATTTTTTATTAACTATTTACATGTTCAATTAGTTGGACATTTTTGTCTGATTTATTGATCACAACAAGTATTATTTCAGTATTGTGACTGCAAATAAATCACGTGCCAAAAGCATCTAAATACCTCTATTAAATATTCTATTAATTTAATGATTTCTTAGTTAATTACTTTGTTTATAAATATTATCCCAGTAGTAGTAACTGTGCATTATATAGAGATATATAATTATGTTGAATTTTTCTCAGAATGGGATTTTCTTAATGAATTTCATTCATGAATGTACTTATTCAATATTAACAATTTTCTTAAATTTATCAGCTAAATAAATTTAAAATTTACTAAGTATTCAAAGATGTTATAGTAATGTTATTTAGTTGTGGGTTATAACACATCTATAAAGACTTAATATAAAACTTAAACTTGTATATGATGTATTATATAATAATGTATTCACTATTACAATGTTTATGACTTTAAGTAAAATATTATTCCTCTATAGATATGCGTGTGGAGCTATGACTTAATAACTTTACATAAAGTGTGTTCCTACTCTTTTGAGCTAGCATGTAAAAACTTTGTTATAAAAATATACTGAAAAATTAACTAGTAAGTTAATGTTTCTGTTTTTTACTATGCTTCACCTCTATTTCTGCATCCTCTTCTCTCAAAATGTAATTTACTCAGTTATGATGATTTTGCTTTTATTTTTCATTTGCAGAAACTGGCTTATTATTCTGTCATAAAGATAGTTATCCTTAGAAAAGTGTCTTTAACATCAGTCTTCCAAGTATTATGCTTAAGTTCTCGGCTTCAAATTGCACAATAATTAAATTAGGAACTCTTACTTTTTGACACTCTATTATTTACATAAAACTATTAAGTAGTGCAATAGGCCTTAAACCTTCCATAGAAAAAATATAATGGTGCATGATGAATTAAACAAAATCCTGGACATTTTTTAAAACTTATAATAAATTGTTTAGTTGCTTAATTTTACTAGCATAAATCACTAAAAGCCATCTAGTATGAAATAATAGTGCATAATGATGTGTTATAATTCACATTTTTATTTGTAAGACACTACTAGTAGATACTATTTAAGTAACATTTCAAAAATTTTAAGGACAAACAAGATATCAACAAATAGTCTACATTTATTTCACGAAAGAGGATGCAGTTATCTAGATAGCATTAACTGCTTTTTTAAGTTTTACAAAACTATAAATCAGTTCATTTAAATTTGTTTTTGTTTGTTAGTAGGGATTTTTTTTAGAGTAGCCCATTCACTATTTAGCTTTTCAAACTCTGTAAGATGCAAATATTGATTCATTCCAAAAACATATCATATAATTATTAAATTTAAGACTAAATGTCTTATTTCAATTGGTATTTGTATGGAAATATGCACAGTTCTTTTGCCTTTTTAAAATAAGGTTAAATAAATATAACAGCTTTTGGAATGGGCTGGTCATAATGTTATTTTTTTATGATTCTACTTAAATTAACACCTTAAATTTTTTAATAAAAATTATTTACATCTAAAATCATAATGTTTTTTAAATTTATCTTCTGTTTCACATTACTACAAAATAAATATAAAAACAAAAATGGTAACTTATTTTGACTAGATTTATTGATTTTTTTTATATTATGCAGAAAATTCTTAATTAATATTTCTTTATCCTAATAATACTGTTTGCGGTAATGGAAATGCATATTATAAGTATTATGCTTCCTAAATAACTGATTGTTAACTTAGTAAAATTTTATAGAACAAAAACTAACTCAGATTGAAACATGTTTTAATTTTTAAACCAATAAAGTAAGTGATGTATATCACTTCAATTTCCTTTAAATTGTGTTTTTAGGCTGCTTAGCCTGTGAGATCCATGAAATTGACCATCTTTTACTGAATATAACTAACTTCTTCTTTCCCTATTATTACTACTTTAAACTTCATATCATTTGTTTTTATTGTCTTGCCTTTTTTATTTTAAAATGTACATTTTTTTTTGGGTTTACATATTTTTTCATGCCTGTTTATTTTATACTATTTCTGAAAGTACTTGCATGTTGCATCAAACCAACATAAAAGTAGTATTACTTAATACTTTATAGTGTATACTTAAGTAATATATTAAGGATCACTGATAACTCAGTTGGTTAGAGCCTCAGGTTACCCAGAGTTACCTCTAGTCTTTAAGGTAGCCCTGGTCCAATTCTCAGTCAGACCATATTACCTTCTCTTCAAAATGAGAGTGGAACTTGTTCTCAAGAGGTTAAATGAAGGTTAGGAGGTCTTCAACATGAAGACCTCACTTAATTTCAGGTTTGGTAATGAGCAAGTTTATAGATGCATGCTTGAGAACCTACCAGCACTTAAAAAAATTGTATTAAGTGGATATTTTTGCACACCTGTATTCTGGTTGGGATTCTGAAGTGAGACCGCAGAGAGCTGTTAATGTTAAATAGCATAGTACTGGTCAGAATAATTGGATATGCTCACTATAGAGATAGAGTGAGGCAGATGAAGTGTTAAAAACAAATAGGTCTCTTAAGTCTGCTCTCTAACTCTGGAGAAGGTAACTGTGCAGTGCGACTAAAGTAGTTAATGTCAAAGTTACAAATTTAACAGTATAAAAGTTTCAGTCGAGTTTGTTGTAAAAAGTAAAAAAAGTGAGAGACTGTATGTTAAATACAAGCTATCTTAGATCATATGGCTACTGGCTTCGGTGCATGACTATGCGTAAAGTTCTGTTACACTCATAGGAAGTTAGTAAAAAGTGTCCTAGAAAATATAGTTGTGAGATGATTGAAAAAGTGGTTCTCATCTCTCCCTCGTCAACTTTACGTTACACTTAAGTAATAAATTAATACTGAGTAAAAATATTACTTTGACTACCATGTCATTAACAGTTTTTTATATGATAGATTTGTATGACAGCTTTTTTTTTTAAATGACAGTTAAGTTTTATTTCTTCTTAACTCTTTTTTAATTTTTTTGTCATAAAAATGTATTTATATTATATTTAAGAATCAAATAATACTTTGCATAATTTACTATTTACAAATTCACATGCTTTTCAAAATATATATATTTATCTCTTTCTTATGACCAATATTTGAAAACCAATGATATTCACTCTTAAAAATTGAATGTCACTGTCTAAAACCTTTTTTATTTTTCGTTTTCAAATAAATAATTTAGACACATTTATTTTCTTCAAGTGATGCAGAAGTTTTGAAACATTAATTATACTTATCATTTTCTTCTTTGTTATTATAATAATTATAATTTACTTTGTTAACATTTGCTTTTATATTGACGGAATTTCAGTATATAATTATAAATTTTTTCTTAGATGAACTTCGTTAATTAAAATTTCTTCTTCTTTTAATTATACTTTAAATAATCTCTTTTTACCCTGTTATCTAATAATAGTAAGTTAAAATACCAAAAAAGATGCTGAAAATTACCCCTTATTAATTATTTGATTGGCCCAGCCCTTTGACAATTCAGGTACCTTTCATTGCACAAATACTGCTCCTGAAAATAAAAGCAATTTATAAATTAATAAAAAATGCATTTCACCTACTTTCTTGAAGATGTAAAGTTCCACCTTTACAGCCACCAAAAAAACATTAATTTTATATAAAGTGCATAGTTCCCATGCATTTTATATAGTTAATCATAAATATAGTTTTATGATAATAAACCTGTATTAGGGTTAATGTCAGGTGTTCAATAAGTATTAGTTTATCATGACATTTCATAATTTTAGTAGTTTATTCGACTCAATGCAATTTTAATAGTTTTGATGTTTATCCTATCAATATTTAATTACATCACTATAACCTCCTTTTTATAAAAATAATTTGCCATAACTGTTTTATAAACCCAAATTATTTACCTTTACTAAAGTAATATACAAACCAAGTAGAGAAACAAATGCGATATTTGCCAGACATGGCATGTAGTTCACATTTTGCACACTAGAGAGTTGGCTCAAATTTTCTCATAAGGGCCGACATCTTGTTTTACATATCATTTGATACTACCAAGTTTTGCAAAACATGAATATTTGACCCAATATAATTGTGTGAGAGACTCCTAGGAAATGTAACTAGCAAAAGGCAAAGCTACATCTGGGAACTGTTTCATCATTTGACATTAATCATCATTGATGGCTTGACATAATGGTCGTGTCCCACTCTTTTTCAGAGTGGGAAATTTTTAAGGCACTAAACTTTGGTCTGTATTTTTTTCAAAATATTTAAAAAAGGTGTGATTTACCCTTCCTATAGTTCCTCCTATAGTTTCTCCTTTAACTAAATTATTGTGACAACTATTTCACAGAAAATAATTCAAAATTCTTTAATTAGAACATACATAAATACAAAAAAAAACAATAAAAATTAAAACTCACCTTATATTATCAGTGTTGCCAATAAAATTAACCACAAATAATATAAATCATAGAAGGCTCATGCACAGTTATTCCAATTTAAGTGACTTTTTTATTTTTGAGCTAGCTATCAGCTGATCACGAATATCTGAATTTTTTAGAGTGGGTGCCATGGGTTAGTATAGGTGTTTTCCTACTTGGTTTATATATTACTTTAACCTTTCAATTAAAAATTAATATTTAAATTTAAGAATACCTTTCCTCAGCAGGTAATTTCAGCTGTATCCTGCTTAATATTATGTGAAACTGTAAATATCCTTGGATGTTTTTCTTGCAGGGGTGGAGTTAGCAGTGGCTGAGATTGTCTTGACTCTGGGGGCCAACTTGCTCCTCCAGGTAGAGGTATAAGATAATCTGGCTGTAAGGGATCGTCTCTTGGCCTCATTACAGTCAGATCTCTCTCGGCACTAGGAGGATTCGTGTAAACAGGAAGAGGGGCTTTCATTACATCTGGATCCTAAATCAGAAATGTAGTGATGTGTTTTACTTCATTATATATAAATAAATACACATAAGTTTTTTTAACTTTATTATTTCATTATTGCTATTGTAAAGTATATTATTTATTTGTCGTTAGGAGTTGTGGATACTTTCCTTATCCTTAAACCCTCTAGTGTTGGAGAAAATATTTTTTGCTGATTTATTACCTCTCCCTTATTATTTTCGAGATGATGAGGTAATAATAATAATAATTTTTGAGATATATCACAAAAGATTTATCTTGTTAAAAAAATGGCAACTTTAAGCATTACCTTCAATGCTAAGCTATAAAAAACCAATGAAAAAATAATATTTCTCTAATTTTACATATATATAATTGAAAACTTAAATAATATATAGGGTGGAACATTGAATACTTAAAATTAGGGGGAAAAATGGTACTAGGCTTTCCAAAAATTGTCTTTAGGGTTAGAGAACATTTTCGAAAGTCTAAGACAATGTTTTCCTCTTAATTTTAAGTATTCAATGTTGGTGCAACTGATATATTCCACCTGATATAATATATTTCAACCTTCAAATAATTATTTTTAAGGATGTACTACCATAAAGACCAAAAATCACATTGATATAATTAACTTAGTATTTCATTTCTAAATCCATCTTTGACCATTAAGCTTCTTACATTATTTTTGTTGGATGTGTTTATACAATAGGCTTGCTCGTAAAGTTTCACATCTCCAGTTGTGTATACTTTTATTCCACAAACTGCAGCCACAATTTGTATAAAAGTACATCAATTTAGTGTAAGCATTATTTAAGTGAATGCCTTTAGTGGCGTTCGATTTTTTAAATGAAGAGTAAAACTTTAGTTTATTAGTATGTATGTAATAATAATGCCATTTAAAAGTCTTCTGGAACATTGTGCCAACTTTGCAACAGTTTTCTTAAGTTGGCACAAGTTTAATTTTATCTATAATCTTACACAAGCTAAGTGTGATAAGCTTGGCATGATATTGAAAATTTAACGACACAGAACTAAATACAAGTTTTATTTTTTGAGCATCTATACTAAATTTTAAGTCTCTGAGACTAATGGGGAGCAATCTGATTGAAAAAATCAATGAGAGGACTGACTGCATAACTGCAAGCCAACTATCAGCTCTCTAAATTAAGTTCCTTAAAGTAAAGTGCATTTGCAAATTTCATCAGATTTATTTTATTCCACCTTTTATGTTTTAAATTTGTTTGTCAGTTTCATAAAGTTAGGTACTCTTAAGTTTATTACCTGTAGACAGTACCCTAGTCGTTCTAATATTAGTGCAAAGGGTGGCCTCTCGTTTGGATCTGGATGCCAGCAATGTGTCATAATGCCATATATTTGAGGAGGACAATTAGTTGGCGGCTCCAGTCTGCCACCAGATTGTACTAGGTGCATTACTTCTCGGTTAGCACAACCTGTGTATGGCATGTATCCTAAAGACATAACCTCCCACATCAAAACTCCAAATGACCTAAGCAAAACAAACAGTGATGTAACCTATGAAATAGATATAATTATCAAAGAGGATAGATGAATCTGTACAATACCCAATTTCGTGTGCTGTGTATAAAACCAGTTACAGTTGGTGGGGTTATTGTTGTGGGCTGATCACAAATATACTCTTGTTTTGATAAGCAGTGATTGTTTGTTTATCCATGATATGGAAAATCATCAAAATGACTAAATTGTTGTAGTTTGTTGGAATACTAAAACTACTACAGCCTACCCCCTCCCCTTTTTCTTACATGTATAATATTTGTATACTACATATATTGGTATTTTTGTTGATATATTTAGTCACCAAAATATTTTAATGCATTTTCATCAAGTCAGGGCGATCAATAATTGTAATTAAGGCTGCTAACACCTCAGGAAGGAAAACATAGAGAAGGGGTTAAGCTACCTCTGTGTAGTGTATTATTCAAAATGGACTCTTAACTCAATACCGTTTCTTTTTGGCAAGTCATTTTGTACTGCATTTTAGTCATTTTTAATTGGCTTGACATTTCAAGTAAACATTATTAATAATAAAATAAATAAAATAAAATGCCCGTTTTAGGGCCTTTCAGTCCATCAGGGTATTCACCCTGCGGGAACCACCTCAGGTGGGTTGCATCTACTACACTCTAAGAATTAATTAAAGTTGGCAAAATCTTTTTAATACAAATACTATCATAAAACCTTAGAGCATAGCCGGGCTGCGAACCCCGGACCTTCGGTGCCGAAATCAAACGTTATTAATAATATTACAAGGAAATATGATAGAACTTTTAGAAGAAAACCAAAAGTCCTTCGACCTATGTATAATCTTTTCTTTAAAAATATTGTATTTTTATGACAAAACAATCTTAAATATAAATAGTAAATAGTAAAAAAATCTTGTGATGTACAAGAAACCTATTGAAAACTATGTTGTTGTGACATCATTAACCTTTTTGTCATGTCCAGGTTTTGAATTTTGGTCAGGACAGTAACTGTTTCACTAACTTAAGTGTAAGTGAAACGCCAGTACATGGCATGCTTATAATTTTCTTTAATGCTGTCAACCCAGTAAGGCGGTTAGGTAACCAAGATCCCTAATAACTAGGATCCCTTTCTCTTTGCAATTTTATCTTAACTTTTATTTTTTCCCCTTATTCAATTAACTAAAACTTATTAATATTTCCAATGTTATTTTATAAATTTTAATTATTATTTTATTTTTTTATATTGATTTTTATTTTAATATTAATATTTTCCAAAGAAGATGCAGGGAAATGATTCTTGACTATACATATATTATTAACTTATTTATGTTATTTAACACACCATAAATAATTTGATTTAAACAATACATACCACACATCTGTTTTTGATGTAAATATCCCGTCCAAAAATGCTTCAGGTGGCATCCATTTTATTGGAAGCATTGCTTTTCCTCCTTTTCTATAGTAATCAGCTCTGAAAAATAATTTCGTTAGGAAAATGTTAATTTTAAAATTATATTTAAATTAAATTATATGAATAAATAATTCTTGAAGTTGGCCCAAAAACATTATCTTCACCTTTAATAATTAGTGGGTAGTAGAGAGTTGTTAGTTGTATCTGGTGTAACATTTAAAAAGGGTATCTGGTTTTACAATTTATTAAATTGACTCGTACGAGTTCAAATTACCATAATTTTTTGGTAACTATAACACAAAAAATTTAAAATTTGATAATATTATACCATATTACTAACCTTTTTGAAAATTGCATTGAACCTTAAAAAATATATTAATACTATTAATGAGCAAAAAAATTAGGTGTGCCAGGAAAGTTTTGTAGAAGTTCTAATTTTTGGCTAATTCTATGTTTTTGGGGGGTGCTGGACAAATATTTCAATATAATTGTGCGAGAGACACCTAGAAATGTAACAAGCAAAATGCAATGCTACATCTGGGAACTGTTCCATCCTTCGACATTCGTCATCATTGATGGCTCGAAATAACGTCATGTCCCACTCTGTTTTGTTATGTATATTTCATCAGGGCGCCGACAGAGCCTGAACACTAAAGTGGGACATGACTTTATGTCGAGCCATCAATAATGACGAATGTTGAATGATGGAACAGTTCTCAGATGTAGCATTGCATTTTACTTGTTTTATTTCCAAGGTGTCTCTCGCACAATTATATTGTGTCAATTATTCACACTTTGCAAAACTCGGTAGTATCAAATGATAAATATTTCAACTTTGCCACCCAAAATGTTTTGTGCTAAAAAAGTTATGAGGGATTTTCTTTTAAAAAATTACTTTTTCCCAGTTTATTTGTTGAAGGAAACCTACATGCATGTTAGCTAAAAAATATTGAAATTTTTCAGAAAGTTGAGAAAATTTCCTACTAATGCAGTAGGTTTTGCAAATTTATAATGAAAGAAATGTTTGTATTGTTCCTGGTGTTTCTTATTTTTTAATAAGTATCTAATTTATAAAATTGTTACTTATTTTTTATTATAATCATTACTATAAACAGAAACAAGGAGGTAGTAAACAAGGTAACATCATGATTTTTTTTAAATATGCTCTACAAGAAGTAGAAGAGTTGAGTTTAAAAACTATTCATAAGGCTCTATTTTGGATTATAAAAAATTGTTGGACATTTGCACTTGTTCCTCAGAGTGCTATACAATATAAGATCCTTGAGTAGAAATAACCTTGATACACCAGTCCCAATATCCAACACTTTGGATAACTTTCTTAATAAAAATAAAACTGATGAGAGATAATTTGTAAGAATAGAGATAGATATATGCTTATCCCAAGTCAAAGGTGAATGTAACACCATCGAGTTTTGAATAACTTCCTCTGTCAGGGAGAGTTAATAAAAATATAAGAGGTTGGCTTTCAATTTCATTCAGAGTTAAAGAGTTGGTTGAAAACCAATCCTTAGCTTTTTTAATTACTGTAATTTTCTTTATTAACATTAGCTCTCTATTGGCATCTCTTACAAGATATGTAGAATCATCAGGAAACCTTACACACTTATGGTTGTAATCCTGCAAGTCTTTGCAACACATCAAAAAGTGTATAACACCATGAACAGAGCACAGAGCTCTATATACCAAATGTGGTAACAATGATTTGGTAGTGTCGATAATCTATTTTATATAAAGAGATTACAAGAGCTAACATTATTTACTGGTATTTAACACTTCCGATTACTAACATCTCAGTTCTGAAATGTTATGAGCAGAAGTGGTAAGTTAAATGAGCATGTTAGAATATCTTAAAGATTATTTTTTATTAGCATGTGCTGGCATGTGTTTGTAGACACGACTATACCTGGATGCAGATGAAATATAGTCATTTAAAAAGTAAGGAGCTGTTATATTAAGTCCTATTAATTGTCTAGGTATTACTTATTTACAATTTTAGGGTAATGTTTCCTAATAACGAATGTTAAATTTGAACTCGGAGGAGTAAACTTATTGGGGGTAGACACCAATTTTGAAAGTCTTGGACTGTGTTTCCCTATATTTTTGTAAATTTAATGCCATTGTGTATCTAAACTATTCCACCCAGCACAGCATATTGAATCCTTTTTACCCCCTTGGTACTCTTAGAAACTTTACAGTTTTACCATCCACATCATTCTTGCTTTACTCAGCTCTTATAAATAAAATCTTTATTGCTTTTAGACCTTACATTTGCATAGCATTAAGCTAATGTAAAAAAGCAGTTGTTAAATGCTTTTACATTCATGATATTCTGATATCTCATAAAAAGAGTTGTTTAATAGGAATCAGCTTTTTATTTGATTTGTAAATTCTTTCATAGGGAGAAAGACTTTGAGCTGTCAGCTCATCTCTTAATATGAAAGAGCTTATTGAAATAATTATAACGTACAATTGATAACTTTTAAAAATGAAATAATAGATTTTTATGAAATGGCCTTACCTGTAGATATCTCTTGCCATGCCAAAGTCTGCTATTTTCACTACCCTACCAGGCCCACATGTTGTGAGCAAACAATTTCTCGCTGCTATATCTCTATGTATAAACCTGAAATCCTCTAGATATTTACATCCTTTTGCTACGTCTACTATGCACGTTATTAAGTCTTTCATTGTTAGTGATGATGGTTTCTCCTGTAAAAACAATGTGTTAATTTAGAGAAAAGTTTTTAATACATCTCTTTATGGTTTATTGAAATGCTGATGTAATTAATTGATTCCCCTTATAATTTAGGGCTTATAGAGGTTTTCAGGTAACCAGATTACCCCTAATAGCTTGACCAGTCACTGTAATTCATTTATGTCTTTTAATGTATCTTTTAAAATAGATTATAATATTATAGATACTTAATTTAAAAAAAAGGCTTGTTTTATAAACAATTAGGCTCAAAAGTTAAAAAAGGCTCAATTATAAATAATTATCTTTAATTGTAATCTTGAAATACTTTAATGGTGGCATATTCAAAACATTTTTGCCTTCAAGTTTAATTATTGGCAAAGAAAGCTTTTAATTTTTTTCTTACAGTAAACCTAGTTTACTGATTAATTAAATAATAATTTTGTGCAAATATAGCAGAGCATTGTACTTACTGGTTTAGGCCTGCTATCCCTGAGAAAGGTTTTCAGATCACCCCCTGATAATAGTTCTATCACTATATACCTAGGATGTCTGTCGAAACAAACTCCTATGAAATGAACTATATTTGGATGGTTGAATTTACTCATTATGAGAGCTTCCATAAAGAAGTCAGTCTCATTCTGGTTTGTGGATAGTTCTGGTAGCGTCTGAAATCAAATGTTATTATTAATAATAATATAAAAACTCAACTCTCGGCTTAATAGTGAAACTTTCAACTTTTACTTTCAATAGGTATAAAACTAGGTTTCAACATCAGGTTTCATTGATAAATGGTTTTTAGTGCACCCTAATTGACGGATGATCAAAATAGATTATGATTTGGTATTAAAGTTTTGTTTATAATTTGGTTTATAATTTAAATATTTGTTATTAAGCTTTCTACCCAAACAACAATTCAATATGAAACCAATAACTTAGGAGGTTTATGATGAGAAGAAATCCATTTATGAAAAATGCATTGAATATTACAAATAATTTATTTTATATTATTTATTTATTTAAAATTTTGACTCATCTCATGGAGAAATAAATTACGAAGTGTGTGGTCTGAGGTTCGGAACTAGAGGAACTATACCTGCCAAAACTATAACTATATAATGCTATAACTAAGAGTGTTTAGTAGAGATTAGATTCAAACAAAATTCTTTATCACAATTATCTGAAAGCATTAAACTTCGACTTGTCAGGTATATTAATCACCATATTTACTCCTAGCAGGAATATGACTACATATACAAATAAAATTAATTTTTAATCTGTTTTATTGACAAAATCTATATTTATGGAAAAATAATGTTTATCTTTTCTGTTATTTAAATATTTGTCTATTTTATAAAAAAAATCTTCATGTAGATTGATAAGTACAACGTTTTTATAGCAAACATAAGGTTATAAGGCCAACTTCACTGTTTATATTTCTGTAAATAAAGTGTTTATATATTGAATAAATAAATTGATAAAACACGATTGATTTTAGTAAAGAAAATTATGCTAATACAGTTGTGGGCATGAAAGCAGTGGGTGGATAGATTCAGCTATGGCTGTGTGTATACAGCTAAAGGCACCTTATTTCATATTATGTTATTTTTTAGTTTGGCCCTCCTAAACATATCATTTCAAAATGTTGCTCCCTCTCAACTCTTATTGCTTATTCTCAACTCATTGTGCTTATTAATTTAAAAAGAAAAATATTGTCACAATAAGAAGTGACAATATTTATGCATTATAAATTACAACCTTTTATAATGCATTAGCATGCATGAATTTTTATAAACTATACAAACTTCAGATAATGTTACTTACTTTGACTGCAACTGGCATTTCTACAGCATCCCCAGCTCTGTTTTTGAAAAAACCCTGATACACCTCACCAAACGCTCCTTGACCTAATGCCCTGTTTAAAAAGTTATTATAAGGCTCATTTGTTTACTAAAGAGAACTTTCAATTATTTTTCTATTCATACTTAAACAGCCATAAACTATTTGACGTAAGGATAGTAGCCTAGGATAGTATATTATTACGACCTAGTACTTCATCAAATTTTAATAAACTTTTTCTCTAAAAATTTATAAAAATATTTTATAATGAGTCTTTTTGTTTTAATGAACTTTATATTATATATCACTGATCAGTGCTCATTATTAATGATTCAATTATTTCGTTTATTTCATGTAGGTTTATTCTTTATTAAATAAACTGCATATTCCCACAGAAGGTAAGGTAACAAATGTTTCATCCTATCATTGTTTATCATCCTATTACAGTTTAAATATTGTGGCCCTACTGAGGAATGTTTAAACAAAAATATCTCAAGTACTATGGTAAGCCCAGGTGACACAAACTGAAGGTATTGTTGAAGTATCATTAAAAAACATTTCCTACATTTTTGAAATGTTAAACATTTTAATTGCTTGATATATTTTTAATTTCCCTTACATACAGCAATGGTTATAGGAGAAGTATTCACCCTAAAAATCCGAAACCGAGATAATAGCAGAATTATTCGTTTTAGATGTTTTTAAGACATTCTGAGTTGTTTTTATACTGATATCTGTGTTTTGAATAACTCCAGATGTGCTTATTTAGAGTGGTGAAACTTGGTTTATAAATAGTTTTTCAGGTCTAGTTTTGTTACCCAGGAAATAAAACTTTGTGGGACCTATTACGCTTAGCTTGTGCTCAGTATATAAAAGTCACCAAATTTACACTGTAACATGTCTTTAGACTTGTTTTGCTTCTCCACAGAATATACTAGTTGTTGAATTTATACTACAACATGCCATATGATACTGCTTGTCCTCTGATAGTAAATACATTCGTTTCAGGCACTGACCACGCTTGATGCAGCTAACTTTTACGATCCAACAAAAATCATAGATATACTTGTTAGTGTACTTATTTATTACATAAAAGTATATACTTGTACCAAATTTCCACTCAATTGGACAGTTTTTTAAATTTTAGTCATTTGATAAAAATTGAACTAATGCTGATAATAAGATGAAACGAGCCACATATGTTGGACTTATATATGACTAAATGTGTGCTAAATAATTTTTCCGCATTTTATGAATTTCCAAAATTATTATGGTAGGTTAATAATATCATAAAAAAATATATTGTGGGTAGGGCAACTGCACTTAAGGATTGATTTTTGTACCAAGTTTCAACTCCCTAGCATAAATACGTTGGGAGCTACAATTTAAGAGACACTCAGACAGACAACTTCGTGAAAACAACTTAGAAGGCCTTAAAACAACTAAAATGGATAGTTCAGGTGACATCCTAGTTTCAGATTTTTTTTACAAACACAATACTTTTCCTACTTGAGCAAGAGTTTTCCTATGCTCTTGCTTTTTATCCTCAAAGAGATTATTATTACGATCTGACTTTATTATCATTATATAAATGTTTTGCAGTAAAAAAATATTAATTTTAATAAATTTATATTTTAATTAAATTAATAATAGTATCCTTAAAATGTGGTATTATTAAAAATAAAAACAAAAATCTTGCATTTTTAGCTAAGTTGTTAGTAAATTTAAAAAAAAAAACAAGAAAATAAAGAGAATTAAGTGGTAGTAGCAATGAAGGTTTAAGTTTCATTATTTTTTATTATTGACTCCCACACAGGTTTGGTCCATTAGTCTTTGCAAGGAAGGGCTCCAACCTACACCTCTTTTCAATTCTTTAACCCCCCCCCCCCCCGCTACAGAATAATCCCCTCCAGATGCGTTTAAACTTACATATTAACCCTCGATCTATATTACTTGTAATATTTCAAAATCTTACAACTGGGAAAATGTGCTTTGAATTAATTACCACTAATTCAGATTAATAATTTCTAGATTTTGTAGTAAGTAAATTAATACTTTACTTAGGTGCTTACTATCAGATCTGATTGAAGCACTTATGCAAACCCACGAACAGTCTGTTTTTGTGAAAAGAGTGTCAATTTTAATGAATATGATATAAATGTATATTAAAAAGTAATATTAAATTAGTTAATATTTTAAATGAAACAAATAGTTCAAAATAATAACATAATATATAAATAATAACAATAGTATAGCAATACCAGGTAATACTAGTAAGTAATAGTAAATAGTATAATAATAACAATATAATAGTATAGCAATACCAGGTAATACTTGGTAATACTAGTAATAGTAAATAGTATAATAATAGTAAGTTGGGAAAGTTAGAAACCAAGTTTACTTACATGCTTGTTAATTTTAAGCAATTAATTAATGATGTATTGTGAATAATAAAAACAAAACTAATTATTTAGTTATTTGTTTAGTTTTTACAAATTTGTTGTTAATACTATTTTTGTATAAATTTTCAATAGAAAATATAAGTTCGGTGAGATATTCTTTTAAAAATTTCCAAAGCAAATTGATCAAATTTTTTAAAATAAAAGACATTTTTTAATCATGTTTAAACTTGTTTGAAAAAATGTTTCTATATAAAGGGAAATAGATTTTTCATTAAAAATTAAATGTGTAAAAACAAAAAAAAAAACATTTAAAGAAAATAATAACTTTATTTATAAATATAAAAAATAATAAATTATAAAAAAAGTACATCGATAATATAAAATATAAGAAAAAACATTTTTAAAAATAATAGATAAAATGTTAACTAATTAAAAATTGTATAACACTATAAATTTAAATTTTTAGTAGTAAACTTGGTTTCTTTTATGAACTTGAAGCAATTTTAAAGTTTTAAGGCACATTATAAAATTAAATTAAGAAATAAATTATACAACAAAGTTATGGTAAAAACTAAATCATAAAACGAGGAGTATAGCTTAGCTTTTAGCCTTTAGTTTATACTATAAATAGGAAATATAAATAATACATACAAAATATATAAGAATAAGGATATCAAATAATTTTTTATGTGAATCCATCTTTAAAATCACATTTTCTGTCTTATCTTTACTATTAAATTTAAATTTGTATACCTTATCTGATACAACTATTCCTAACAGTTAATTTTTCTATGAGAATTTTAATGTTAAATTAATTATGGTCATATTCTTTTCTTGGTACAAAGATTATTTTTGTATCAGCTCAATTCAAGAAAGAAAACTTCTAAGAGCCAGGCCTAAAAAATGTGACAAATTTTGTACTGCTTCAAACAAAGTTTTTTTTGAAAGTATACCTTAAATTATGAAGGAAAAGCATAGTCTACCAAACATGACTAGGGCTCAGAATAGAGCCCTTAATATGAATGCGCTCGCTCAAATTGTTAGAAAATCGCATAAAATCCAGTTTCTTGCAATAAGTGGTTCTCTGTAGGTCGTGTGAAAACATAAAGAGAACATTTTTTAAAGCTAATAAAATTTTTCATAAAACGAGTGTTTAGTTGTCAAAATAGGATTAATACAACTAAAGTTATGACATTTGATTAATGGCCAAAAAATTGCACAAAAATCCAATAATTTTTAAAGAAATTCGCTGACTTTGCATATTTTTTTGCACAAAAAACACAAAAACCATTTTTTTTTGGCATTTTTGAAAAAGCCATAACTTAAGTTGTAGTTATCTGATTTTGATGATTGAACACTCGTTTTATAGAACATGTTATTACTTTTAAAAATATTCTCTTCATGTTTTGCACACGACCCCACAGGGAACCACTTATTTCAAGAAAACTGAAATGTGTGGGATTTAATAAAATTTTGAGCTTCTACAATCATATGAATGGTCCACTCTGGATAGGCACACTATGCTTTCATAATTTAAGGTATATTTTTTAAAAAAATTGGTTTGAAGTAGTACAAAATAAGTCGCATTTTTTCAGGTCTGGCTCTTGGACTATATATTCTTAAAAGAAAATTAAACAATTTTTGTGTTTTTTTAATAATTTTTGTTTATATGTGTAGGTATATTATTATTATACAGGTATTATATAGGAGATAGTATAATTAGCATAATAATTATACATATTTGTTGTTTACTTTTAAGTTTTTTAGAGCCTTAAACTTATATGACAGGCTTAAATTGTTTTTGTTTATAATTAATTCTTTGGAAGTAAATGAAATATGATTTTAAGATCGTTTTGTTTAACAGTTGGTATAACTTGTAGTTTCGGTTTGATTGTACTTTTAAGATTTGATTTTCTATTTCTTGATCCTCGGTAGAGACTATAATTACAACCACTATTCACTTATTTCTAGTTTTTAATTTTTCTTATTTTTTTGTTAATTTTTAAGAAAAATAAAAATTTTAATTTATTTTTTCATTTGTTTGTTATATTTTGTTGTTATAATGTAATATTTATTGTAATAATTATACACAGGCAATAAAGTCTTAGGGAATTAAATAATCTTTTTGTTGAGGGTGTTTCTTGTGTTTTATTTGTTATGTTCAGTGATGGGATTAAATCAAAACATATTATATATATATATATATTATATATATATATTATATATATATATATATATTTCATTATTGGGAAGAGTACTTTTATAATCATTATACAGAGTGGTCTAAAGTCCTTCCCTCATAAATTTTGAACTATTAAACATAAATTAATGAAACTTGGGGTACTTTTTTTGTGTAAAGGGAACATCTTTTTTACAAAATATACTATACTGCAATACAATTACAAATTCTACTATACACATAGCAATTTATTTACTTGAGTAGTCTAAGATGTTCTCGTGGTATTTCCTTAAGATCTCTGATACTGTATGTTCCACCTCCGAATTCATAATTAGGGTTATATTCAGTTACCATGCTATCTGATGTACCTCGTAATCTACTTAATTGTAGATCTGGTCCCTGAGCTAATTTTCTTCTAATACTTTCAGCTTTTTTCTTTTGATAATTATTATCTGAAATAAATTTAAATCAATACTATTAATTTTAAATTATAAATAAAAATGGGAAACATTGATTGGTAATCTAAAGAAGTCAAAAAATGTTTTATCTTTGAATAATGATGCTTTTATCTTGAAAAAAAAAAGTTTTATCTTTAAATTTTGGTGCTTTTTACTGAACCTATAATATGCCTTGTTTATAGTTATGTAGTAAGAAGAATAAGTAGTAATGTAATGTAATAGTAATGTAGTAATAAGAAAAACAATTTTCTATCCACTATATAGTGTTGTCTTAAAAATCAATTCAGTGTCTAAATCAAATGATTTATGAGATAAATATGAACAAAGTTCCAGCTATTAATGGTAAATTAAATAACAGATGAATTTAGAGGAAAAAGTTTTTTGTGTGAAAAACTTGAAAATGTTGAAACTTTTAGATAATATAAATTTTAAAATCTTAAATCTTAAAATAATTTAATAAATAAATTTAATTATATTTAATTTAATTGCTCTTATCAAGTAGATACCTATAATAATATATTTAAATCCTACTAATATTATGTAGTTCTTTTAGATTTTGACAGCTTGTATTTTACTTGCTTTTGTATTAATATTAAAGAAAATATATACTTACATAAGAAGATGCAGAAACAGGAGCAAACTAATGCAAGTGCTCCTCCAAGAATAAAAATGTATGCTGATGTTGTGTCATTTTCTGTATTTGGTGTATTTGCTGTAAAATAAGAAAACTTATATTTACTATGATTGTTTTAATGCAGACTATTATTAGTTTTTAGACACATATATATATATATATATATATATATATATATATATATATATATATATATATTATATATATATATATATATATATATATATATATATATATATATAATATATATATATATATATATATAATATATAATAATATATATATTATATATATATATAATAATATATATATATATTAATTATATCAGACTAGAATTCAGCTGGGGAAAATGCAATTCTTGTAACACGCTGAAAGGAAGAGGAAAAAATTCCCTTCAGCTGCAAGGGGGGGGGATGTGTAGGTGGGGGTAAGTCAGGTTTTTTTATGCACCTTGCGGCACTTGTGATCTTGTTGGCCTCTTATCTTATCTCTTCTATTCAAAATGAACTATTTCTTAACTAGATTTTTTATCATTTGTTTCACTTTACTGACAATAAATGATTTGGGTGCAATGGAACAAGAGATATAACTGTTTACATACTGGTCAATAATACAACGAAAAATCCCTAATTCACACCCCAAAACAGATAAAACCTTATAATTGTAATAGAGCACAATATCACAGAAAAACTTAACCAATGAGTCGAAGTTCAAAATGCAAGTAAAAAGAGTTTTAAATGGATCATGACACATGTGTTTAGAGCACCCCCACTGGGGGTTGTTACCCAAGTACCTGTAGTTATAATTTTCTTTCCAAAGTTGGAATCCTGCTGCATCTATTAAAACAGCTGTTTTTTTCATGTCAAAAGATGTAGAGTCATATAGATATTATTTCTATAGAGGCCCTATAGGTTCAATTTTGAAACATCGAAAAAGTAACCTGACCACCTTTGCTAATAAATATAATTAAATAATCAGTAGAAAATTACAATTACTTATATAGTAAAAAACGTTAAAAATACAAATCAAAACACAAATAATATGTGGGAAACCGAAATACATTTATTATTATAACCTTAACTCACTCTTCAAGGAGGTTTTAATGAGGTTACACAGAGCCTCCAAGAAGATGATTTTGGCCTCTCAATGTATTTAGATAGGCTATGCCCCCTCTAGTATATAAATCAGGTCTTTATGATTTCATTGATTAGGTTTGATGAGTCAGCATTTTATTTAAATTCGGTACTATTAAGGTTAACATAATTCTAGGAAAGAGGTTTTAGTTTATGTATTTTTGGATGCTTAAGAGATACAACCAATCCAAATAACCAGAAAGCCAAAATAAACTTTTAGTATTTTTGTTATAAAAGTTTTCCTCAAATGTGAGCAAAATAACTTTATTTTATTTATACAGTATACTTTATTTTTTTTTAGCCAGAGAGATATGGCTGAATATCAGGTGAAACATTTCAGATGCCCCAACATTAAATTCCACAAAAAATGAAATCCATTTTTGGGTGCCATTTCTCAGTATGTAAAGATTACCTAAAGCTTACAGCTTATTACTTAGGTCTCGCAACACTGGACCTCAGAATTATTATTTAACCCACTTTCATGTGTGTTATAACTTAGTGTTAATTGAAGTCATAGAGTAATATAGTAAAAATAGTGATGTAAAACTAATTAAAGCCAACAAAATCATGACAGTAGGCAGCCATTTAATCATGTAATACAAAAACTACGTTTCTGTATTACATGTTTTTTTGTTCACACAGACATAAAAACACCAGTGTTCAAACATGGCAGCCTAGTTTTTTTATTATTTTAATCCTTAAATTGAATATTAGTTGTAATATATTTCATAATTGTATTAAATGTTTTGTTCATTGAATTTTTTCAGGAAAAGCCATAATTTTGACAGATGCAAATCATCTTTTTCATATAATTTTAAACATCACACCAATAAATATATATTCGCCAATAATTTAAAAACTAAAACATAACTAAGCAATGGAATTTAAACTATTAATTTTATTTGCGTCACGACATCTGACAATATGTTGTATATCGAATAACAGTTGTACAATAAAAATTTATAGGTTGTAGAAGTTTGAAAATTCTGATATTTTCAAAATAGTGATAGTCATAGATGTGGCTGAGATTTAGAGATGAGGCTATTTCATTAGAAACATTTTTTGCTGACGTAATGCTTGTATAAAGCAAATGTACTTACGTAGAATACAGCTTGTTGAATCGTTTCCTAGTAACCAAGTTGAAGGGCAAATACATTTAGTTTTGCTTCTATACATATCCATCGCTGCACATCTATAATCACAGCCACATGCAGTCGGTAATGCAGGTATTATGATTACTTCTCCTGGTCCTTTATGAACGCCAAGCCATACTCTGTGCATCATAACTCTGACACCTATCCACGAAAATCCTCCTTCTCCGACCCCAGCTTTTTCACCCCAAGCTCTCCCACCTACAAACATTGGTAATAGTTAATATTGATATTTGATTGTACCAGTGGATTGTACAAATAAAATTTTATTCTACACACGTATAAATAAAATTTGATATTTTGCAAAATCCTTGTCTTAATTAAAAAAAAACTCAATATTATGTGACTGCAAATAATAGTGTGAGAGACATCTAGGTATGAAGCTTGGAGACATTATATCATCCTCCAATCATATCTTATGTTTTGTTGACATAATTTCTTCCATTACATATAAAGACTGAATATATAGGTGTCTTGTATTTTCTCAATTTAAGTAAGTTTTTCATTATTAATACTAGTTTGTGTCTCCATAATAATAGTTCCACATGACTTCATGTATGATGGGTCTGCAATATATAAGTAGTGAAATATAGTTTACAAAATCTAATGAAATCAAGTATCTTTTGTGCTCTAAACTGATTCTCATCTCGCAAGTTGTTCACGTTTGCGAGTTATGTTAAACACAGTAGTAAGAGTAATAATTTAAAATCTACCATATTATCATTATTATTAATTATACCAGTATATCCTCCTCCACCTCCACCAGCTGTGCATCCTCCACCCCCACCACCAAATCCTCCAGCTCCTTTCTCACTACCATCACTGGTTGTATAACATGCTTTACCACCTGTACCTCCTTGCAGTAATGATAAACCTGTTGCATCACGATGTGTAAAATTTCCAGGCATCCAACCTCCTCCCGCTCCTGCAAAAACAATATCATTGATATTTTGAAATTTGGAAAATCTACACGCATAAGTTGAGTATCAAATTTAATTGGAGATGATATCTAAAGGGGTTAATGCAAAGCTATAATATTGAACACTGTGGTAGTATATTTGATATATAATATTGATCGTCTGTAATGTCCTGCCATGTAGTATTATGTGTAGAAGTATTCCTGTAACATGTATTCCTGTAATGTAGAGTTAACAACGACTCATTATAAATTGCCTAGGTATAAGAAGGTTGATATGAAGCTTGTTTAATTGCGAATGTATGTAGAACTATAGGGCTATATTATTTTCACCAGTGACTCAGGTGAACATTAAACTTTCAAATGTTCACCAGACTTTCTATTGTTTGTAAAGTCTATTTAAGCCATTAGACTTTTTAATTATTTGTTAAGGATGTACTGGTGAAATATGTGTATTTGAGATAACTAATTACAGACGTGGTTAAAATATAAGACATTTCACTGAAATCTATAAGATGAAATCTTTTTCCAGTAGAACCACATCTAAGCTCATTGATTAATCTTTTACATTAAATTCAAATATTTTAACATAAAGGAGAACTGTGGCAGTTTATTATTATAACAGTTACCTATACTAAGAATTCTCACAAATGCAGCTACTATTTTCACCTATAATTGCTATATCTGCAGGAAGCTTCATTGGAATTGTTCCATTCGAACAATGTTATTAAAAGGTAAAACTCCATTTAAGCTCTATTTAGTTAAAGAAACAACAATACATTATATTGAAGTTAAGGCAAAGACTCCACGATTTATCCATGCCACTAGAACTATTAAGTTTTACTGTTATTTGAGAATTCTATAGCATTCTCACATGCTGATTATGGCGTTTAGTCAAAACCTAAACCGTCCAATTAGAAAATACATGCAATAGAAGCAAGTTATTTATTTTCTGCTTCCTTAACTTACAGTACTTAAACTTAATTTATTTTAATATTACCTGCTTTACCAGCTGATTTTCTACCTTCCGAATTACCAGTCGTTGGTATAAGTGTTGTGTTAATTCCATGACCGTTATGAAACGTGTCAGTTTGTGAAGAACCATGACTCATTCCACCTCCTCCACCAGCCACCACTAAAGGCTCTTTATCATTTTTCCTATGCATCTGTAATGTAAATAAAATCCACTGATGAAATCATGAACATTATTAGGTGATTTAAGAATAATGTATTATGTAGCTATTCCAACCAGTTTTTTTGGCATAATTATAAAAAAAAATCAATTATACAGACTGGAATAGAACTATATGTAATAAGTTATTGAATAATTTTTGTTTTAAATAAGAATAAAATAAATTAAAACTCAATTAGTTTATTATGTACCTACCATAAATATGAAAGTACCTCCGCCACCTCCACCCCCTTCAGGAAGTGCTGTTAAGGTAGCTATTTCTTCAAGCGCTGATTTAGGCCTCTTTTTCTCAGTCCCAGCTTGCTGAGATTGTGGGGCTTGTTGACAGATTATTCTCTCATTAGAATTTGCAAAAGCCTAAAAAATAAAGCTTAACTATTATTTCAAAACTTTGCTGTTAATTGTACATCTTAGTTTATAGAATTCCATCTTAAATTACTAAATAAAAGTAGGCTTTGATTCTAATATCATACAAATTTTATTTTGTTTTAATTACTAAGCCAACATAGTGGACATCTTCAAAACAATAATTAACTTTACATGAAACTATCACAGACTACTTAAAATAATTTAAAAGTGAATAAAAAAAGTTTCTCATTATCTAAAAACTTAAAAAACAGTAAAGTAATACAATTCATGTGGTACATAAGTACATAATCTCATTAATTTCAGAGCTTTAAACTTTGTTTAACAGTCTATCGTTTAGTTTAAAAATCCCAAAGGACAAAAGCATTTTCGGTATTGACCAATCAAAGAAGCCACTGACAATTTAACAAGTTCTCTAAAATATAAATATTTCTATTGTATGGACAGCTTTAGACACCTATTAACTCTTGCATTATTTTATTATATTTTGCTCAGGTTGGTCCATATTTTTAAACTTTGTAAAACACAAATACCAAAAAAACTGTTATCATCTTCCGATGCTTTTCGTTCTACTTTTTATGGTGTAGGTGTTCCTAAAATAATGTTAATCGATATAAAACAGTCAAATACATCCTCTACCTGCTACCACCGCATTGGTTGCTTTAAGAACCCTTTATTTTGATAGATTAATGTTGGTTGATTTTGAAAATCACTCTCAAATGGGTCAGTTAAAATAAAATATATATAAATCATACTAGTGACAGGGTCTGTTTAGTTAAAAACTGATTTTACAGAGTGACAGCAGTACTTTTACCCCTAGTCTATGATTTTTTTTATGTTCAACATTAAGATTTATTGATTTTCTTATCTACTATTTACACTATTTTGTTTTACCTTTCTACAAGCGTCGTTTCCTTCTTGTCCAACAAGTATATAGAGTTGTTGTCCTTGTGTTAATTCTACAATTCCTCTAACTATAGCACCGAAACTGGACCCCCTACTGTCGCTGCCTTTACCCCCACTAGCACCTTTAGCTATGATCCTGTCAAGCAAAATAATATTCTGAATTAACAAAATAGGATATCTTTTGAAATAATATATAATATTATTTATGAAATAAAACCGAATGGCCCTCAGTTAAAAATAAACTTAAAGAAAATTAAAAAAAAAATATTAACATATTATATATTTTTAAGCTTATAATATAAAAATATATTTATTTATTACAATTATATAATATATTTATAACACCAGAGTCAAAGAGGGCTCAATACTTTGAGGTAGGGTCAAGCAAAATAATCTTGTGAATTCACGAAATAGGAAGCCATTTGAAAGAATATCATATTATTAATGAAATATAAACAGGGACGGAATGGCCAGCAATGGCCGGAGCCCTCTTCGAGCCCCTTAGCCAAAAATAAACTTAAAGAAAATAAAAAAAAATATTGACATATTACATATTTTTAAGCTTATAATATAAAAAGATATTTAATTATTACAATTATGTAGTATACTCATAACACCAGAGTCAAAGAGGCTCAATAGAGATCCTAAAGACAAATATTTTAAAGTGCTTAAAAATATTCTTAGTTTGTTATTGTTATCTAAGTCTAAGGTCTTTAAGGTCCCTATTTATTTCACTTGGACTTCTATGGGCCTCTACCGGAAGGCTAGGGGCAAAAAAAGTCCCTAGTATACTCGATCAGAGCCCTAAAGCAGAATAAAGGGCTTTAGATATTTGCTTTTTTAAGTACTTAAAAAAACATTTTAATTTTAGATCTTTGAGACTCCTATTCATTATACCTAGATGATTAAGGGCTCCATACGAAGACTAGAGCCAATGCTGGCCCTTAGCATAAATGAATAAACTTAAGTTTTATTTCTGTTTATTTTAATTTTACTTACCTATTTATTTTATTTACTTAAGTTAATTTTTATTTATTTAAATAAAATAATTTCATTTTATTTAATTTTATTAAATACTAAATTAAAATTAAATTAATTACATTGTGCTTGCTATTATCATTATTATCATTATTATCATTATTATTATATTATCATTTTGGCCAAAAAATGTTCAAATACGCCGTTTTTATGGGCAAGAAAGAAGAAAAACTTCAGGAAATAACTAAACAGGGACTACAGGATTAATAATGAAGCAAGCAGTTCTAATAATTTTATCTATAGTAATGTAAGATCGCTGAAGGAAAAGATCAATGAGATAAGTCAAACCATTGATAAGGACAAAATTAAATTCCTTTGTTTCACTGAAACATGGATAAAACCTAGCGAAGCTAAGTACGCTACGATTGAGGGTTATAGACTAGCAGCCTCTTACTGTAGATCTAACTCTCGAGGAGGAGGAGTTGCTATTTATGTATCTCATAATATAGACTGTCAATATATTCCAGGTATTGAAACGTTGTCAGTTAGCTCAGATTTTGAAGGTTGTGCTATCAACTTGTCAGCCTCAAACACCATTATATTGTGCTTATATAGATCCCCTAGTGGAGATATTGATACATTTCTGAATAAACTGGAAATAGCATTAACAAAATTAATTAGATCTACGGCAAACATTTACATAGCTGGTGATTTTAACATGAACCTCAGTGATCAATACAATAGAGACGTCGTGAAATTCAAAAATTTATTATTATCTCATGGTCTTGAAATAAAGTTTGATAAAGTTACAAGACCTGCCAGCCAAACTTGTTTAGACAGCATTATATCAAACCAAATGCTAGAGAATGTATTGATTAGTCCTTATCAATACTCTGATCACTATGCACTAACGACAGTGATTCCAATGAAAAGATGTGACTTAAGGAAAATTAAAACTATAAAGATAAAATCAAGAAAATTTACAGAAGATGGTTTTATTAAGCTCAAAAGTATCCTAACTGCACAAAACTTCAAATGTGACAATATAGCCTCCTGTGAATATAAATGGGATCTTCTAATTAACTCAATCTCTGATGCTTTTCCGGTATCTGAAAAAAGTATAAAAAACATTAGTAAAACTAAAATAAAGTATAACAATCAAGAACTTAAAACATTAAAAAATCAAATACTTACAGCAGTATCTATAAATAAAGAGTTCAATGATGCCATCCTGGGAAAGAAAATTACTAAGCTCAGAAAAGAGTATCGAGTAAAACTTTAAAGAAGCTGAAAAAGAAGCTGTCAGTAAATATATGACTCAGAGTATTAACAGTTCTAAAGCAATATGGCAATATATCAAAGATAAAACATCTGATCAAACAGTCACTACTGTGAGTGAAAAGCTAAACTCAGAAAATTTTAATAATTATTTTTCTGACTTACCTGATGTTATGAACAAAAACTTACCTGAATCTGTTGTTGGTTGGGAACAGCTGATGAAGACTCCTCCAGTAGAGCATCCTCTCCTTCTGCAACCTGTAACAAAGAAAGAAATTATTGAAATTTTAAACAAATTAGACAACAAAGCTTCATGTGATATTTATTATTTCAATAACAAATTAATTAAAAACATAACTAACCTTATAGCTGATCCTTTAGTTGAACTTATTAATTCTTCATACCTATTAGGCCATTTTCCATCTGTTCTAAAAATTAGTAAAGTTACACCTATATATAAAAAGAAAGGAGATAAAGATGACATCAATAACTATAGGCCAATTACAATAACTCCTATATTATCAAAAATATTTGAAAAGACATTAAAATCTAGACTTCTCAACTTTCTTGAAGGAAATAAAATATTTGAGCAAGCATCAGTTTGGTTTTCGTCAAAACATGGGTACAATTGATGCTCTAGAAGATATGGCTGATTTTGTCATCAATGCTTTAGAAAATAAAGAAGAAGCTATGGCATATATGATAAGAAGCCTAAGAGACAAAGTAAGCAAAGATGTTTTAAAGATGATGTACTATGCTTACTTCCATTCAAGAATATCATACTGTGTCCGCCTTTGGGGAGGAGCTACAAAAGTTGGTGAAGTATTCATCCTACAAAAGAAAATAATAAGAATCATCATAAATGGTCTCAGCTACAAGGAATCATGCAAAGAAAGCTTTAAAACCCTTCGGATACTTACTCTACCTTCTCTCTACATATACAACTTACTTATCTACGCCAAACAGAACTTCAATAGCCTACAGGACAAGAGCCACGCCTACAACACCAGACACTACAACAAACTGGACTACCCTGCCCATCGTCTCACGCTGACTAACCGTTCACCACTCTACATGTCTCGTAAATGTTATAACCACCTTCCAGAATCCATCACTCAACTTCCACATCAACAATTTCAAGTAGTAGTTAAAAATTTTCTTATAGGAAAAGCCTTTTATTCTGTTGACGAATATCTTTTATCGAAGATATGATTTGGTTTAATTTAATTTAATTTAGTTTTAGTTAGGTTATAAGATTTTTTGACGTCACTAGACAATGTACAGACATTGTAATGGTGGGAATAAGAATTATTATTATTATTATTATTATTATCATTAATACTACTTTACCAGTGGTGACCACGTCAATGTAGATGAAGAATCCCACGTTTAAGGGATGTAGGACATCATGGATAGAAACACAATGCTCTTACAAAACTGAACTGTGCCTCTCACAGTGGAAGCGAAACGACGGATTCTTCATACTTTACATTGATTACATTGACGCGGTCGCCACCGGAAGACCTAAATATTCATGACAATAACTGCGAAAGCCTACGTAGTTTATAAATACTACTCTAGTTAAAAGTAGACCCCTCTACTTAAAAAGCAATATGGAACCCCCCCCCCTCCCCTTATTGGTCCCCTTGAGATCTAGGTTTGGGCTCTTTTAAGCCAAACCCTCCTTGGGCTTTTTTGGCTCAGTTTGCCAATGAATATAGAACAATAAAGTTTTAAAAAATATTGATAAATGCCCAATGATTCTATAAAATACAGTTCTTCTTTGAAAATTGATAACAAATTTACAAAACTTATTGTTGTGTATAATCCAAGACTGACTCTCATATTGCAATATGTTAGTTTAGAGATGAGCTCACATAGTTTGAGTTAAGCCAGTTAGTTCTAGTTACAGTTTCACAAACAACTAGATAATAGTCACACGAGTAACGTAAGTGACTAGGAACAAAGTGCTCGGTTCTTGAAGACAGACGTCTCCTAATGGCACTGCGGAGCTTTGACTTTCAGGTCAGGGCTATAGAATGATTTGTGCACGCTGACATCTGGGTGCTTGGTTCTTTGTCGGGTGGCGCTGGACTGGCCAGAGCAGTAAGCCTAGCTTAGAGTTTGGTGATGCTAGTGGAACTGATGATTGGTGAGACTGGAAGGACGAGGTCAGTGAGACTAATGTGATCAAGGAGCTAGTAAGACTAGATGAAACAAGCACACAGTAAACTAGTTGTCGGCGCTAGCCAGAGCGGTGAGCCTAGCCAGAGTCTAGCTGGTCTAGATGAACTAGGCACACTGTGAACTAGTCGCAGACACTAGCCAGAGCAGTGAGTTTGGATAGAGTCTGGTTGGGCTAGATGAACTGGACACACTGTGAACTGGTTATATGTGCTACCATGTACGGAGAGGGTGCCTCCTAGATGATTGGATGTGCACAAACTCAAGGGCTAATGTTGAGTGAGATTTGAGTGAGGGGAAAACGCTAAATGACCCTACGGGTTAAAGCGTTAAAAAAAAAAAAAAAAAAAAAAAAACTAGATAATAAAAAATGAGTAAAATTTTGATTTTTTTTTCAAGGAAGTCCAAGAAGATCTTATAATTTTTCTTTGATTTAACAAACAAGGGTTATTTTAATAGTGTTTTAAACACTTTTCTTTGATTATTTTGTCTAATTGTTTCATTGTCTCTTTATACCTCTAATGATGTAAGTACTCATAGTTCAATAGGTTTCATCTTTGTTTTTAATCTAAATTTATTTGAACCAGAATGAAAAGGCTTACGTGTAATGGCCAGTCTGTGGCACAGTCCACTTCTGAACACCTCTTTCAAATCTCTCAGCAAGCACAGTAACGTTAACATTGGTATTATTGTAAGCTGCTGTGCAATTATCTTGAGTTGGACCAGTTCTTCCTCTCCTCCCACAAGTTGTAAATTTGTAAACTAAAACAGTAAATAGTTTTCAAACAGGACTATTTCATTTGATTACAATTTAATATAAACCTTTTATAGTAAAGTTTTGATGATAAAACTTTTACATGGTATATATATATAATCATTAAGTTTTACCTTTACAAACAACCACATGGATTTTTTCATTTCATTTCTTTTGTTTAACTCATTGTTTCTAATCGTGATTTAATAATTTATTGTAATCATAATTTGTTTTTATCAATTAATTTTAAACATTATATTTAAAGAATAGTAACATTTAGCCAATTAAGGATTTTTAAAGGAAAATCCTGACCTAGCTTTGGCTGAGGGGTTGATTTATAAAATACCTTCACAAAATTCAATTTTACTTAATTTATTTATTTATTTTACTCAATTTTACTTAGTGGTGATTTCGAGGCCAACTCAAAAAGCCAAAAAAGCCTCCTAAAAACACAAAAAATCAATGTTGGGAACATGGAAAAGAACAGAAAATTAATACAAAAAATATTTACCTGTTGAATTAATAAAATCTTGATGGGTTGGTGGAGGTGGCAGAGGTACTGTAAAATTTAAACAACTAAGTTAATAATTATCAACCTTTAACATTATAGTATAGCACAATGATATAATCAGTTGACAGGGCGGGAATAGTGTTAAGTTGAGATGAGATGGGATGAAACGACCAAGTAACTGAAGTTATAATAGTCTTGTCAAATTTTTTTACTGTTTAGAACTTGAAATTTAAATATTCATTAACGTCATAAAACACTACTTTGCTGAAAAGTACGGAAACACAGTCAAAAGCTATTGAATAAATCACAGCAGTCAATTTTAGCATGCTTACATTGTTCTCAGCATTTAATGACCACATCAATTTGCTTAAGTATAGTGGTTGTAGAACTCCGTCCTGTTCTATAGCCATATTGGCAGTTTTTATTTCTTCCAAATAATCAACTAACTGGTTTTTCATTATATTTTTAAGCACAAAAGTAATACCACTTCAAGCTTTGGGAAAATATGGCATTCTGAAGGATGAATGAAGCAAGTTATGTGGAAACGTACGTAGATATCCTGCACAATTTTTTAAATAAAATTTGCCCACGTTAGAGTTAAGGGAAATAAAAGAAATTAGTCAGGGAAACTGAAATAATAAAGTCAGGGTGAATCCTGTCGTGGAATAGTTTTGTGGAAAAACCAGTTGGATGACAGTGGATGGAATGTTTTGTTGATGCAACAACCTGGACTGAACCGTTGACAAATCATTAATCAATGGAATGATTATTCGCCTTAAAAGACTGGGTTGTTCAGTTCACAAATAATTTGTTGACTTAATGATTAGTCTATAGTAGAGTTTGTTGATGGGTTGGATTTGTATGATTCTGTTGACAAATCAGTTTCCATACAGACCTGCGAAGTCTCGATGTATTGTTAATGGTTTAACTCTAAAATTCAAGGTACAGCAATATGGAATACCCCACGCACCTTTAAATAAATTGAAAGCAAACTTTAATCAAAGGCAAATCTAAAAGTCTCTTATTTATTTAAAAATATTTTGTCAAAAGAACAATCTGCCGACCAACTAATTTGTTGACACAAGAACTGGGTTGTACGTTGACAAATTAGTTGTTTGACAGACCTTTAAAAAACAAACTGTTGACATAACGATTTGTCAACTAATTGATTTGTTGCCACAAAAACTTGGTCTCTACCATAGACAAATGGGACTCAAGTATGGAGTCTAATTTTCCATAGCTAACAAGTGACCCCTTACTACCTTCATCCATCATTCGCCTGCACTGATGATGACCGAAAGGTTGAAAGCTGGCTCTGTCAATAAATATTATATAGGGAGAGACTTGGATGTTTTATTAATACTATGTACTTCACTTGCGCTTCTTCTTTTCCTTACAGGCATATTTATAAAAATCCTACAACAGGATTCAGGGTCTGTAATGTTCAATCGACAAATCAGTTGGTAGACAGATTGTTACATTGACAAAACATTACTAAAGTAACATTTATCTACTTTTGACAAAAGGTAGCAAATTGGTCAAAAAGCAGTTGGTTGACAAATTTTCCCATAACAAATAATACTTGTCCATCGAAATAATGATTTGACACAAGTGTGTTTTATTAATGCCTGAAAGGGTTCAGATGTTCATGTCCACAACTCCATTATATTAAATAATGACCTCTAGCAGAACAATAGAGGTTAAATTTAAATAGTGTTAACAATCAAAATAAATAAAAAAGAATGAATAAAAATAGTACTAAAGTAATGTTAATATTACCATGATCGTCAAATCCATCGTCATAGTTGTAACCATTTAAATCTTTAGCTGGTACGCCTAAAACATTGGAAATAAAGTAATAATCTAATAACTTAAACAATAAATAAAAATTAGTTAATTTGTTAATCAAGTATATAAAAGTACGAGTAAAGTCTAAGGTAAATTGTAAAAATATGGAGAATGTTTAATCTTACCAATGCCAAAGCATTTGGGACTCATAGATATATCATCAATTGCAGGATCTCCTCTTGATGCAAAGCTTTTTCTGGCTTCAAACTGCAAGTAGTACCTGTAACATTTAAGAGATTTGTGAACTTTGTGACAGTGTTGTGTTGCGTTTTGCTTCAAAAATTTAAATATCTGTGATGTTATTTGGTTATTCGTTTCTTTTTGTACAACCTTTGTTAAACAACAAGGTTTAACAAATTTTGTTAAAATTGAATAGATAAAAAAAAGAAATATATTATATTTTATAGAATGTTTAAAAAAGAAATTTATATTACAAAAATACAAGATTTGTTTTTACATGAATCAACTGCCCTAGTTCATTTATAAATGCATAAAAATAGACCTGCAATGCATGAAACGGCTGTGATGACATATTGGTTATTCTATAGTATGACACTCAGTTAAAATCAGCCGGATGAGTGTAGAGAAACCAATAAGGTTGACATGATATGAAATTGTGGGCGTGGTGTAATATCCAGGACTGCAACTGATTTTTACCATCTATCATACTATAGAGCTTTTCAAAAATCTACATGTTACCGCCTAGGCAGTTTCTGTAGGTAAGTTTATAACCTGTTTGTTATTTTCTGTTCTTTAAATTGTCGTGTTTGACTAGAGTTGATATATATTTTTATCTTGGCATGTCCTGTCATAACTAGCTCATTCAAGGTTTAGCAGACAGGGACAATTCTTTGACGTGAAGTTAAATATTAGTCATATGTTAAATAAACTTCTCAGTCTATATACCTTGTTTTTATTTACTGCAGCAACACTAATAATTAATTTAAAATCAAAAAACAAAACAATGTCAGCATCTTTACTGTCATTATCCTGTGGCAGCACAGATAATTATAGCACTGATTTGTTACTATGGTTCCTCTTTAAGCGTGTAATTTTAAAATATGAAATAAAAAGATGGAAACCTCACATACTCTTTATTCAAATAAAAATATTTATTTAGGCTCCATAGCATTGGGAGTAATTTTCTCTTTCTAGAGAAAATTTTAAACGTGATTGTTCTTATGCGTGCACACCAAGGGCGTTTATTCCCCAAGGGAGAGTCATTTTCTTTCTCATTTACATTTTCTTCTTCACTTTCTGTGCTGGGCTGAGATTAAATTCTTCAGTATAAAACATAATGTTGTTCAGTTTTCACTCTTATTGAACATTTTTAATATGCCAACCTGTTGCTTGTGATGTTTGGCAGAGTCACTACTTGCATGAGCCATTTTTCACCCTTATCACCGTAGCTCCACCATAGTTTAGTACTGACATTACTGTTTCTCTGAAGTTCAATCAGAAAAAGTCCTAAGGATCCACTGTGGGGGCCATACTTATGATAATGAAAAGTTATCTGTAAACAAATAGAATAGAAAAATTGTAAAATGGCTCTTAACAGGAGCTTGGAGGACTTAATGTTTAGAATATTATTATTTTTATTTTTGTTAATGCACCCTAAAGATTACTTCTGAAACATAACTGTCACTCCTTAAGTTTAATGGCCGGGATTTTAATTTTCCATTACAATTTTAATAATCCCTTCCATAAACTGAATCAAATATTATAATATTTCTTATTATGTATGTGAGAGTAAGGCGCATTGGAGGTAAAAAGTCAAAGTCTTTAACCTTATTGCCACAGTTATCAAACTCTTAGGAACTTTCAAGAGCTTTTGAGAATATGTCTATCTTTGCTGTAAAGATAAGAAAGATTTCTCAACTGATTCAAGTCTCTGTAATCCAGGGTGCCTGATTCGTACCCTTCTAGCACAGGGTACAAATGGTAAACTGGACCAGTTACTATGTCCTTACTGTATCCTTGTTTTAGATTAAACTGATAGCCAATTATGGTACATAATGAGCCTTGTATTTAATTAATGGTTGTTTTACTATTCAATTAAATGCAAGTTATTGACATAAGTGTTTTGTTTTACTATTATTACAATTCATGTGTGATTAAGTTTACATCAAGTAATACTTAAAATTACTATCATCAGTTATAATCAGTTGACAGCAAGGGAAAATAGTGTTGAGGAACCAATGAGGTTGATCCAATATGAAATTGTGGGTGTAGTTTAACCAGGGCTAACTTTATTACTCCCTTGCATTATTTTCCACACCGTCAACTGATTATAACTGAGTGTTATAGAATAATACTAGACTATTTTATTACGCACATAACAAGAGTTGTAGTATTGTGACGACGAATTACTGTGGTACCTAGGAGGAGGGTTTATGATAGGACTTTCCAAGGAACCTGCTGTCCCCAGCTCATGCAGTTTCCCTGTCATATCTACATACACATAATTACCTGCAACGAAACAAGTACACTTTTCATTGTTTTATCTATACCAGCTTAAAATTATTAACTTCTATTTTACATGTTTCTATTTTCTAATCTCTATTTCTGAAACTATCATTTCAATATAGAGTAATTTGAGGTCATAGTTTCGAGCTTTTGCGATATTTGGTATATAAGTACAATAAACCTGTGTTTTTAAAAGTTTAGGAGCCTTCCAGGTAATAAAAATAAAAAACTTCCCTATATCTTTCAGCTTGACTCTAAGTAGGATTATAAAATTATATAATAGTGTCTCAGTCATTCAAATGAATTATTGTCACTATACTCCTGGCGCTATATCTTTTGATATGGTCACGTGACTAAAAATCAGCTGGAAGAGAGAGAATGCAACGCTTGTAACACACTAAAAGGGAAGAAAAAAGGGGGGCTATGTATGTCAGATTATTTTACCTGCCCGCGGCACTTGTGATCTCAATCTCTTATCTTATCTCTTCTACTCTATTCTTTAACTAGATTTATATCCTTTCTTTTTACTTTAAACGGTGTGTCTTTTAATATTATTTCATAACATTCTGGCATACTAAATCTGAATTATATTATTATTTAATTTCTACCAGGAAAAACTATGACTATAATTAATAATAATTAAAACAATAAATGTAATGATGTAGAGGCAGGTGGGAAAGTCTGATATCAATTTTTTGCTAATCTCATATGAAGATGAAAGACAGAAATTTATTGACCAACAATAAATGAAAGACATTTATTTTTTTGTGACATAATATAAGCTAATTAAAAAAATTAAATTATATAAAAGAGTAGTCTTATTGAAAACCGCATCTTAAATTCAAAAATAAATCTTGATGACAATTTTGTTATAATTTAGCATGGCTGTGTTCCTTTCCAACTTACAAAATTTTGTGTTACTGTCTTTTACATAGTTAGTTGGCATTAGAGGGTAAACGAGCTGGCTTAGCGGGAACGTGCAAGATGCTGACAGCATTTTGTTTTTAACATGACGATATCCTATAAATCCATTTGTTTATGGATATATAGAATATCATCTTGTTAAAAACAAAATGATGTCAGCATCTTCATTGTCATTATCTTGCAGCAGCACGGATAATTATAGCAAGGCTTTGTTAATTTTTTACGTAATAAGCATGAACTTTGAAATCAAGTAGTCAGTGTGTTATGTACAGAAAGTAGCTGATGTAACGAATGGATATATTTATTCGGACAAGATCAATTTTGGCCCCTTTTAAAGTCCAGAAAGTTCATCCAAAATCAGTTTTTGGCCTATAGCGTTGTTCCTATTGGTTTTATAAAAAAAGTTACATGGCTCTTTTTTGTAAGTATGTTAAATTTGTGACAAATCAATGTTTAAACCATCAGAATTGGTGAAATAGAACCAGAGATATAACTGTTCAAATATTGTCAACAATAAAACAAAAGGCTCAAATTTACACCCCAATACAGATGTAAACCTTAAAATGGTAGGGGAACACAAAATTAAGGAAAAACTAAATGAAGTTCAGAGCTCAAGTGAAAAGATTTTTCAATAGATCAGGACACATAATATGTTCGGAGCACTCGCGGGGGTTGTCCTGTGACGTCACCCAAGTACCTGTAGGTATTTTTTTCTTTCAGAAGTTGGATGCCTGCAGCTTCTATTAAAACAGTTGTTGTTTTTGTCAAAAGATATATCGCGAGGAGTATAATCTCACTCAAATTTTTGATGCGTATGGTTAAAATTTGGATCAGCATTAAAGGTAGTTGTTAAGCTGTAGGATTTAGACCTGTTGGGTGAATTAATAGGTTCTAAATTAAATTAAATTTAATTCACAGCTTTACTGTTATATTTGTTCAATAGTCATTAAATTCCTTTTGTTTGTTTATACCAGTAGTAAATAAATATCTATACCTGAATTATTTTGATAAGTGTGATCAAAATTTGGACCAGTCTTTGAGGTAGCTGTTGAGCCATTGTTTTTTGTCCATTTTAGTAAATTTCCCGCTTCGTTGTGCCATCCACACCAATCTTTCTCAAAATTACACCTTGCAAAAACTGGCACTTTATCTGTGAAATTTTTAATGAATATTATTAGAACACGGGTAAAGAAATTTTTAGTGTATGTTGAATTCATTAGAAGGAAGGACCCCAGGCCTGGTAGGCAGGCTACTGTCATCAATCTCAATTTTTTTAGAATATACGGTTTAGTAAGTAGTAAACATACAAGTTATTCAAGACTAAAGATCAAGAGGCCTTTCAATTTTCAAAAAAATCTTCATCATGATTTACACTGACTGATAGCAAGCTAGTAGTGGTGAGAGGGTGATTGAGTTACGGGGTTGGTGGAAAGGACCATAAAGTTGGTCTACTCACCAGGCTTGACCTCCCCACCCCCCTACAACTACTACTACTACGCTTACTGATAGTCCAATCATAATTATAAAGGTAACAAAATCCCAGGAAAGTTTCTCATATTATCTTTATTTTATTATTAATTAACTCTATGGACAAAGCTACTATAGATACTTCAATAATTACTAATATTTTCTTTGCCTCGTCCACTTACTGGTAGCAACTACACCATAATATTGGAATAATACAAGAGTATCATGAAATCTCTTTGTTTATAAATCAACAATTTATAGCTGATTTAAAGGGTTATAAATTAAAATTTTAAACCAGCTATATAGGCATAACTGAATCTTCCATTATTTTAGTTTTAATATATAAATGTATTATGGTATGAATTAATTTTCAATGTACAGATTGCTGAAGCTCTTTGGGGTCTAATTGGTTCCTGCTAATAATTCATAGGGAGGGGGGGATTCCTAAAATCAGCAATATTTATAGGATTATTTATTAGGACCACCTACTCTTATTTATTGATCTTTGGTTTATATATGTTAAATATAGCTTTTTGGTTGTTTATAACTTGGGTCTGTAAAATTTGATTCAGGTTATTCCGGGTTTTGAGAAGTCCTGGGGGGACACACTTCTACCAAATATGTCAAAATTAATTGCACTACTTAAGGGGACATCATAAAGATATGAAAGTTATGATGCATTAACTTTTACTGATGAAGTTAGGTGTTACTATTGATTTAAATAACTTTTAGAGATTAATATGTTTTTTTTTTATTAATTTGATTATTAATAATCAAACTATAGATGTATTTTTTTTAAATAGAAATATTCGTTTTAAACTCATTAATTTTTATTTAAATGAAAAATAGCTTTTTAGTGTTGGCCAAGTTTAGAAGTAAGAAACTTTTTGTCTGTAAAAATGTGTTGGCAACTCTTTCATTTTTTTATTCAAATATGGCTCTAGCTAGGCGATAGATACATTCATGAGGTGTTAACTGTTATATTAAATTAAATGAAGAAGACTAAGACTGCTTAATGTGTAGTCACTGTCTTAAAATGTGAAAAAATTGATTTTAGTTTCTAGCATCGAATAAAAATACATGATGATAAAAAAATTAGTTTATTTTAATTTTAACAGGTCGAGGAGAGTGGGTTAAAGTGACAAATGTATGATCCTCTGATACAAGGTCTAGAGCTTCAGGAGTCTACAGACAGTCTGCCAGTTATGATACTATATAATAAGCTACTGTAGGTATATTATTTTTTGAGACAATGTTCAGAATTACGTGATTATGCATGGATGTAGAGTAAAGTATTTTTAGGTTTCATGAACCCAGTATTCTTATCTTTATTGAAACTAGGAGTGCATTTGCTAGACCTAACCATTTAGAAAGCTCTGAGTAAAAGGTGTTTTCTACAGGTTCAGAGGGCGTACCCAAAGGATGAGAATTCAAAGCCCACCAAGTGAAAAAGCTAGTGGAGGGGCTGAACAAAAGTTATTTGCCCCAGAGATAAAACCTAAATGGGAGTGCCAGGGGCTCGATTAGTTTGTTTACGTTTCCCCCAGTCAGTTGATAATGAAACCTTCCTGGAGAAAAAAATCAAAAATCGATTAAAAGAATTGCTGAATGTTTTTTTCGTCCCTCTAATTCTTGGTGTGGTAATTTTTGGTCTACAATGGTGTGGTAATTTCAAGGAACTTACAGAAAGGGGAAGGAATGTATTGGGCCTTCAGAATGTAAAATAGCATTGCCAACCCCCCACTGCTACTCCCTTGGGCACTCATAGCTCTACTACATCCGTCCTATCATCAGGTTACAAACATGTCGAGTAAAATTTTAGTTTTTTATCATTTTGTAATAGTTTATTGTACATATTTAATGTTATTCTTACCTTGTTTAAGATTATAAAGTTATGAATCCTAAGAAAATAAAAAATTATTAGAATTAAAGACGGTTGACATTAAGCGTGTTAGATTTTAAAAGTGAAAAACGAAAACTTTATACGCTTCTCCAATACTTTTAAACTCTATATGGGACAAATTGTCCCATGCTTACCTATTTTCCTTGAAAACAGTGGCAACACTTTTTTGCCTTAATGCTCCCCCTGTAAGTAATTTTAACCCCCTCTGCCCCCTTTCACTTTAGAACGTAATGATCAGAGTGCTCTGAACAGTTGGGCATTGCTAATACACCATAGTTTTGTTTAAGGTGCTTAAACTAATTCTCATGATGGCTTACCACAGTCCTGTTCTTCATCTTCTCCATTGGGGCAGTCTCTATTTATATTACAAATTTTAGTCGAATCTATACAACTTCCATTACTACATTGAAACTGATTTAAGAGGCATACATTCTGAGGAGGATCTGAAAGAAATATAGCTGTTAGATATTTATACATAATGGATGCTAACATTATTTATAAAATATACTAAGCTCAAGCTGTTCTCATTAGCCTTTGAAAAAAGGTGTTGCTTTTCATAACATGATTGTCACCAAAGAAAAATGTTTTGAAAACATTACTATGAGCGATTTTCAATTTAAAAGTTTTTAAATTAATCAAATTCAGTGCCGGTGAAACACAACCTTCTGAAATTCTAACCTTTGTTAATTCCAAACACACATTTTCTCAACTCTAAGTTCTTTTACTGGCACTGAATATGAATTGTTCAAGTCAATAATTGTAGGATATCTAATAAAGCTGTAAAGTGCCATTTTACTGTGGAAAACTGTTATTGACGAGCAAATTTATCAACAAAATTTTAATAAAATACTTTTTATCACGTTCAATAAGTTTTGAAAGGCCAATTTTTTCAAAATATCAATATAATATCAATTTTCCAAGATTAAAATATAAAACTAGCATGTTGGAGCACCTTAAATCTTGTTTGCTTTATTATTATTATGATTTATTTATTATAATGGATTATTATTATTATTACTATAAATATAATTATAGTATGTTATAATAATATGATATTTAATTATAATAGTTTATTATTATTATAAATAATTATTTATTTATATAATAGTCTGTTATGAGTGTCTGTTATGAGTGTTTTATCAAAATAAAAACAGAGTATGTGAAAAAGTCAAATTTCTTAGTTTTTCAGTTAAAATTCATTGTTTAAAGTTTTATTTTCTACACAAAAGAAGACTAGATTCAGAACGAAACATGTATTTTCAAGTAATGAAAAAAAGTACAATCAACCATAATACACTATAAAAAACCTATTCTTCTTCTTTTTCTTAAGTTATAATACCAACAGGTCGTTATTCCTACACTAACCAAAGTACATCAACTCGTTTTTTTTTTTTTTTTTTTTTTTTTTTTTTAAATACAGAGACACAATAGCTTAAAAGAATTCTTTAAATTAAAGTTTTAATAATAATCCTATTACAAATCGAGTCGTTTTGGTTGCTTTACAGTCCTTCCTGATCGTGTTTGTACAGGATGATTAATGTCCTGGTGATAATTGGAATCCTCATGCTTAAGAAGGGTATTTGTTCCATCTGAGGTACCATTTGTCTTTATAATGGCTTTGGGGGAAGAAACAACGGTTTGATCACTGTCTGATTGGCCTTCTTGGAGTTTAAATGGACTTATAATCTTACCTGTAGGTTCTGTACAAGGCGTAAGGGCAACCCTGTTGCGCCTATATAAATGATTTTCCGAACAAACCCCATAAGACCTGTCACTATACTGTTCATGAATGGTACCTTTGCACCATTCCTGCAGACCTTTTTTATTCTGGGGTTGTACCCAGACATCCTGCCCTACTGCTAACTTGGGTAGATCTTTGGCAGTCTTGTCGTAAAATTGCTTGGCTCTTCTCCGTTTGTATATAAGCTTATTCATAACATCTTCTGGTATTTGTGGTACAAGCAGTCTAGTAGACACAGGGATTTGAGTACGGGTTCTACGAGACATCAATCTCTGCACAGGGCTGCTATCCATACCTTGCGTTGGGTTATTTCTCCACTGTAGCAAAGCATCCCACAAATCCTGGCCTTCCTGATCACATTTTTTCATAATTGTTTTAACAATTCTAACTGTTACCTCTGCCTTTCCATTCCCCTTGGGATGGTATGGAGATGAAGTAACGTGCACAAATCTCCAAAGTTTGCTGAAATTTTTAAAAGCAGCGTTCACAAAGTTTGGAGCATTGTCTGTTATTACGACCTTAGGAATGCCGTGGCGGCTGAAGTTCCTTTTACATATGTCAATTAATGAGTCAGCGCCCATCTGAGGTAGTTCGTCCAATTCAAAGTAATCCGAAAATGAATCAACCATTACCAGGTAGTTTTTTTGTTTATAAGTCAAAACGTCCATCGAGACACGTTCCCACGGCAATGAGGGAACTTGGTGTGATTGCATTGTTTCTTTTGATTGAGCGTTATTAAATTTATTACACGTTTGACACTTGGACACAAAATCCTTGATTTCATGACCCATTTGGGGCCAAAATAGAGTGTCTCTCGCTCGCCGTATGCATGCATCTTGCCCTAAATGGCATAGGTGGATCTTATGTAGAAATTTATTTCTGAGGCAGCACGGAATGACCACTCTGTCACCATTATAAATTATACCATCTTGTATAAATAACTCACCTCTAATTTGCCAGAAACTATGGAGGTCCACAGGTACCATATTCTTATTAATTGGCCACCCTAGTTTAATAAAGTGAGATAAAGACTGCAATAACTCATCTGTCTTTGTCGCCTCTCTAACTTCCAGAAGACTGGCATCCGTCATGTCGATATTATCCGAAAGTTTGTACTCTTCTAGTTCAGTAAAAATTTGGTCCACTTGATAAACTTCCTCTAAATTCATGTGTTGATTGTCTGGAAGTGATATCCTTGATAGAGCATCTGCAATATGCAACTGACTGCCTGGGATATATTTAACCCTCAAGTTATACTTCTGAAGACGCAGTAGCATTCTCTGCAACCTTTTAGGGGCTGAAACTATTGGTCGCTGAAAGATTATTTCCAATGGTTTGTGGTCTGAGTGTACCTCGACGTCTGGTTTCCCTAAAATATACTGTTGGAACCTTTCGGCAGCAAATACAATGGCCAGAGTTTCTTTTTCTATTTGTGCATACTGCTGCTCTGTCAAGCTCAATGAGCGCGATGCATAGGCAACAGGTTTCCCACTTTGTAGCATTACTGCACCTAAACCTTTGCTTGATGCATCGGCTTGTAATATTACAGGCTTTTTGATATCGAAAAATGTCAAAATAGGTATCTTACCACACATGTTTTTCAATTGTTCAAATGATTTTACATGCTCCTCACTCCAGGTCCAAGCCTGACCTTTACAAGTCAATCTTCTTAATGGTTCTGCCACTGTTGCTAAGTCGGGTAGAAACCTAGAAAGATATGTCACCATACCTAAAAAAGTGCGTATACTGGGAACATCAGTTGGTGGAGGCATTCGTGTTATAGCTTCCACTTTTTGCGGGTCAACCTGCAATCCCTCTTTAGAAATTATATGTCCCATGTATTTAACTGAAGGAAGTCTAAGGCGGACCTTTTCCTTATTAAATCGAACCTTGGCTTGTCTAGCTCTATCTAAAAATGCCTCTAGGTTCTTGTCATGGTCTCTTAGTGCCTCGTCATCTGTATCTCCGTAGCCAACAATTATGGCATCGTCACAAACCAACTTTACTCCCTTTAATTCTTGAAATATCTCATTTAGCCTGCGTTGGTACTCTTCTGAAGCATTTTTTAGGCCAAATGGCATTCTGAGCCACCTAAATCTACCAAATGGCGTCCAGAAAGTGGTTAAATGAGAGCTTTTATCTGACAATTTAACATGCCAGAATCCGTTTTGTGTATCGAAAACTGAAAATATGCGTGCACCAGTGAGGTCTGGCAAAGTTTCCTCTAAAGTAGGCATTTCATACTCTGCCCTTTGGATGGCTTTGTTTAGATGTAAAGGGTCTAAACAAATACGCAACTTCTTTGGGGTTTTTAACTAGTACTAAATTGCTGATCCAGTCAGTGGGTTCTTTTACAGCTTTTATAACCCCTTTTGCCACTAGTTCATCAAGTTTATTTTTTAAACTTTCCCTCAAAGGAACTGGGACCCTCCTAAATGGCTGTTTAACCGGCGTCATATAAGGGTCTAGTTTTATATCTAGCTCTCCTTCAATACAGCCCAGACCATGAAATAAATCTTTGTACTCAGTTAAGATTTTATCTTTAGTATCAACTTTGGATGAGATACGTAATAGTGGGGCCTCTATGGAGATCAACCCTAGATTTATCGCAGTAGTACCTGACAAGATTGGAGTGCACTGTTTGGATACTACCTGAAATTCTGACTGCACAGTTTTTTTATGTCTTGAAACTTGTAACTTAATCTTGCCAACTGGGTAAATCAATTTTCCACTGAAACATTTTAACTTTGTGGTGGTGTTTTCCAATTTAGGCTTCTCGTTGCATAACCTCTTTAAATCGGACAAACTGACAACATCCACAACACTTCCAGTGTCTATTAAGCATTTAACTGTCGCCTTATGCTCATTAAGACAGAGCTTCACTTCTGTCATCATCTTATCATTAATTTTTTTTTTTGATAGTTTGTTAACTAGGCTAATACAAAAGGCTTCCTCACCATCATCATCAACCGAACTTTCCTGTATAGCTCGTACATTTTTAGACTTAGCTCCACAAACAGATGCAAAATGGTTCCGCTTCTTGCAAAATGTGCAACGTTTACCAAATGCTGGACAAGCCTCTTTGTCCCAAACATGTTGGTTTCCACAAAATTTACAAGTAATTAACCTAGATCCATTAGGCTTTTTAGCTTGCTTACGAACAGTGTCAACTTTAAAAAGATCACCGCTAGTACCTGGCTTTTCCTCCTTTTCAGACATCTTTTTGACCTGCGAATCCGCTAGTTCATCGGCTTTACATTGATCCGTAGCACCTTTCAATGTTAGCTGAGAATTACCAATTAACTTTTTCTTAGTCTCTTGGCATAAAATTCCAGCAACCAGGCGATCTCTAATTAATTCTTCCCTGATACTGTTGTCATTACATTTTGTACATTTGAAATTGCAAAGCTCTGCTTGCTTTCTTAGGCGTATTAAAAATGCATCGACAGATTCGCCGTCCTGTTGAGTAAAACCATTAAAAACAGCCCTTTCGTAGATTATATTAACTGCAGGCACAAAGTGGGCGTCTAATGCCTTCAATACTCCCTCAGGGCTAGCCTTGACTACATCGCTCAAATTTAAACTATGAAAAACTTCTAGAGCTTCTTTACCTAAAGCGCAGAGTAAAGTTGCTACTTGCTGTTCGTCATCTTTTTTGTTTAAACCACTAGCTATGGCATAATTTTTCCAATGAAACTTAAAGAAGTTCCAGTTTGCAACGTTGTCTCCACTTGTGAGGTCTACTTTTGACGGCAACGGAATCGACATTTTTTAGAACGAAAACTTATACACAAACTCATGAAATACTAACAACTTAAATTAAACTGAACCTGACACCATGTTTAAAGTTTTATTTTCTACACAAAAGAAGACTAGATTCAGAACGAAACATGTATTTTCAAGTAATAATGAATCAAAGTACAATCAACCATAATACACTATAAAAACCTATTCTTCTTCTTTTTCTTAAGTTATAATACCAACAGGTCGTTATTCCTACACTAACCAAAGTACATCATTCATCTTTTTAGATTTGTTGGCTTAAAAGAAGTTCCAATTGCCTGTGCATAGTTACTAATGAAGTTAACCTTTCAATTCCTATGGATTAAAGGTGCTCTTTTATTTCTGGCAATGAAGTAAGAACATAATGCAGCACATAAAAGAAATTATTTTTAGAGGAGCAATTTTTCCTTACGCCATAGCTTTTTTGGTAATTTATCAAACTTATATCATACATATTATAAATATATATGATATAAGTTATATAAATATATAACTATAAGTATATATAAATATATAATTACCTGGAAAGCAGTTAACTAAAACTAAGTTATCTATAGCTATGTGATAAGGGACAACTCTTGGGGGGATTATTTCTAAAATAATATTAAACTCTTGTCTTATTCTGCTCACTGGAAAAGAAAATTCCCTCCATCTGAAACAAAACATATGAAATATTAACTAAGCTGCTTAAATTAGAAGCCAAAAAGCCGAATAAATACATTAAAAATGGTTTGACACTAGCTATTTTTGTTTATTGAAACGTCTAGTCTATACTGTTATAATTATAATAATTGCTATATAGTGGATAAATAACAATATACTTTTAATTAATTCTGTATGAGTCGCAAACCCGTCATAGGGTAAAAATTAGGGGGGGGGGTGGCTTGGATTCCTAAACATTGAAATATTTTTACCATTTATTTTCTACTTATTCTAATTTTATTTTGATGGGTAAGAATTTAGTAAATAAATTTTTCTTTAACAGAATTTTTGGGAGCTATTACAAGTTTTATTTTCTCCTTTTACAGTTTTAACTACAGATAATAAAAACTAAACAGAAAACTGGCTTTAACTATTGATTAAAATAAGTTTGATAAACATTGTTAAATTTGTTAGTAAATATTGTTGAAATATCAAAAGCTCTTCTCTCTCAAGCCCTCCGTCTATTATTAGTCCTTTGTTTTTATTGCACCTATGGGAAATAAGAATATCTAGTTAATTAATTCTATATTGGTATGAAAAATTATTTCAAATTAGTTTTACAGTTCTAGATAAAGGCTAACTCATTGAATATGCAAATAGCGCTTATAAAGGACAGTATTTTCATTCATTTATTAGGTATTTTTGTATCGTTAAATTAGGTAGAAGCTAACTACCTAAAGCCTAACTATCTATTTCTTTGATGGTTACACTGAAGAAACAGGATCAAGTACAAGACTGTACTCACAGTTTTTTCTGTTTGAAATTTGGCACGTACATAGTCATATGTAAGACCAATAAATGAGCTAAGTTTCATCTCATTATAAGCATTAATCATGTTTTTATCTAATGACTTATATACATTTCTTTTAAAATTATAGAAAATCTGAAAATAATCCAATTGAGTTAAAAGTAGGTACAAGTGCATCCCTTTACGTATTGTAAAGGGTATACAATACTTAGTATACGTAGTATACTAAGTTTCGTTTCAATACAAGTATATCTATTTTTGGATCATAAAAGTTAAGCTGCATCGAGTGTGGTCAGTGTCTGGACAGAGGACTGCTAATAAATAAAACAAATGTATTTACTATCTGAGGACAAGCGAAGCAAGGTCAAAGATGTGATGTAGTATAAGTTTGGTGATCTTTATATTCTGAGGACAAGCGAAGCGAATCCGAAGTATAGAGGATGGCATACCTCAAAACTTGTTTCTGTACCCGTAGCTCCGAAGTTCCTTAACTCAAAATTGTTGGCACTGTTGTAAAAATTAAAAATGATTGCAACTTTATTTACTAATAAAAGTTGTTTCATTCTTTTTATCTACTCCTTGTATTGTAAGTTCTACATACAGTCTTGTTATCTCACACTGTAAATGTACATTTACTCCCTAGGGAGGAAAAATGAAAGTGTTGCCAACTTGACAGAATTTTTTAGTAAATTTTTTAGGAATTTTAGGAAATTTTTAGGATTTTTCCGGTGTTATGTTGGTACTACGGTTGGAATATACAATATACACAAGCTAATGCTTAAATTACAAATATAGTATTACACATTTTAATTAATTACTAATTAATTAGTAATTAATTAGTATTTTACATTTTAATTTTAAGAAGATATGGAAATCTTTTTGTATAATAATGATTTAAGAAGTTTGACATTATAATTATGTATTTTTCTAATAAAGGAAATATTATAAAAAAAAAAAAAAAAAAAAAAAAAAAACACATTATTCTATTGACAGCTTACAATAAAATAATGTGAAGATTGTGGCTTTATTCTCTCTTCATCAGAGTAATTAACATGGTAAGAATAAACTAAACTAACACAATAACAATTAAGGAGCTGAAGAATATATTAATAGTTGTTAGTATTAGTTCTCTAGTCGTAGATAAAATTTAATATGCAACAAGGGATGAAAGTTTTCAGCTCTCGTATTATCTCCCTCGTCAAGCCTCGGGAGCCAAAATGTTAGTTAACTCCCGAGGCTTGCCGAGGGAGTTTATCTCCCTCGGCCTACCGGCCTCGTGAGCTAATGAAGTTTCCTCCTTCGGCGCTGCCTTAGGACGAAACTTTAACTTGAGCTGTAAAACTTACTTTCATCCCTTGTTGCATAAATAACTATTATTATCATTAGAAAACGTGTCTGTCTGAGTGCTCACATTTTTGGTACTAGTTTTTCCGAAGTCCGTTAATTTGATTTTAATGATTTTACTGGTAACGTTAGTTGTGTTTAAGGCAAGGATATATATATATTATATATATATATATATATATATATATATATATATATTATATATATATATATATATATATATATATATATATATATATATATATTACCGGGCACCAAGAGAACGAGTGGACCTTACTTGAAATGCCATGCAGTGTTGCATGTATTTTTAAAACGTTTTTTTGTGATATAACCCTTATTACAGATTATTTTTACTCTTTCTCATTTATACCGTAGGTATATAGGAAAAGTATTCTGTTTGCAAAAAAATCCGAAACCGGGATGAAAACGGATTCATGCGTTTTAGGCGTTTTAAGGTCTCCAAAGTGGTTTTCTCAAAGTTGTTTGTCTGTATGTGTGAGAGTGTGTACACGTTTGTGTGTGTCTGTTATCATCAAAGCGCCCAGTGTATTTATGCTAGAGAGTTGAAATTTGACGTCATTAACCCGCAAAAATGTCTTAGCAAAAATTTTGAAAAACCACAAAACGCGGAAAAATGATGCGATCTAATTGAAAGTTAGTACGCATGTATCCATGTATAAGGCCAACATATGTGCCAAGTTTCATCTCATTATCAGCATTAGTTTAATTTTCATCGAATGATTTGTATAAGTTTTTGAAAAAATTGGAAAATATTCCAATTGAGTTGAACTTTGGTGCAAGTGTATCCCTTGACGTAATATAAATAAGTGTACTAAGTTTCGTTATAATACAACAAGTCTATCTATGATTTTTGGTGGATCATAAAAGTTAAGCAGCATTGAGTGTGTTCAGTGCCTGGATAAATGACCACTGGGAATGAAACGAATGTGTTTACTGTCTGAGGACGAGCGAAGCGAGTCCTATGACGTGTAGCAGTATAAATTTAACGACTTGTATTTCGGTAGCGTAGTGAATCCGATGTGACGAGGAAAAATTTCGAGGTACCCTGTACCTGATTTTTTAAAATATTTTTAGGGCTGCTCCTTATAGGTATAAGGAGCGGGGAGGGGGCAAACATTTTTTAGTGGTTTTTGATATTTTCGAGGGGATTAATGGTCGCCATTTTGAAAAAGTAAAGCATATTTGTGTTCTACCCATCAATATTCTGGTCTATTTTTTGACCTATCTATGGACTTCAATCTAATGATTCACGATATAACATTGCAGAAACTTTATTTCTTCGGGTTTAGAGGATTATCATATGAAATTCTTAGATCTTTTTTAACTGGAAGAACTTTTAATGTCTCCTTTAATAGGGAACACTCAAATAAATCTAATATTAATTGCGGAGTGCCTCAAGGTAGTATCTTGGGGCCTCTTGTTCATTAACGACCTTCCCAATTTTTGGAAAAAATCATGTAAATTTTGTAAAGTAATTTTGTATACAGATGACACCACTGTCATTGTCTTAGGTAAATCGTTTAAAATTTCGCAGAAGAGAATTAATTTAATCTGTTCTGCATTTGCGGAATGGTGTCAAATCAAAAAACTAATCATAAATGTAAATAAAAATAAATATAGACCACAGGTTTCACTATGAGTTAGCATAAATAATTCTCCTGTATCTACAGTGAATGTAACCATATTTCTAGAGTTATAGATAGTTAGTTAACTTATGAATCTCATACAGATGCTGCGGTTAACAAATTATCTTCCTTTTACTTTTTAATTAATAAACTCAGTGAATAAAACTCTCCTTATGCTCTACTATGGTTGGGCATAGTAGAGCATGCCCAACCATAGTCAATGAAAACCACATCCTTGTTTGGGCACATTCTTTGTTCAGCGACAGAGTGTTCCTTGCAAAAAAGAAAATAATTAGGAAAATATTCAAGGTAAATTTGCAAAACCAATTCAGAAAAACCATTATTTATAAAAAACAAAATTTTAACAATCCCTTCCATTTTTATAATGGAAGCTTGCAAATTTGCGTATAATAATAGCTTAAAAGTTCTGAAAGTGAATGATAAGAATCCTTACACCCTAAGAAGTAAAGATAAATTTATCAAACTTTTTAGCAGAACTAATCTGCTAAAAAACTCTCCCCAGTTTATGTTCACTGAATATTTTAATAAACTTCCTGCAAACATTAAAAATACACCATCTTGCAGTGTTTTTCAAAGGCAGGTAAAATCTCTACTTGTAGACAATGCTTATTACAGCATTAAAAAATTCCTGGATGCCACCAACCTGGCTAGAAATAGTTGTTAACAAAACTATTTGTAACTAAGATACAAATAATTTTAATTTAATTAGTGATTTATTTTATTTATTTATTTTTAATTAGTGTAATTTTTATGTTTTTGTTTGAACAAAATTTAATTGATTTTATAACTTATTAAGTTATTGTGTCTTGTATGTATTTATTTTATGTTTGTAATGTGATGACGTGTTATAAAATATATATATTATTATTATTATAATGCCTAAAATTTGATACCCCCAACGATTGTGCGCCTTCGCTCATAAATCCACAAACGCGCATGCTAAATAGTTGGCTATATTTTTCCTGTTGTTGGATAAAATGTGTACCAGATTTCAACTGCCTAGCTATTGTAATTCCGGAGATAAGAAACCGGAAAGACAGATGCTCGATTGAAAGTATAAGGGTTTTTAAGATAATCTTCAAAACCAATAGTGACCATTAATCATTTTAATTTGGCTTTCTAATTCGATATGTATATATATATATATATATATATATATATATATATATATATATATATATAATATATATATATATATATATATATATATATATGTGTTGTGTGTGTGTGTGTGGTGTGTGTATAAATGTAAGAGTTTCTACCCTTGCATAGGGCAAACGAAGTGTATTGTGTCTTGTATGTATTTATTTTATGTTTGTAATGTGATGACGTGTTATAAATATATATTATTATTATTATAATGCCTAAAATTTGATACCCCCAACGATTGTGCGCCTTCGCTCATAAATCCACAAACGCGCATGCTAAATAGTTGGCTATATTTTCCTGTTGTTGGATAAAATGTGTACCAGATTTCAACTGCCTAGCTATTGTAATTCCGGAGATAAGAAACCGACAGACAGATGCTCGATTGAAAGTATAAGGTTTTTAAGATAATCTTCAAAACCAATAGTGACCATTAATCATTTTAATTTGGCTTTCTAATTCGATATGTATATATATATATATATATATATATATATATAATATATTATATATAATATATATAATATATATATATATTAATATATGTGTGTGTGTGTGTGTGTTGTGTGTGTGTGTGTGTGTGTGTGTGTGTGAGTGTGTGTGTGTGTGTGTGTATAAATGTAAGAGTTTCTACCCTTGCATAGGGCAAACGAAGGCTTACTCTGAGATTGAAACAAAACTTGGTATATGGCGAGTTGTTGGGAGGTTACGAGGCCTATAGTTCAGAAGAATTTTAAAACTTAAAACGGCTTTAAGTATTACATATACAGGTAGACGGCAGGCTAAATCGCTTAAAGACATGACATGAATACGTGGATTCATGTCCATGAATACGATATTCTTGTTAAAATAGATTTTGAACCGCATAAAATTAATGATCACTTTGTAAATATTGCAAGTAAGCTTTCGGCCGATCTAGTTTCATTTAACTAGACAACAACTTTAACAACTCTTCATGACTATTTAAAATCGCCTCCTAGTCAAACCAGAGCTTTCTATGTAATTATACTAACAGTCAAGACGTTCAGAAAAATCAACATGCTCAAGATTTCTAAGAGCTTTGATATCTATCATTTTAATTATAACTATTAAAAACAATAACTCCCTATATAAGTTATCTCATTAACAGCTGCGTATGTTTTGGTAATGTCCTCTTCTGCTTAAAAATCATCGTGTCATCCCGGTTTTTACAAAAGGTACTACAAAATATCTGAATAACTTTTGAGACATCTTTATAGTCCCAATTCTCTCAAAACTATTTGAAAGAATTATTTAGTTAAGTTATCTTAAGTTTTTAAACAAAATATTTTTTTTTCATAAAAATCAGTTTTGGTTTAGCGAAAATTACCATACAACATACAAAGCTCTATAAACCGTAGTTGAAGATGCTTTTAAAAAATAAAGAATTTAATGCAAGATGCTTTTAAAACTAAAGAAGAATAGATTGCTTTGTCATGTGATGTATCTAAAGGTTTTCAAAATGTTAAAACAAAACTAATAAGTTATGGTATTAGAGGACTTTCTCTTAAGCTTATAATGTCTTACCTTAAAAATAGGTTTCTGTTAGTCTCGTTAAATGGCAAGACATCTAAAGCTAAATAATTAATCCATGGAGCACCACAGGGCTCTGCTCTTGGTCCATACTTTAACTCATATTTGCAATGATTTGCCAGATTACAACCATAAGTGTGTAAGGTTTGTTAGGACGATACTACATACCTTCTAAGAGATGCCAATAGAGAGCAAATGATATTAAAGAAATTACAGTCATTAACAAAGCTAAGGATTGGTTTTCAATTAACTCTTTGACTTAGAATGAAACTAAAAGCCATCCTCTTAAATTATCATTTCATTATGGCTTGGATATAACCTCTTAAGTGCTCTAAAACACCTTGGTTATACATTAGATCATTACATTTGACTTGGGATAAGCATATTAATACTTTTGTAAATAAGCTCATCAGTTTTGGATATTGGAACTCTTACTGGTGTATTATAACTCTCTTATAGTTATTTCTTCTCATAGTACAGTCATTGGAGATGAAAATCGAGCCTTACCTCCGATTTGCTTGCCTATCAACCGATTTACCTGAAAATTTGGAATTAGGCTTATCTTACCCTTACCTGTAGGCAAAGTAGCCTTACGAATAATTTTTATACTCAACTCTTCTGTTTTTTGTAGACCATATTTCAAAATATATGCTCTTATGTCGACAGCCCCCCTTATTTCTGGATAGATAAATAACGAACGCCATAAAAATGACAATTAGTAAAGATTTTTTTTTTAACTTTAATGATTATTGTATACAATAAATTTATTTGACATAGTACTCATACTGGTTAAAGCGACTTGACGGGTTTGATAAGAGAAATCACCCAGTGGTGATACTCCTTGGCGTGGTAAAATTAATAAAGAAAAAATAAGATTACATTTCATACCACAAGGCAACACCAGTAACTTCATACATATATTTGCTTACTGGTGGGAAAAATCTCTATCTTAGGTATGGTGTGTGTTGAAAAATTTAATGTATATCAATCAACAATTTTATTTCAAAATGGCGGTTTTCGGACGAAAAAGAAAAACAGTTGATAATTATTACATAAGTAAGAGAAAATTGGGTGTATAGAGGTGGGAGTAGTTCGGACTCCCTTAGCTTGGGGGTGTTTGGGAGGAGCCTGGCAATCGATCAGCTGATGCCACAGCATCCATGACGTCACTATGGACCAAATTCTGACGTCACTACCTACTGATTCTGAGGAGTTGGTGGTTTTATAAAACTCGTGCCTCTGCTTCTCTGTAATCTAAACTCGGTACCATCTATTTTGGTGACCAGTTAGCAACCCGAGTAAAAGTAATTATGTTTACTTTTCTCTCCTTTTTTCATTACCTAATGTAAACTGAAACTATTAGTAGCCACCCTTTTAGGATATTTTCTAAAAATAGATGATAAAACAAAATTACTTCTCCCCCAAGCTTTTCACATATTTGAACATAGTGATATTTGATAAATAACTGTTCCAATAAAGTGTTCAAATTACTGTGTTTTTAGGCAGTTATCTAGATAACATACTTTAAAACATAACAAATCACGGACACCTTGTTACCTTTTAAACTAAAATTATGCTAAGATATCATGTATTGATGCTAATACATATATTTGCTTATATTTTATTTCAATTTCATAACTAAGTTAATAATGTAAATGGCAAGTTCGGAAGCTAATAGTGAATTCCTTGGCTAAATCCTTGGAATTAAAATGCTTAGTTCTTTCGGCTAATGCATCGGGATTTGTGAATCATGATCCCCTCAGCTTTGCCTCAGGAATCATTCAACTCAAGATATAAAAGAGTGTATTATTCACTAAGATACATAAATAACTATTATAAACTACCGGACCAAGGTAATAATAAATTTATAAAACCAATAAAAATTACATAGAAACCATTTTGCGAGCAAAATGTTTTTTAGAACGAACAAAATCTAAACAAAATGTTTTTATCCACTAGTAAGTCAAAGAAAATTGCAGCAGATTTAGAGTACAAATTAATGAAAAAGCACCTGGAATTAGGAGTTTTGCAAATATTGTGAAATAGCATAGTTACTTTTTGGATCGTCTTGTTATTATCTATAGAGAAGAAAAAAGCCGTTGATGGTTCTGCCATTCTAATTACAAAACATATTTCTAAAATGTAATCCTTTTCAAAAATTTAAACTATACCAATATTGAATCACTAAAAAGCGAATAAGAAATGAATCAGTGGCCTTATCTGCATAATGTGGTCACTAAACGCTTGCGAAGATTAATTGCTAGTTGAGGCAGTTGGGGGTTTCGATGGTAAAGAGAAAAATTCGAAATGTCGAAAGTGAGCATAAAACATTATATGTCTTAAGAAGGTCAATCTTGCCTTATAATAAGATTGATGACGAGGGGATGGTTAGGTGATTTATTCCTCCTTTGTCCTATACCTATGAGTTCAGCTATTGGTCTTCGAATGAAAAGGCGGCCGTAGGTATATAAGTAGATGCCTAATGTCAGCAAGTTGTTTAAACGTCATCGACGTCAAGTCAAACACAGCTTGAATTTCTATCATATTAGAATTTGCCAATGGACAATGTCTATCAAACTTATTTAAACAGAGTCATCTATCAAAGGCTCAAACCGAGCGCCATTGGACCTCGGATAGCAATAGCACCGTGGCCAAATTCTAGTCAGGACTGTTTGTTTCGGTGGCACTTGGTACGCTAAAAGTGAGCTAAACTTGTAAGGGAGTTGGTACAAATCGACAAAGAATTGAGAAGGGGGATTCCGCGGGATAACGCGGGACTCATTTTTTCTTAAGCAATTTATAATCAAAAATTATTATATCACTATATTAACTATAACCGCGAATTTATGACAATTTTCAAATATATATATATATATATATATATATATATATATATATATATATTTGTGTGTGTGTGTATGTATGTATAATCTTTTATCCGTCCATATAATTAATAAATCTGAAAGGTCTAAGTAATGAGATAAATCTAACTTTACAATTTTCAGAGCCTTTTAGCGAATATTTTAGTTGCAGCTAAATTTAGATATGTCATTCTTAATAGGAAAACTAGCTTTTCCATTTTCAAACTTAAATATTAATATATACATTTATTGAACAGAACGGGTTTATTTCAAAATAGATATAAGGTTACTGGGTTACTGGCCCTTTAACTATGTATGACTTGTATTTATAGTTTCAATGATACTATTACAGCATTCCTTATATTAATGTTAAATTTGTATAAAAGCAAAATTATGTCATTTCAAATTTTCTAGAACTAAATATAGAGATGCTATGATACATTATCTTGTATCTCAGTGATAGTGAGACAAAATTTGTTTAAGAGTTTAAAATTTATATTTTTGACTTGTTAGGTATATTTAAACTTATACGAGTAAAATGAAAGCTGGTATAGGAAGTTGGTTGTTTTTAACACCTCATGAAGATACAAGTTATTTTTTTCATAAATGTAGAAGTTATTTTTGGCATGTATATTTAAAAGTGTGAAGTCTTGTCGTATTTTTTAACATTTTATATTTTGGTCTTTTTCTAGGGAAGCGTGACCTTATTTAAATAACTAAGATAAGAGTTAATGGAGTTTATCTTAATGAAAGAGAAAGAAGTAACTCCACAAAAATATATTTCATTATAGCAAAGTGCTTTCAACCTAGAGGCCATCATCAGTGCTAGCCGTTGAATAAAGAAGAGGATGAGAGATAAGTCTTGCAGATTAGATAATTTTGATATCTGATCTGTAAGACTCATCTACCCCGCTTCTTCATTAAACGACTAGCACTGATGATGGCCTCTTGTTAGGTTGAAAGCGCTTTGCTATAAAGAAACATATTTATGTGGACAGACTTTTTCCTCTTTTATTGACCTTAAGTTTCCCTGTTTGTTATTGGTTTGGTTTTTACTTGTCCCAGACATGTAACGTAGGTAAATAGGAAAATTGTATTGTGTTTACCCTAAACAAGTGTGATATTTTTTCCGTTTCAGGCACTTTTATGACGCTCAACCATGCTGTCTGTGTGTGTTACACAAAAGACCCACCTTGTATTATCCTTTACACATAAACCTAAATAATTCAGCCTTCAAGCTAGTTTGTGCTGTTCTTAATATCTGCTAGCACGGTGATTCTGCCATAAGGTTAGCTACCAATCAACACGACTTTGATTAGTTGTTGTTTGCCTGATAAGATCCAGGCTAGACCAACTGAATTTATTTATGAAGCAAACGAAGTACTAATTGTTTGATACGTCTTTCCGGGTAAAATATACCTGTTATTTTATTATCACCTACCATATATTCTTTTCAAAAGCTGTCAATACATAAAGTTAGCTGGAGGTTTAGTAACAGAGAATAGGAAGTATGACCTTTTAGATTTTATATCATCCTTAGCATTATTTTTAAGTATTAATTGGCTTCACTTAAAGAACTTTCTTTTTCTAACTTATTGTTTCAAAATGTCGAGGGATTCACTAATTTTAACTTTAAAATACTAATATTAATATTTTATCATTATCAAATAATTAGAATATCATTTTATGATATTCAAAATATTAAAACAATAAGTAAGGAAAGCCCTTTAAAGGAAACCAAATAATACCTGAAAATAATTCTGAGGATAATATGAAATCTAAAAGGTCATACTTCCAATTCTCTGTTATTAACCCTCAAGCTAACTTTATGGGTTTTGGGTTGACGATGTTTTTGTTCATTTCTGCAACGCAAAGCGCAAGCTTTATAGCGAAGAGGTAGCCTTATTATAATACATTATTTATGTTATATAACTGTTTTACAATTATTTGTTTAAAGGTATTTAAAAAAAATATTTTGAGGACTACAAAAAATAAAAGTTGTTAACAGCTGTAGCAGAAAGAAAATTCTTTGCTTAAGATGTTATGTCTATCTGGCGATCCTCAAGCCGTGCATTATAATTGCTTGGTAAGTTCCTTGTTTCAATAGATTGACGATCAAAAATTTAATTCTTAAAGTAAATCGTGTGTTTTGACATTTAATTTTAAACAAAATAGGCCATAAATTTATTAATTCAATAAACGCTTATTATTTTAGAGGACAGAATAGTATCATTTATTATATAGAAATATTATGTTTATATTATTTCCGACATAAATGATGTTCATTGTGATAAGTCAGTGGCATAATTGAAAGTTAGGTCTATCGTTTAGATTCAACCTGTTAGCTTTGAACATTTTTACACTTACCCCCATAAATAATTTAGAAAAGATCTCGATGACGCTTAAAATGTTTTCATTCTGACCTATGAGGATTGAGGATTTTAAGTTTAAAGTTTAGTCAAGCTGTATCGATTAAATTCCGAGATATAAGACTCAAATTTGATTTCCTTACACTAACTTCTTATTATTATTGGAGAACGGATTTCGATGAGTCATAACATATGTTCATCCTGACCCATGAGTAATCTAAGTTTAAAGTTTAGTTAAGATGCATCAATTAGATTCTGATCTTAAGCATCTAAAACTTATTTTTTACACTAATCCCCTATTGCTATTTGTGAAGGAATTTTGTTGAGACATATAATGTGGTCAATAGTAGAGTTTAGTCAAGATCCATTGATTAGATTCCAATCTGTAAGCACTTAAGATTTAGTGTTGCACTAAACCCAAATTATTTTTGAACTGATCCCGATAGACTTAAAAGGTGACTACTCAGACCTATGAGCATTTTAATTTTAAAGTGTAGTCAAGATCTTTCAATTAGTTTCCGAGCTGTAAGAACTAAAAAAACGAATTTTCCCACTAATCCCCTACTGTTATTTTAGCACTGATCAAGATATAACATAGTTTATGACTCCTTCATATATATATTATATATATATATATATATATATATATATATATATATATATATTATATATATATATATATATATATGTATATATATATATATATATATATATAATATATATATATATATATATATATATATATATATTACTTTGCGTAACCAATATATTCTAAAGTTTTTCACTTATAAAACATATTATATAATTCCTATCATAGATGAATATATGGTGAGAATCATATATTCATCATCATGATCAGTTTCAGAATCATTATCATCAAAACAATTTAGTTTCCTTGAATCAACTAAACAAAATGATTAAATTTAATCAAACACCTGCTGCTGATCGACCTAATACCTTCAAAATTCAGCCTTCAAGCCTATTTGTATTGGTCCTATAATCGTGATCTCTGCAATATTCAATACGAGGTTCTTTAACTTGGCATTATGTAGGTTCATTACAAACGCTATCATCCGAACAACCTCATAAGCGACATTTTCTTATGAAAACTCAACAATTGTTAGGTTAAATTTAATCATTTTGTGTACTCGTAGTTGATTCAACGGAACTAAAAGTACGACACATGGCTAAAATCAGTTGACAGCGCGGGAAAATAGTGTTGAAGAACCAATAAGGTTGGCCTAATTTGAAATTGAGGGCGTAACCTTATTGACTCCCTCACATTATTATTTTCCCACGCTGTCAACTGATTTTAGCCTTGTGTTGTATTTTAAATCGTATTGATGATAATGATTTTGAAAATGATTATTTGATTATGACAAATATCTGATTCCCAGTGGGATAAGTGACTTCAGGCTTGGAAATAGTAAAAAAGCTTTAGAATAATATTGGTTACGCAAAGTAATCAATTATATACATTGATTACATTTGATTAATTTTCCGTTATCAGCCACGTATTCTTTTCACAAGCTGTCAATACATAAAGTTAGCTGGAGGGTTAATAACAAAGAATAGGAAGTATGACCTTTTAGATTTCATATTATCCTTAGAATTATTTTCAAGTATTAATTGGCTTCCTTTAGAGAACTTTCCTTTTCTTACTTATTGTTTCAAAATGTCAAGGGATTCAATGATTTCAAGTTTAAAATACTAATATTATAACTAGTATATTTTACCTAGAAAGCCGTATCAAACGGCCGTTAGTACTTCGTTTACTTTACGTCACGAAGTTAAACTAAACTAAGTTTTTCCATTTAATAAATAAATTTAGTTGGTCTAGCCTAGATCTAATCAGACAAATAACAATTAATCAAAGTCGTGTTGATTGGTAGCCAACCTTATGGCAGAATCACCTTGCTCAGTAGATAATAATGTTTTACGACACACTTCCCTCATGAATAAAGATTTTGGGATCATATTTTTATTTTACCGTGGGAGTATCTGTTTTCAATATTCAAAGCAAAATTAAATAAAAAATCTTCACTCAGATACAAATTACATTTCCTTTTATTCCTCTTTGGCTTCCGACTATCAATATCAATGCGGAAATCCTATTTTAAGAAAACGATGTTTCTTGGTGATTCTTTTTATGAATAAGATGATATCTTACGCTAGTACGTATTTGGTTTGGATTGATTTTTATTTCAAAGTTTTGTTAATATTGGAGTAAGGTGGAGGGGAAGTGAGAGGACGCACTGTCTTTTTCATTATTTAGTTGGCATCCTCAAAGTGTAAACAACGTTTCAAAATAAAATGTTTACGACTTACTAACACATTATCCACTTGTTAAAAGGTACAAACACAATTTCCACCTGTTAAAAGGTACTATAACAATTTCTACTTGTTAAAAGGAACTAAAACAATTTCCATTTGTTAAAAGGTAGAAACACAATTTTACAAAATGCTTATGAGGTTGCTTACTAACTGAACTTACTTGCTATAACTGAACTAAAGGGAGAAGTGGGGGAATCAATTCAACAAGGTGTTATACTTTAAGGTCGTTGGCATGCTAAATTGATTGAGACAGGTTTCATCTTTATCGGATAATTTTAAGTGACCTCTGGATTTGTTAATATTTAATTCTTTAATTGAAAGTATAGTGTATCTATACACTATACTTAGTAGTTTATTAGTAGTTTATTTAAAAAATAAAACAAAAATAATAAAACTTTGTTAAGATTGGTTAATACTTTGGCTTTAACATAAATTTGTTAAAGCCATAATGTTAGCCACAAATTTGTTGTTAGCCAATTTATTTCAAAACTAGTATTGTTTCAGAACCTGCGAACGCTTCCGCGGTTATTATCATAAAGATTTAGGTCTTCCGGTGGCGAACGCGTCAATGTATATGAAGAATCCGACGTTTCGCATCCACTGTGGGAGGTATCTTCAGAGATGTAGAACATCATGGATGAAAACACAATGACATACAAAACTGAACACAGTAGTGTAAAAACAACTGAACTGAGTTCAATTTGGTAGAATATTGTGTAAAAAACACAATATTCCACCAAACTGGAATCATGTATAAAAAATCCATGATGCCCTACATTCCTAAAGATGCATTCCACAGTGGAAGCGAAAAGTCGGATTCTTCATTTACATTTACGCGGTCACCACCGGAAGACCTAAATCTTCAGAACTATTATTTATTATTATCGCCACTTTTTATTTATAAAAACTTATTCATAAATTGATTTATCATTTTTTCACCTATACTAATTTATCTAACTAGACGTTTCGAATACTTTTTATCATGCTATCTTTCTTTCTATATGTGTCTCCGGAGTGTTCGCGCAAGAGAGTTTAAGTTAAAAATAAAATCAAGTTTGTTTACATTTAACTTTTTTATAACATTAAGTTATAACATCCTTAACATTAGAGGTTGAGCGTAGCGAGACCGAAGAAATTTCTTCTATAGTTATGGTAAAGAGACATCCTAAGGGTGAAGAAAGCATGTCTGAAGTTATAACACCCTGGGCCTTAGACATCGGTTCAGTTAATTACTCTGACGCCACCATGTAAAGTTACCAATACCAATAGTTCAATCTCTGGATTGTTTTTCTACCAAGCTCACCAAGTCACAAAAACTGTGTTAACTCTAATACTTATAAAAATAATTTCTGTTGCACTACCCAATTAGATATGTCATGCAAGAAAACTATGTTACTTACGCGTTTAAGTTGTTTCCATACTTGTGCTTGGTTTCCCAGGAAGTCTGATTTGTTGCTTCGATAATTAATTTAATGACTCCAGTGACCATGTTAGACATATGTAATTTGACTTCAAGTCTACACTTATCAGCTGATCTCGTAAACCTTGGAGATCTTATCGTTATTTCTCTTGCCCCACTCAAATTCTTCACATATGTGTATAGGAAATGACCTGAAACAATAATACATTTTTTATTGCTAAAAATTTGCTACATACATGGAAGAATGCCATATAACAACAAATAATAATAAATCAAAGCAAAAACAAAGTGGTTGCAAAATGACCTCAGGAATGTTGGCCAACGCCGTGTAGCGGCTACGGCCCGAAGTTAATTCGACAGATAAGTTTAGTGTTCTCTGGCTTCTGGCAGAATTTATTATTGTTACTGTGTTACTGATCAATAAAGTTAAGTTTGTGGCGTTCACATGAGTATGCTGGAAAACACCATAGAATATAACAGGTATAGAATGTCGAAAGGTATACAAGGAGCCAGACAGAAGGTTGGAATAAATTCGATGCTGGCATCCAGCGGCAACTAAGAAACTAACTCTCCTTACTATAACATTCTTCCCACTTTTTTAAATAAGTATTATGAAATCATCCAGTTTATTTATTACCATTCTAACGACACGAGCATCTACGTGAAATCGGTCGTTGCCATTATCATATGAAACAAATATTTGGATTTATCAGTTATGTACCAGAAGTTTTTGCTGAAAATAAGAGGACATTGCCGCATTCTATACCAATTATAGTGATGTTTCCTAGGATATTTATGTGAATGCCACAAATTAACTTTACTTCATTGACCAGTAACACAGTAACAATCATAAATTTTTCCAGAAGCTAGAGAACACTAAACTTCTTTCTGGTTCAAAATAATACATTCTAGGACCATCTTTCTTTAGCTAAATATTTCTTGGAAAACACGTATGAGTAGGAATATTATTTTTACATACATACATTTTTAAATGAAATGTTTTATTTTATATTTTGCCCTGGAAAAGAATCATTTTTCAAGTTATTATTATTGTTTATCCGAAAGGAATGTTAGAAAAAATAAAATTAATATTGCGTTTTTCCGCTTCGGAAAAATCTATTCTTATCCGATTATTACATTACGGTTATATTTTAAATACATATCTTGTGAGTTCACGCATTTTTGGCTCCAAGTAACTACCGAACTATTATTTCTTATATTTGCTTAGTTCTTCAGAACAACCCTCATGGTTGTTCTGTATTGTAGATGTATTGGACACAGAGGCGGTATTTGTTTAATACCCTGAGAGCGGTAACAGGATAATGTTTTGACTGGGGGGGGGGGGCGAGTTATATTTATGCACTTTATAGACGTTTTTACTATTATAATACCAAAATAATAATAATACACATTCATATTACACAGCAGCAGGAGAAAAGCTCTAGCGCGGCACTGAGTCAGAACTAACTTTGTAAAGCATGAAATTTAATCTTTATTATTATAATATTTTAGTTTCTTATCATCAAGCCTCTATTATTTAAACATTGTAACTGCATCTAAAACTAAATCAGAGAAATATCTTTTATTGCTTCTTAAAATATTGCTAATATAACGTTTTTCTTTACTTATGTTTCAAAATACGAAGTTTCCCCAGGATTTTTAATCCTGGAAAAGGGAAAATTAACCCCCCTCTTCCGTGAAACCGTCAGTAATTGAGGAATGTTTATGGCTTTTTATTTGGAATTATTCGGACCTTATAGTTCCCCCTCCACTAACTTGTCCTCTCCATCTTTTGCACCAACAATATTTTTCGATAACTCTCAGTTTATTAAACAAATATTACACTTAAAAACATATACTTGTTTTGCGGTTTTCGTTTTATAAAACAAGAACTAGACAAACTGATAAAAGTTCATATACAGTATAATTTAAAATTTATAAAGTAAAGGAATAAAGAACAATAAATAGTGAGACATTTTACTCAGAGTAAGATTTTGAGTAAGATTAAGTAGTGAGTTGTAAGTGTGCTATGAGATGTGAGTTAGTGATGCTACCAGCCTCAGATATAAACTCCATAGCGACAGTCAAGTAATATCACAACACTGTTGGTATCTCTTTTTACCCTCAGCTAGAGGAGGAAAGATTGAATCGATTCCCCCGCCCCCCCGTCTTATAGCCACCTTGAAAATTTCGACCATTTTGACTTCTTGGCGCCTTTTACCCTTATTTGACTTCAACCTCGTATCATTTGTATTTTACCTTTATGTCAAAATAGAGCTTGATTCAATTAAGTAACCTATTACTTAATTGTTCTGTTTTTAATTGCTTAAAAAAATAATTAATAACTTCTTAGTCTAAGTATAAAAGTAGGAAGTCTAAGTAGAAGTCTAAGAATAGGAAAAGTTGGGTTTGCTTAAAAATGTCAGGTACTTTAAAGACCTCTCGGGTGGTTTTCACGAAGTTTTCTGTGTGTGTCTGTTATTATTGTAGCTTACAGCGTATTATGCCAAAGAGTTGAAACTTGGACTGCTGAGAACAAAGCAAATTTATTTAATGAATGAGGACAAGCAAAACGAGTCTGAAGACGTGTTGCAGTATGAATTCGGTAAATTTTACATTATGAGGACGAGCGTAGCGAGTCCGAAGTAGTGAGGATGAGCGTAACTAATCCGATGTGGTGACAAAAAGCTCTGACTTACTCCGTATCCCATTGTTATTATTGTGGTAAACTAATAATATTTTTCAGTATTGTCTTATCAAATAACAATACAGCTATAGAAATTTTGTTCCAGACTTTTCCTATTTATTCTACTTTTAATATTTTAGCTATAAATGTGCATTTATTAATTAAGTTAATTTTAGACCTCAAAGTAGAACTAACTCTATGCTGGTCGGATAAAATAGGCATGATAGAATAGCAATATTATGAGGGAAGTAATGTGATTGGTTAGAACGCATAATAGGTAGGAGCTAATAGATGTAGATCAATCACGAATGTAATATTCGTGATTGATCCTAATGCTTTAAATCAAAACCTAAATTTCTCAAAAAAATATTGTCTTTTGGAAATATTTTAATTAATTTATTTGCCGAGAGTGAATATTGCTTTTATGCTCGAAAATACAAGCATTCATTTGACGATTTCACAGAATAAAATTCGATATAAAAGGCTGTGCTTCCCGTCCCAATTGTTCCGTGTAGTCCTAGATGCTAGAATGTGAGGCTATGAGTCAAGTGTCATTCGATTTTTGATCAAATCTAACAATACTGGGATGCTAAGGATTTAAACAGTATTATGCAGGGTTTGACGTATAACGTCATGTGGTCTAGGCACACATATTGAAGTAATAACAAGATAACAATTTGTCATCAAAAGTTGAATTTAAATTAATGCCAATTATAGAAAATATGAATTTGCATTTTGAGCAGAGGTATTCTTTCTCCTAGAAGCTTCAGTGTTCTTTCTCTACTTAAGTTACAGAGGAAAGTTTAGTTCCAATATTCCAATTTAGAAACATTGGGTGTTTTTTGTTGATAAAATAATTGTCGTAGAAAATATTACATGCATTTATGCATTAAATATGAGTATTTAAAATGTTTTTGGATGTATCTAAATTAATTTTGTTAATCTTTATAAAAAAAATGAGGTGTGCTATAGTTTTAAAATTATTAAAACTGTTGTTACTGGTTTGCAGTTGATACTATATAGCATCTATCTATCTTTTAAAAAAAATGTCCTGATTATCCCCGTGTAATAACTCTTGGATTTTTTATGGTGATAACACCGCCCAAATCGATAGTTTCCCTGAACTCATTATAAAATTTGAAAATGATACTAAAGCAAAATAGAATAGCCTCGCATAAGCCAACCAGTTATGAGGAAAAGAACCTTATAAACGTCATTTTCTGATGACAATTCCCTAAAAGAGTCAAGTAAACTGTAAGTAAATTATTAAATATAACAGCTACTAACATTTAATTCGCAATTATTTTGTTTTCTTAATATCAAAAATATAAGATTTATTTTAAAGGTCTTGCCATTACGTTCAACTTGACGTTGAGCCAAACTAAAGGCCCTAAAAAACTGAAGGTTAGAGACATCTAAATTAATTTGCCAAAGTCCTACTAAAGTTTAATAAATAAAATTACTTCTTTGTAATACTCTAATATAACAATTTGTACATTCATAGACACGTGTTTATTTATGTGTTTGTATATATTATATTTTTATTACCAAACGTGAATGAATTCCGAAGAATCAGATTTAACATTCCGATTCATCGGAATTAGTTTAATTAATTAAAAATTAGGATGTCCTTAAAACATGAACCGGATAAAATAATAACTTTTTACACTTGTCATGTGGTTTGGACAACAAAGCACATCTTTATGCTATTTAAAATTCCTTATGACTTTATCTACATAAGGTTTAGTTAATTTTTAAGGATAATTGCCATTGATGATGATAAGATCATTTCCTAAAACCTCAGGTTAGGACCTTATAAACCTTACACAGACAGACAGCATGATGAAAACCTCTCTTCCAGTAACGGATAATTATGATGAAACGTCAGTTTCAAGTTTTCTACGGCAGTAGGCGAGGAAAAGTAGAAAGAAACTATATCCACGATGTTTGGCGGGTTTTTATTTATTGAATGCTTTCATTTATTAAATACAAGAAAAACAGCTATGATTGGGCTCAAATTTCCACCTCTCTCATCTCAGTAATTATCTGATAAGAATAGCTGTAAGAGATGTGTTGTATGATTAAGAGGCTTATAGTGTAAAGTGTCAATGAATGAAAAATCAAGTAGGTCCTTGTAAAGGTATAACCTGTCTCTTGAAGATATTTTCTATTAATAACTTTCTTTTCTCGGTTCACTTCCTAATTCTATAAATAGGTATAACATCGATTATGTTTTGATATGTATGATGAACATTTTCTTTGATAACCTATTTTTAGACCATAGATTATTTTAAAATTTGTTACAGCTTTTAAATCGTTCGATAGATTACACACCACTTCCTAAGACGTTTTTGAATTTAAGATTATTAGGTTCGTCCTAAAAATTCTCGTCTTCAGATAATAATAACACTCATTTTATTCCCAGCGGTAACCCATCTAGTTACTGACCATGCTTGATTGTGCTTAACAAAATCCGTTATACCAAGTGTTTTGAAATGAAACTTAGTATACTTACCGTTGTAACTAATTTTAGATCCTTAACAATAATTTTAAAAACGGATACACGTCGATAAAACTGATCTGATGGCGATAATGCAATGAAATATATGACTAAGTGATGGCTAAACTTCAATTCGGCCAAAATATTTTATCTTGTTCTATGATTTTTTTTCTCGCCGGTTCATAGCGTCAAAATAAAATTAATTTCTACTCTACTAAATATTGATTGTTGAGTTGAACCAATTTTTGATCTCTTTAGCATAATCACACTGGACTACGATTAAAAACAAGATTCTAGGGCTTCTATAGGATGGATATTTTGCAATATGATATTTAAATTTTTTACCCAGGTTAAGCTTCTTTTTTACATTTTCAAATAAATCATGCGAGTTGAATTCTTTCTATTCCTACGGTTTTTATTAAAAATGTATCAAATATTTATTTTTATAGTAGATCTAAGAGCGATTTAGCAAGCCGGTTTTTACTTTTATTATATTTAACATAAGCAAGCTGTCGAGCAAAGTTAGCCCCTTTTTATTGGATATCTGATATCATTAATAGTATAAGCATTTTAGCGAGTTTTGTTTAAATATATACTTTTATTTTTTATAGTATGTTTTCACGTGCGTTCATAATGCTATTTATAACTAGATATACGTTAGTATAAATTCAAGAAGTTATATTAATTTATTATTAAATTAAAATAACTTTATCATACAAGATTATTCGATTCTATAAGATCTGCCATCGAGAATAAGACTTACTTCATATAGTACTTAGTAAAATGTTCATCTCTTTAACATTATTACTTATTACAATTATAATAATTAATCAATAAAATTTAGAAATATATACATTAAATTGAAAAATAAATATGTATTTTAAATTCAAATCAACTAATTTAAATAATCTATATTTGACACTATAAAAATAAATATTAAATACATTTGTTTATAAAAACCTAAAAACCGTCGAATTAGGCAAAACAAAAATTAAATGAATAAATTTGTTCAAAAACAATCTAAGAATAGATTAAACCCTCATGATTTACACGAAGACGCTTAACCTAGGTTAAATCTCAAAATATCATATTTTAAAATATATTTTCTATAGGAGCTTTAGAATCCGTGATCAGGGACCTCTGATACGCATTTTGGACTCCGCCCTCTACCACCTCATTATGTGAAAATATTACAGGTAAGTTAAGGCATTCGTTTAGGACAAAGCCACTCATAGCAAACTTTTTAAAGAAAATTTGGTAAAAATAATCGTACAAAAATTTAGCCTTTTAGCGAATTTCAGTATTAATGCTCATATCGAGCCTTGTAGCTCATATGAAGGGAATCACATCAGGTGGTCGTGACAACCATTAGGCTTCATATGTATTCTAAAGTTGGAGATATTTTATTTGAACAATATTCTTATATAAAATGAGAGAGTAACCTAAGATGCGAACCTTAGACTTCGTGGTGCAGAGCCAGTATTTCTAAGTTTCTTTGTTCGGCTTTCCTTAGGAGGGAAATTAAACTGTAAAA